>OY992896.1:73377890-73685390 GCA_963921405.1 Cepaea hortensis
AAAGCTAAAGCTCTCGTGGATTGTTAATACAATAAACATCATTTTATTATTTCTTGACTTATTCAGTCGGAGTTCTGGTCGCAACAGATGACCAATATCTCCGGTGGGCCAATTCTCGCTGGTTGCGGGATCTGCTGAGTCAGCAGGGAGTCTGATGGTAGTTCACGCTTACATTGGTCCGGACACTTACGAGTTGAGAGGTGTACACGCTCATACAGGTCCAGACTCTTGCATTAAGGCCTTCTGCTGCAGGATATGGCTGAATGCCTCTAAGCCAAGTCCCACGGTAGTGTGGGTCTGGCCACCACTCACCTCCTACTCTTGGATGAGAGACCCACCTCCGACACTTGGAGGTTTGATGCTGCCTACCCTGTTCCAGACGCACTGGTTATCCTTTCCTCTGAAGTTAGCAGAGCAAGGCCGAGAGAGGGAACATGCTGCGTGGGCAGCACATGTTCTCTGAAGCTCTGCCCAGGCGTTGTAGTGTGGAATTTTGGCCAAATTTAAATCCACATACTTTAGTCTGTCAAGACTGCAAGGTGCCACTCACTCACTCACATGAGTGGATCCACAATAGTGTAGTGGCTAGTGCGCTTTCATGCTGATCTGGTGGCTCGCCTGCCTGTGGGATGTTTTTGTCACCGCGTTGTCCATTTTTATTTCTTCTTCTTTTGTTCACTTTGTTCACACTGTTTGCTTGGCCTCCTGATTGCTCTGGTGCACCTTCTGCCTGGTTGTTTCCGCCTTCAGCACCTTTCCTTTGCTAGGGTAGACTCAAGTTTTGATATGTATGTATGTACACATGTGTCTGCGCATGTATGCTTTTTGCTTTTTTTGGGTCTCTGCAAGATCTGAACATTTCTTTTTGTTTGATTGTATCTAGGAGTCTCTGCTGCCACCTGTACAAATCCCATCTGGTTTGTTAAAACCCGGCTACAACTTGATCAAAAGTAAGTCTCCGTGAAATTGGTAAAAAAGTGTCTGCGGCATGACCAGTTTTCTTTGGGTTTGAAATGTTAAAACATCTTGATCAAATCGTGTGTGTTGAAAGTTTGAACATACCTACAATTTGATCAGATAAGGGCTGCTTCTTTGGGTGAAATTATCATGTCTGCAGCTTAACACGAAGTCTGTTTATTTGAGAATGTTGAAACAATTCAGCAGTTTGATCGTCTGTTTGAAAATGTTAAAACAGTTCAGCAATTTGATCGTCTGGTTGAAAATGTTAAAACAGTTCAGCAGTTTGATCAATTCTGTTTGAAAATTTTAAACTAATTCAGGAAGTTTGGTTTGTAAAAAAAAGGGGTATTAAATCTTGATCAATTAAAAATAATAAACACTCTCCTAACTGTGGTACAATAATATAATAAACATTCTCCTAACTGTGGTACAATAATATAACAAACATTCTCCTAACTGTGGTACACTAATATAATAAACATTCTCCTAACGGTAGTTAGCTCATAATAATTGCCATGTTATAAATTAATTTTAGAGAGTCATGTGCTGTTACACATTTTCCATGTGTTTATAGTGCATATTATTTCTGTTGTCTAAGATTAGCTTCATAAATTATGTATGATTGAAATCACATATGGGAGCAAAGGGATAAGAAGGATAGAATGTTCATTTCCTAACTCTTTCAAAATAAAAAGTGTGTTTAATCGTTTTCTCTCTCTCTCTCTCTCTCTCTCTCTCTCTCTCTCTCTCTCTCTCTCTCTCTCTCTCTCTCTCTCTCTCTCTCTCTCTCTCTCTCTCTCTCTCTCTCTCTCTCTCTCTCTCTCTCTCTCTCTCTCTCTCTCTCTCTTCTCTGCCCCCTCCCCCTTAACTGCCCATGGAGTAGAAATTAGACACCATCAAGTATTTACTATCTGTCCAATACAGAGTAGCTTATCTCTGCTATTTGTGATGCATTAAATATTAAATACTGATAATGATATTGCTTTATAGAAATGCTATATAGAACCTGTTTTTCTGTAAGGCAGTGAATCTTGGAATATAAATGAACAAATTAGGAAGAACTTGGAAGCAACAGAGATGTGGTTTTTGAGACAAATGTTGTGAATTCCTTGGACTCCCAGAACTAACAACCATTGCCTGAAACAGGCTAATGAAACTAGAACATTATATTTAACAATAAGAAAGAAACAAACAGCTGTCTTTGGTCATGTGATGAAAGGAGAGGCATTGGATAACATCGTGACAACTGGAAAGATCGAGGGGCAGATAGACAAAGAGAAGTGATGCTGGATGAACTAAGACAGTGTGGATGAATATCATCAGCAGAGTTGATCTTAGTTAGTTTAGTTTAGTTGACAGATCAACATCACGGCACACAGGAGCAACCCATAAGTGCTCCGTTCTACTCCTAACTCAAGCCTGAGTCCAGAGAATCTCAGCTCAGTGCATGAACTCCGTAGCACCAGCGAGGATCCTGAAATACCTTAGGTAGATTTTAAACACAGAATTTTGCTCGGGCAGCGCCGTTAGGCTACTCTTTTTTCGATTTCCAACTGCCATAGGATTCTTTTACGTGCGCAACAGTACACAAGGGCATCCGACCTCACTACCCAGAGACCAAGGGAAATTTTGTTACTAGAAGTCCATGTGAAAAATATCCTGGCCCTCACCGGGGCTTGAACCCGGGACCTCCAGCATCCGAGGTGGACACCATACCTCGAGACCACTCAGCCCCCTAACGAGATGATCTAGAACACCAAAGACTGAGATCTGTGGAGAGACATGAATGCATATGGCAGCTGGCATAGCACTTGATGATGATGATGGTAATATTAAATGGCAGAGCCGTACAGATCAGGAGTTAATGTTGACAGAGAGGTGCTGTTGTATTGATTTTAAGCTCCACGCTGAGATTAATCTGTGGTCTGTGGTATCACTGGTGTTACACACACACATAAATTGATTAAAAGATCTAAGTTTAGCTTTTTGCAATCTGGTCTATTTGTGTTAAGATAGAAATATTCCTATGACAGATGTTACCACAGGAGCACAAAGTAATAGAATTTGACATAAACCAGGTCACCGCAATTTGTTATACCTTCGGTGCTTTCAGTTGAGGAGGACAAGGTAGTGGTTGTGGGGTGACTCACAGCATCGGTTTGTAGCTTGGGAAGACTCCAGGTTCAAACCCTGAGGGGTCTCAGCGGTAGATGGTGGATCTGTAGGTAGGGGATCTGTAGGTAGGGGATCTGTAGGATGTGGATATTTGGGTGGAGGATTTGTGGATCTCTGGGAACCGTGAGCCCTTCTTAAAAAACATTTCAAGTTTCTTTAATGAACATTTCAATTTTTGAATGTTAAAAATGATGCATATGTTGGGGGAGGGGGGGGGGGGGAAGAATTTTAGAAAGGCTTATGTTGGGCATAGCACAAAAAAGGTTGGGAAACACTGCTCTAGATAGTGAATTTTTGTATGGTGGATCTGTACGTGGTGGATTTGTGGATCTGTAGGCAGTGCACAGACCACAAATAGGTGCCCCATGCATATATTAAATGTGTTCTGGCAGATGGAAATTGAACAGAATAGGCCCTAAAACTACTGATGTGACAGTTATTTTTAAAAATCAATCCGGAACAGAAAGTTAATCATCGAGGTGAAATCAAGCAAAGCCAAAACTATAGCAGTTTTTATAGTTTATATCAGTAAGTTTATCCGTTGTAAAAACACCTGACTAAAAGCTTGTTGCTTTAGATACAGTCATTAGGCCACATTGTCAGAACTCACTTCTGTACCGCACTTGGAATTACTTGACTAGTGACAAGCTCCATTTCTGGTAGGGACCAAAAAGAACCTGATGTACTCATAAAAAAATTTTCACAGTTGAAAATTGAAAAGGACAAGCTGAAGCAATCTATACCCATGCTAAATTTCAAAATTATAAAACCTACCCATAAAAGAAGCCAGCACTGTGGCAAAGGGGTTAATGAATGCAGTTTGCAATCCTGCAGTTGAAACACCGCAGCTTGTGATTTGGAAGCAGACTGCATTGCCCTGGTTTTCATTCAATGATATGAGTGCTGGTTGTTCAGAAAGCAATGGATAACTATTGAACTTACCTAGAAATCACAATCAAATAAATGCTGGGGTCGACTGGACCATCGTGGAAACTAACCCACAACAGAATATTAATAGGACGTGTGGTTCTGGTATGCACAGATTTTGATCCTTGTTAGTGATGCGGAATGTCTGAGCTGTGTTGAGAATCTGGTATGATCTCAGAGGGGGACTGGGCATTTGTGGAGTTATCATCATCATTATATGCCATGCCGGTAAGCGTGGGCGGTCATGTTTTGCCATCTCACTCGATCACGAGGTGTGGATCAGCTCAGTGTTCTTGTGCGTTTTTATTTCTTATGGAGTTATGCAAGTGTGTGATAAAAATGATCCTTTAGAAATCAGAGAAAGTGAATCAAGTCAGCGCTAATGTATCCATTTTGATGTTTCAGTTTTGATGACTATTTTCCTTTCCTGTTTTGATTTCAGGGTAGAAGGCAAACTAACTTGCCGGGAATGCGTCAAACAGATTTACAAACAGAACGGGATTCGGGGGTTTTACAAGGGGATCAGCGCATCGTATTTCGGTGTCAGCGAAACTGTGGTTCACCTGGTCATATACGAAGCCATCAAAGCTCACCTCCAGCAGAAGACCAACCACGACAGGCAACACGATGACGGAGGCAACAGCGTGGTGGCTTCACTGGACGATAGCGATGTTATCACCATCAGCAAGGATTCGTTTCTCACCTCAGATTACTTGAAGTACATGCTGGCTGGAGCATGCTCAAAGACGTTCGCCACATCCCTGTGTTACCCACATGGTGAGTGGTGAAGTTTGTCAGTCATCACATTATCCTCAGCTTGTAGCGGCTTTCTTTGGCCTCCTGCACATTGAACCATTCAGTCCATAAGTGCTTTTATCCACTTCTCGGTATCTCCCTAATCTTGTAGCGGCTTGCTTTGGCTTCCTGCCTGCATATTGAACCGTTCAGTCTATAAGTACTCTTATCCCCCCGCCTCAGTACCTCACTTATCATGTAACAGCTGGTTACTTCCTTCGTAGCAATGTTGTCTGGTTGCTCCCCTTTTGACTTGCACTTGCAGTATGGACAAGGTTGCAGATTCATTCGTTTAATCCCCCTGCCTCTCTGACTATATCAGCCTGGCCCACAGCTGGTCCGCAAGCCTATCTGCTTATTTCCTCTTACACCTGCATGGCTTGGCATAAAAGTGAGTGTAGTTTGTATAACAGAGACAGCAGTTGTAGATGAAGTAGAGACCATCCAGTGGCAAATACAGCAGTTGGGGTGTGAAGTGTTAGTCCGTCACATTCACTCGGCCACGGTATGATGATGATGAGCTGACAAGTTCACTTTCCTTTTTGCCGCCGTTAGTTAACTTGGTATCTTTTTTAAGTATAGATTTCATTTGGCTTTTCTGACATGATTTGAGTTCATTTGAGTTGAGTCAAGAACCAACATCACAGGACTCAGAACATTTCCAAACATGCTCCGTCCTCATCTTCAACAGCCAGCAAAGAGTCCCAATACTAATGATATCAGTAGCAGTCTGATTATGTGTCTGACATGGTGCCGCTTATCTTCAGATTTTGGTATAATACGTACACAAGGTGGTCCCAGGCACACAGAGGAATTTTGCAAAATGGGTGTATATAAAATAATTACAGGACCACTTTACATACCTGAAGCATTTTGGGTATATGGTAAAAAGAAAGGACAAAAAATAAAGGTGACGTTTGCGTGTACAAGATGCGGTGAGCATATGATGCTACACACATTTGTGTAGAGCAACTGTGTGGGTGATATCACATCGGCTGCCTTTGCTGCCCTAGACATCTGGTAGCCATTTTAGGCCAGGTCGACCCGAGGTCAATGTTAAAAATTTGCCTCAGTGCGCATTCAAACCTGTGACCACCAGACGAGTGTCTAGCCACTACAGCTGCCGTGTTAGATATGCTTTTAGATATGGCAGTATTGCACTAGAAATCTATATTTCATAGTCAGCATCAGTCAAGTGCCATCTCCACAATGAAGATTGGCTGCAAGGAATCTCCAACACTATCTGTATCTTGCCTTGATTGGACATTATGTTCGTCCATGTCTTGATGTTATCTTTCCACTTTATCGTTGTCTGCCTTTTGCCTTCAACCTTACCCTCCAGTATGGTTTTTATAAGAGTGTTATGTCTTTTAACGTGGCCAAAATATTTCGCTTGCCTCTTTTTTATTTCTTTCATCAACTCTCTTTTCATTCCCAGTTTTTCTAGAACCCCTATAATCCAGTTCAGTATGATGTTGGCTTTTTAGTTTTGATTACAGATCTTCTATCACCTCTGTGGGTGTAAGCAACATCACAAGTCTGCAAAGATATTGACATTCTGATTGAATCATCTTCATTATTTATGGCTTCAATCTGATACAGTTTAGCAGTGAAGCCGTGGTTGAGAGGCTCAGTATCCGCCTTAGACTCATAAAGTAAAGGGTTCAATCCAAGTATATTTGAACATGTAAAACACCAAAGATCTGTGGAGAGAACGTGACCGACAATGCTAGCTGACAGGGCACTTGATGATGATGTTTGAACACTTTCCCAAGCACCTTTGGTATTTAATTGGGTAGTGAGTTTCATTGTGCCAGTGGCTTCGCGCGGAAGAGCGCGATTGGGAGGGTACAAGCCTTATCCTAGTGCGAAGAAATGCAACCTAAAGACTAAAAATGTCATGGCAGGGTAGACCAGGCCCTAAGCCTTGGTTGGCAACTGGTCTAGGATCGAAGCTCCGACAGGCGGACAGTTAGAGCATTGCTTTGCTGATCTGGCAGCTTCTGCAGCTTGTCTTGTTCAAGCCCAGAGAGGAATCATGCTGCATGGGCAACACATGGTCTCTAAATTCAACCCAGGCTTTGTGTTATGGAGAGAAATATCTCCATTTTACAAACTATCGTCTGTCAAGATGGCAAGGTGCCAGTCAGTGAGTTGGGATAACTTGCCTTTGGTAGGGACCAAAAAAAAAACAAAAAAACGGAGGTCCTGTGTGCAAGTTTACAATATATGAGTAGGCCATAAGAACACGGCCCTGGCAAAGTTAAGAATGAAAACCTACTACCGATGGTTGTATAGAGCCCATCACCTTGGATGGAATCTGTCTAGAGGAAGTCAACTTTACACAGATACATGCTGAAGTTGTGGTGTTTGAGGTGCACAACTTGGTGTGAGCACTCCTCTTGAAAGAGGAGCAAAGAGGAATCTGATGTTGGTTTGATTGATGTTGGTTTGATTGAATGTGATGTTAATGTTTAGTTATCACCACAAATTGTCAATTGTCTTTTTGTTTTGTCATTCTTGGCAGAGGTTGCCCGAACTCGACTCAGAGAGGAAGGATCTCGTTACAACTCATTTTTCCAGACTTTGTACCTGGTGTTCAAAGAGGAAGGGAGAGCTGGGTTATACCGTGGACTAGGGACACAGTTGATCCGACAGATTCCTAACACAGCTATCGTCATGGCAACATATGAAGCCGTTGTTCACGCATTAACACCCGTTGACTGAGAAGGGCTTTCAGGACAAAGTTGAAACTTGGAGCGGATTACATCTGAAGATTTGGGAGAATGTTGTTCTGGAGATAGATGCGATCTGGGGGTTGGCAAGAGTCATCTCGGCGGAACTGAACAGCCTTCAAATCCTGAGTTACTGCAAAGAATCAGATCAGCTTGAAGACCCAGTTGCCTTGTCCATGAAGGCAAACTGGTAAACTTGAAATTTAGTAGTATTTAATACACAAGATGGTCGGCTGTATGGAATTACATGCCATAGAATAGTGTACCAGCAAGCAATGACTTCATCAGGACAAAACAGATTCAGAGAAAGCAGATGCTTGTGCAAAATTAAAATTCATAGGGAAAAAAATAAGAGTTCTGACTATTTTGACATTTGGTTTTGTAAAATTATTATTTATTAGAGAATTAATTTTTTGAGCTCGTTTGGGTTATGGGCCATTCTTAATTAGTGAAATGATAATGTGCTGTGGATTGTTGCCTCACAAGTATCTGAATGTATGAGACTCCTTGCTAGCCCTGATGTTGCCCATTATGCTTTACCTCCAAACCATCAGTATTTGAGCGTGGATTACCAGTACCTCATTCATCTTTCACACATGGGTAGTTTTAGTGCAGCAATTGTTCTGTATTTGTAGAAATTAATAATTTGAGACAATGTTTCTTTTCCTGTTGGTGCAGAAATGAAACATTTGAAATTATATGTCATTGTAGAAATCTCATTGAAAAATAAAAGAGTCAAGAAGAAGAAACTTGCTATAGAGCTAAAGTGTTAACAAGCATCACATATCGCTGAGATGGCCAGTTTTAGATCATCTTACATTGTGATTCCTTTCACGTCAGCGTTGAAATGAAGTGAATTACTTGAGTTTATGATTATGTTCCTGTTTGTGTGAAAATGGATTACCACTGTTGAGAATTTTTCTTTGTTAAAGTTGCAATGCCATTGTTTGTGAAAAAAAAAACCCATTGGTAAAGTTGTTATGCTGCAATTATGTACAAATCGCCAATATCCTTCATGCTGGTGGGACATTTGTTACATCAGTAAGACAGAATCGCCAATATCCTTCAATGCTAATGGGACATTTGTTACTTCAATAACATTTCAGTTAACTCCTGTATATAATGATGCTGCCTGTAACGTCTATGTCAAATCCAGTTTAGATATTAACTACCACAAGCCATAGAGAGCCAAACTTAATACCATTGGAACAGTAGTTGCAAAGCATTCAAGTAAAGCATATTACAGATATTAAAAGGTAATCAGAAACTCTGGGAGTAAAGAGAGATACTTGCAGAAAACAGTTTGTTTTACTTATGTAGATGAATAGTTGGATGTTTTTTTTCTCCATTACATCTGTTAGTCAACAGCACATCATACACACTTCAATCCATACATGCTCAGATCCCATCCTTATTTTCAACAGTTGACACCAGTTCTTTGTTGGTTTACTGTTCTTCTTTGGCACCTGTACATCTGTATTATTGCTGGATTGTGTTGTGGAGTTGTTTCCCGGGAATAAAGGTGGCTGGCCGAGGCAGTCACCATAAAGTGTACAGGCTGAGACTTGTAGAAACAAACAGTACCCCTAGCATTGAACATGTCCCATGATGTTTGAGTTTCAGATCCCTCAGACATGCGCTGTATTTAATGCCTGAAAGGGACCCTTTGTCCACGCCTTGATGCCCATTGGATACTCGGTGCTAGCTCCAGATGTTTTATAGACCAAATGGTGCAGGATGAGTGATCTGGTCAGTGACACGATAGCAAGTCTCTTCACAGAACATTTCCAAGCACCCATTTTAGGAGGAGTTGATCTGGCAGCCCAAATCAATATTTAGAAAACAATTCCCCTCCCCCAAAAATGCTCACTTCAGTGAGGTTACATGCTGTTGATCTGCTGTGTCCCCTATTGAATGTGTCATTATCAATAATGTGTTGTGTCAGATGCATGCGCTCTCTCCACTGAGTCAAGCATTTCGGCATCTTTTACCTTCTTGGTACGCTGGAGAGAGGCAAACCCTGTTGGACCTGGACTGTTGTTTGATCTGCCAGCAAAAGCTTGTTTACAGTGCTAGGGTTTGGTCCACCATTTTGTTATAATTCTTTCAAAACTAATGCTCCTGTGCTGAAGGGGTTACAGATGCAGTTCAAACACAGCTGCGTTGGTTTTTTTTTTAATGAAATGGTATGGGTGCTGGTCGTTCAGAAAGCAATGGCAAACTACTGAACGTAAACTTGCCCAGGAATCGTGAACAACCAATAAATGCTGGGGTTGACTGCTACGACCGTAAAGGAAATGCAACTAACTCTTTTTTTAATGCTCCTGTGACCAATTTCTACTAGTACAAGATAAGTTTTCTCTGAACATTCATACGAGTTGTATCAACTCTTCTTTAGTTGTTGAAGATTGATGTCTAGGAGTGTCCCAAATGATGTAATGTTGATCTCAGTTCTGAACATTGAAATAATATTTGGTTGTTTAAAGAAATGGAAATAATATTTGGTTGTTTAAAGAAATGGAAATACATGAATTGAGTTTTCTGCCACTAATTGACAACTGAAGTAGTCCTGGCAACATAGTTTTTTTTAAATGTTTGACCATATCACAGTTTGTGAGAACGCAAGGAAAATTAGTACATACTTCTATTTGAGTAAGATATGTTACGTTACCTGTTATATACAAAATGGCAGATGCAGTTTTAAGCAAATAATGAAAAGGGAATTACTAACTAATAATGGGTTTTTGGGTGTGTGTTTGCTCACAGCATAGTCTATATATATATATATACTACTACTTCTAGTGCACTGGACTGATGTTTGTGTGTAGATTAGCTTTCCTTATTATCAGTGTCCCTCACCATCAGGTGACTTTAGAGGTACTTGAAATTTACGCCCCCAAGCCAAGATCGAGAAGTCAATATTTTAGTCCAACTGACTTGTGTAAGTGGTTGAACCTTCTACCCCAGAATCAGCACACCGGATGTGTCAGAACAAGTGCTCTTATCCATTGGCTCATGGTGATCTTCAGATATTGGTTTGACAAGTAATACATTTTGGGCAACTTACTTAGTTAGTCTTTCTTCTTGAGCCTAAGGCGGCGCATAGGGCAGAAGTCATGGCTCTCCATGTCTGGCGGTTCGCTGCTACCTGTTGTAGATCCTGGATGTTCACTTGGCCGTTGAATGAGCCTTCTCTGATGATGGTTCTACGCAGGGTCTCTCTTGGTCTTTCCCCGTTGGGCAACTACAAAGGTATAATATATTATGCTGATAACCAAACCATCAGGGAATGTGCAAAACTATACATTTAGGGAATGCTCAAACTATACCATTAGGAAATGCTGAAAATTATACCCAGGAAATGTGGAAGGTATATGCAAGAGGAAGATAAAGGTTTCAATGGCGGAAATACAATAGTATCAAAAGACACTGGTACGATGATGTTAAACTAGCGTGCCGTGAGAGACAAATTCTGGAGATTCATTGTACCTTAACTGCAGTATGAAGAAGGCTGCTGATTTGATTATAATACCTATATAACTGCTGTACTCAGGCAATGAAAAGCTATACACAAACATATTTTGTATGTAAGTTATATAAATATATATGCGTGTGTGTTTATGTAACTGTATATGGTGATAAACACCTGTAAATAGACCCATTTAGTTACTGTATAAATATTTTTGGCATGAGAATTCATCCAGGAATGATTTTCATGCATTAGTGTGAGCGTTTCATTGACTGTACATTGTTTGCATTTTATCATTTAGAAAGTGGTTTTTTTTGTTGTTGTTGTGTTTCTTGGATGGGGCATCTGGCAGAGTGTTAGCACTGTCACCTACCAGTGTGGAGATGTAAGGGTCAGACCCCCACTGGGTTTGTTTCATGAGTCTGTGCTGTTGTGGCAAACGTGACCTAGCTTCACAACCTTGACATATTTCCTTCAGTGACCTTTCACATGTACACACGTTTGCCAAAATTCTAGAACCGCATTGCTTGAAGATAACATAACTGGTTTATCACTGATAACAATTGCCTCAAATGGTTTATCACAGAAAACGATTGCCTCAACAGGTTTAGCACAGAAAACAAATTACCTCAAATGATTTATCTAATTTTTGACAAGATTCTCACTTATTTTTAATTGTGAACCATTAAAGTGCTGATTTGAGGAGGAGAAGTAAGAACAAAAAAAATAAGGCGTCAGATCAGGAGATGTGATCTCTATGTTTATTGCCAAAACCTAACTGTCAGGGTGACAAAGTTATTTACAAATATGAAAGGAGACAATATCCAGGAGGCATTGGGAAAACTTTGTGACAACTGGAAATATTGACAGCAGAAGAGGCGGGTGCAAACATGGAGAAATAATGGTGGATGGACTTTATGCTGGTGTTTTTTCATGAAAATTCATTTTGTTGTAGAATGTCTGTGAAGGTGATTTCTTAAGTAAAATCTGATACTTGTAGATTATTAGTTAAGGACGTTTTCAACTCTGATAATATTACAGGCCTGTCTCTTTATTTGTTACATTGGGAATCTTGTTTTCTCAAGCTCCTTGCCATCCTCTCTCCCCCCCTCCCTCCCAACAGATGAATAATTCAAACAGCAGTTAATAGGAAACTGTGAAGCTGCTTTGTCAAATAAAACCACCTTACAGCCCTGGGTAGAGAGGAGAACATGAATGTATGTGCAGGCAATTGAAGTAAGTATATAGTCTTTATAGGTACATTTCAGTGTATATAGCAGTTTCAGCTCCGTGGCGAAGTTCGTAATCCTACATACCCATGATCTAAATACAACTGTGGTTAGGCAGCAGACCACCTCCCTGTGGGTTATTTTTTTTTAACGAAATGGCAAACTACTGAATGCAAACTTGCCAAGAGATCACAACAGTAAAAAAAAATGCTGGTGTTGACTGCGACTATGTTGATATGCAACTTTGGATTTAGGGAAGGAAAGAGAACATTTGTTTATCTGTATTTCATCATGAGCCAGTTTCCCCGAAATTACTTCCTTGGGAGTGAGTGCCAGTAAATACACACGTCAACCTGATGGTACTAGTGTGGTGTAGTTAAGAAAATATCTGATTTGTTTATAATATAGAAAACCCAAACCTGCAGTTCATATGGTGACTGCACTATACACAACGGCCTTAAATCCTAAGGCTCAACACACCCACCTTGCCATACACTGCAAATATAAGCAGTTGAGTTTTGACACAAATATTGAACACACAACTGTCTCTGCTAAAATACATAGCAGCAGTTTTAAGAAAAAAAAAAAAAAACTCCCATATGTGTATGTGCTTACTAGTGCACTGGACTGATTTTTGTATGTGGATCAGCTTTTCCTATTACTAGAGTCGCTTGCCACCAGGCAATGTACTTGTAATTTATATCCAAAACCCGCTGTCTCCACATCAGCACATTGGATGTTTAAGAACGAGTGCTCTTACCCCCATATGAACTTTTACAAAGTGCATCTTGTACACCAACACTTTGCTGTTAGCTCCACAGGCAGCCATTGTAGTTTGCCGCAAAGAGTGTGATGATCAAGTTGTTCCTTTATTGGTAAGTGCACATTTTAAGTGTTGTCTCTGCAGGCAGTGAGGTTACTTTTGGTCGACTTGCCAAGGATATTTGCCATCTGTGACTGGTTTTGTAACTGGAAACTTTTCAGAGTGCTTTTCTTATCATACAGCTGTAACTGAATTTTGTGACTTCGATACATCATTACCTAGTGAGCCCCCTCAAGCCTTTTGTATTCTTATCTATACATGTATCTGTTTCTCCATCTTTGCCAACATTGCATGATTCTGAAGCAGGTTTGTACAACGCATGCAACATAAGACATGCCCCTGGGCCAGCTCTACGGGGTGTCTGCGTGTGCAGACCCCTAGGCCAGACACACCCATAGAGATCCTTCACACACAAATTTTTGCAGTGTATTTAAAATTTGTGACAACTTCTACACTAATATGATTTCATTTTGCTGAGAGAAGTTCATCGAGTTTACTATCCATGTGGGTAATGTCAGGGAAGTTCAACCATGTGCGTAATATCATGGAAGTTCAACATGTTAGCCAATAGTCTCTTTGAAGTTTTGTAAACTGTTGAGTAATCTGAGTATTTTTGTAAACAGTAAATTATTCCAGTATAAGGAATTGCAACCTTAAAGACACACCAGGCCTTAATCCTCGGTCGGCAACTGATCTAGATCAAAGCTCCAACAGGCGGACAGTGAGTGAGAGCATTGCTTTGCAGATCCAGCAGCTAGTCTTTCCTCTAGAGGCAGGCCATGATAGAGATTATGCTCCATGGGCAACACATGGCCTTTAACTTTGTGCTATGGAAAGGTATAACTCCATCCCTGGTCCCTGCCATGGGTTGTAGTTATTATGCTGTTTTTTGGAAGCACAATGTAGCAAGACAGCCAGGTGCCAGTAAGTTTATGCTGATAGACTTATTGACTGTAAAATATACTGTAACTTTTTTTTTTTCCTTCTTTTTATCAGTGTAGATATGTTTATGTTTGTTTCATGCTTCCAGGCAGGCAGGGGTTAAACCGCTTGAGGAATTGTAAACGGGGGGAAATATCGGACAGTAATGGGTTAATTGCGGGTTGATTCCAGTCTGTGGACATTTCGCTGCGATTGAGGAATCAACACCAGCCTTACTTCTTTTGTTGCTGTTTAAAATTGTACCAATCATTTTTTCGTGTTGGGTACAAAATCTGTTGGCTCTGCGTATTTCTGTGGCTTTTGTAAAACGTCCATTTTTAGTAATTGAGGAAATAAATACTTTAAAAAACAAAAACTTGAGTGTCTCCATGATGATGTGGCCAAGCCGTGGGTTTGTTTTTTTTGGACGTAACCATTAGGTTAATGAGTGCAGTTTTTTTTTTTTTTCGCGTGTCATCTCTGGTGCTACAGAGATTGTTCTCTTTGTGACGCTTTTGTCAGGCTGCTTGCGGTGTGGAAAGAGTTGGTGCAACGGAGATGATCCTATTGTCTTAAAATTAAAAGCTATTTACACACACACATGTGTGTGTGTGGGGGGGGGGGGGGGGAAGTGTTGGTTAGTGCAAGCTGCTTAAGGCGGTCTCGAATGTGACAAATTTCTATCGTTAAGAACAATTTGTTCTGGCAATGTTTCTTCTGGACGTCTAAGAGGAATTTCTGATAAGAACTATTTCTTGGGTCCCAGGTGAGTTCGCCTTATCAGGTCTACACTTTATATATATATATATAGGCTTTGTGCTATGGAGAGACAATACTTTTCTGGCAGTGAAACCTGGACAACTTACTCAAGCCAAGAGAAACGTTTAAACAGCTTTCATATGCGGTGTCTGCGAAGAATACTTGGTATTAAGTGGCAAGACAAAATCACAAATACTGAAGTATTGGAAAGATCAGGTTGTGTGACGGTGTATTCCATGCTCAGTCTTCGTAGACTTAGATGGATAGGACACGTTAGGAGGATGGATGATGGTAGAATACCAAAGGACATCTTTTTTGGTGAATTACAGACGGGTAGGAGATCTCAGGGTCGGTCTCTACTACGATACAAAGATGTGTGTAAGCGGGACATGATTGATACAGGCATTGATAATGCACAATGGGAGCACGTCGCCGCTGAACGTGTTGCATGGAGGGCAACTATCAGAAATGGAATAAAGACAAAGGAGAAAATGATTGCAGATAAAGCACACACAGAGCGTGAGAGACGTAAGATGGTGGAAATGACCATGTTTTCACATGCACCTACTGTGGGCAAATATTTGCAGCAAGAATTGGCCTTACCAGCCACACTCGCCACCGCCATGGATCGTAGTTATTAAGCCTTTTTGAAGCACAATGTACCAAACTATCGTCTGTCAAGACGGAAAGGTGCCAATGTAATGTATATATATATATTCTTTAACACCCCAGAAACGTGGTTTTACAGAAGAATGCTGATAATCCTTGGCCAGCAAAATATGAGTAATCTCTTTTGAAAGAGACAAAGACAAATTATCATATGCAAAAGAAAGAGTCAGTCATAATTTTTTGGTCACATGAAAAGAGAAAAACTAGAACATGTGACGAAAGATCTGCGGAAAAGAGATAGCAGGGGAAAACAGCGAGAGAAGATTCTTGATAGTCATTTGTCATGGCATGGAAAAGTGTGCACACAGTAACTGATATATGCTGTTGGACTATTTCACTAGACGTGAAACAATTAGTATTAAACTTCAACTACATGTGAAATAACTAATTTTAAACTTTAGCGGGGCCCGCCAGCAATGTCCGCGGGACTATTTTTGACATAATTAACTTCAACTGTTTGTGAAATAATTACCTTTTAACTTTAAAGAGGTAGAATCATAATAAACCTATTTAGGCTGAAATTTAAACAATATTATCATACAAAGAGTTGGGAAGAAAATAACTCCTGAAATAGGAGAACAACAATGTGGGTTTGTAGAAGGCAAGGGTGCAGTAAATGCTGTGTATATACTGAGAACAGTAATTGAACGTTCTATAGAAGTAAACAAAGATCTACACCTTTGCTTTATTTACTACATAAAGGCTTTCGATAAAGTAAAGTATGTCAACATGATGAAGATGCTTGCAGATCTATAAACTGACAGGAAAGGCTAAGACTTGTAAAAAAAACATATTGGAAACAACAAGCTGCCATAAAGATTGATAATGAGATAGGTCAATATCAGCCTAGTGTGAGACAGGGATGTGTATGTAATGTCTCCAGATTTTTGTCCCCTGTACACTGAACATAGTTTTAGAAATGTAAGGAAACATAACTGGGGGATGTAACATCAATAATATTAGATGTGCGGATGATACAGTATTGATTGCAGACAATCGATCTGCAACATTTAGTAGATGCGGTTGTTGCACACAGTGAATAACTGGGGGTTAGAATTAAATTGTAAGAAGACAGATTATGGTCGTTACTAGGAAGAAGGAAATACCACAATGTAATATACAAATAAATGGGAATATACAAGTAAATAGGAATATTCAAGTAAATAGGTAAAGTTATCTCAGAACAGTCATATCTGATGGGAGATGCCTTGAAAAGATTAGAACAAGAATCGTCATGGCGAAGGTTGACTTTTGCAAGATGGAAAACTTTCTGTCCAACAAAAAGATGCCATTTGCAATGAGAAAAAGATTGTTGTAGTGCTTAATAGAACCTGTACTTTTGTATGGACGTGAAGCGTGGACAATGAGCAGACAAGCTGAAAAACATCTGATGGCTGTGGAAATGCGGTTTCTGAGGAAAATGCAAAGAGTACCATGGACAGACATCAGGGCATGCGGGAGTACAAGAGAATGAGCGGGCTGACAAGCTAGCAGGTGAGGCTACTGTGAAGTGCGGACGCGCCATGGACCAGGCTGACATTCTGAATGCTCTACGAGAAGTAAGACTTTTGCGTGAACCAAGTGATGACTGTGAATCTACAACCATGGCCAGATGTGTGTTGCTCTGGATTAGCTGAGGAGGGGATCCGAGCACTTATGGACTGAATGGTTCGATGTGCAATGAGGATGATCTGTCGACTAACTAACTAACTAAGAAAAACCAATGAACAAGTACTACAAGAAACAAATGAAAACCGTAAACTGATTAGAGAAATTAGACGTAGGCAGTCAGATTTTTTTTTGGCTACGTTATGAGAAATAAATTAGAGAATTTGGTGACAACTAGCAAGAACGAGGGGAAGAGAACAAGGGGAAGGCAGAGCGGTAAATACCTGAATAGCGTGGCCACGTGGTATGGTCGAGACAAGTACACAGAGCTGATTCACGACTCGTGACCGTGTGAGATGGTGAAACATGACCGCCTACGCTTATCGGCATGGCACATAATGAATAAATATAAACAAAAGATGTGGGGGGGGGGGGGGGGGAGACAGACAGAGATATTAAAATAATCATACAATGGACAAGATGAGCTTTCATAGCTCTAGGATTGTGTGGAAGTCAACAGAAATTTACCTCCAGTGTTAAATCGGCACCGCTGCAAAACAAATTACTAATATAACTAAAAACATTCATTAACTGCTGCCTGCGTAGAATAGTGGGAACAAACTGATATGGCAGTCACAAACACGGAGAGAAGTCAACAAATCCAAGTGAATCAAGACGTTAGGGGAGGTCGGCGTGACCGAATGGATAAGAACGCGCGTTCTTAAACATCCGGCGTGCTGATGCCGAGGTAAGGGGTTTCAACTCCTACACGGGACAGTTGGACTAAAATGTTGACTTCTCGTTCTTGACTGGGGGGAGGGCGTAAATTACAAGTACCTCTGAAGTCGGAGTGGGTCCGCCTGAAGGTGAGGGACACTGTAAATAGGGAATCCACACGCAAAATCAAGTCCAGTGTTACTAGAAGTGGTGTTATGGACTACGCTTGAGGTCAAAGCGAGAGAGCGCCAAAAAAAAAAAAGGGGGGGGGTAGAAAAAAAAACAAAACAACGCTGATGTTAGATAGGACACACGCTACGCTGAGAAAACAGATAGCATAACACTGCCGTGTATGGAACTCACAGGGCGAATGAAATTGTGGAGGACATAACAAATGACACGCATGCAGATAAAAAAAACTAACGGCAAAGATGTATAATACGGGGAGAAGATGCTCAGAGCTGCAGGGGATAGCAAAAGTTAGGCGGTGAGTTGGCTTGGGTGTATATGACCCAGTGGGGAGTATAGAGGAGAAGGGGAAGAACTTCAACTACATGTGACATTCATTCATTCATTCAGTAGCATGACCTTTGCAGACCCTCGCTCCCATAACAACCTTCCGGTACTATTGGTACCTTCTGGTACTAGGCTGTTTGAACTCTTCGCTGGCGGCTGAGGATGGGGACGGAGCGCTTATGGGAATGCTCCGAACGCTGTGATGTCGATAACCAAATCAATCAATCAAAACAACCTTCCGGAAAACTTCTCGATAATAAGCAAGATGTCCCGCGTCCGATAAACCCATCTGGGGATCATCCGCCACATCCTGCAACCATCTTCTATTTAGCCTTCCTCTTCCTCTCTTCCAAGGCATGTGACATAACTAACTTTAAATCAACTAAATGTGACATAACTTTAAACTAAAACTATATGTGGCATTAACTTAAAACTTCAATTATACATGACATAACTAACTTTAAACTGCAATTATATGTGACGACTAAATTTAAACTGCAACTATATATGAAATCTCGAGGAGCCAGAAAAAATCTCACATCCGTAGAGTTAGAATGCACATCCTTAGAGTTAGAATGCACATCCTTAGAGTTAGAATGCACATCCTTAGAGTTAGAATGCACATCCTTAGAGTTAGAATGCACATCCTTAGAGTTAGAATGCACATCCTTAGAGTTAGAATGGCAGGAGATTTTGTTGCCACATCCTAAACCTAAAGAGCATCTGTGTCTACGCCTCTGCATCTCAGATCAGGTCTGCGTTCTTGTCCCGATTACATCACATGGCAAGCCAACTACGTATTTATCTCTGTTGTCCTCTAGTCCCCGAGCCATCAAATTTGTCAGTTATTATGCTTTAAAGATAAGACAAGTTAGAAACAAATCATTGGGGTACATGATTGAGCATCAAACACTCAATGCAAGATAACCATCATACTTCCCGAGACAAGAGATCTACTCTGAGGTACCCATCTACTTCCCAATGGGTGGCATTTTCATACTGTGAAATAAGACTTACACTTTGTGATTACCAACGGCAAGGATCCTCTCATGTATAAACCGTTGGCTTTAGCTAAGACAATCAGGTGCCTGATTCTGTACCCAGCAATCGGCTACGTGCTAGTACCATATACACAATAAACCCCACGGCGTAGGAGAGATGCCTTCACTTGCTAATGTTCACTGGCTACTGAAGAAAGAGACTGATCACGTGTAAGAATTTCCCCAGTGCAATGACACTAATTCTCAAACTCGTAGGCCCTACTCGAGTTTTGTTTTTAATGTGGTAGTTATCTGGTTAAATTTTAGGGGCTGAGTGGTCTCGAGGTATGGTGTCCTCCTCGAGTGCTGGAGGTCCCGGGTCCAAGCCCCGATGAGGGCGGGGATTTTTTGTACTGGTCTCTTGCTAACGCGGTTTGTGAGCCCGTATACCCGGGTTCGAAACACGGTGGTGCTGGTTTTTTCGAAAAAGGTATAGGAGCCGGTCGTTCAGAAAGAAATGGCAAAATACTGAACGTAAAATTTGCCCCGGAATCACGAACAGCGAAAATGCTGGGGTTGATTGCTACGTCCTGTGAAGGACATGCAACTTAATTAATTTGGGTAGTGAGATCAGACGCCCGTGTGTATTGTTGCGCACGTAAAAAAATCCCTTGGCAGTTGGAAGTCGAAAAAGAGTAGCCTAACGGCGCTGATCGAGCAAAATTTCGAGTTAAAAATCTACCCAAAGCTTTTCAGTAATCTCGCTGGTGGTACGGAGTTCGGGCACTGAACTAAGATTCTCAGGACTCGGGCTTGAGTTAGGAGCAGAACGGAGCACTTATGGGTTACACCTGTGTGCCGTGATGTTGATCAGTCGATTAAACTAAACTGGTTAAATTAACTGCCATTTAAAAATGTAATTAGATTGCTTGAAGATATACACAGCAGATCTTCATAATTCTTTTCTTCCACATCCTAAGTAGAACAGAAGGGTAAAGGACACCGGGTAATTGCAACATATTGCATGCAAGGACAACATGACGGGGTGATGACTGAATCATGGTGTATAGTGTTGACTGAATTTTAAACATTCAATTGAGATAAGAAAATAAGGAAGGAGGCCAGAGTTTTAAGTTTAGTTAATTTCATTGACAAGTTATTGCCGCACCATACCCGACACTGATGAACTAAAGCTACTCGGTTAGGTAGCTTTGTTATCTTTACACGGGTTATAGAAAGCGGTGTCAATGTTGTTGTTATTGGTTGGTGTCATCTTGTTTTTGCTCCAGTATCTCTCTGAGTGTCTGCTGTTTGGTTGGGTGAAGTTGTTTGCTGACAGGGGTAATAACGCTGACGAAAGCTGCACAAACAGAGATATCATTTGTTGGGGAAGCCTCGGGGTTTTTGAAATATATTATAGACCAAGCAAAGACCATATTTTGAAATAGCATTAGAAATAAATGAACAGATTTAGTGGACTCATAAAAAATAGGTTTGGACACGATCAAATGAACAAGTATTATGTAAATTTACATACACCGAGCTTTAAAATTGCGGAAGATAAGAAACAAAACAAATTACATGGGTACACTAGTATGGCCAAATATCGCTCTTCTGTTTAAATGGGAGATCATATTTGGCGATATATTATCATTCAGCAGTGAATCAGTTGCCGGTCTCCCTGACCTAGGATTTCTCCGGAATCCCGTATATCCATGTGAGGAACGTAACTTGCGCGAGAATCGATAGCGGTTCTCGCCGCGTTGGTGACTTACGGGGTATGTGAGCCGGCCGCTCAGAATTCAATGGCAAACTACTGAGCGTAATCTTGCCAAGAAATCAAGTGAAAAAAAGTGAATCAGTTAACAGATATTGATGGGAGCTCAGAGAAGTACATGATACCGGACACGTTGGTAAACAAAACAGTTAAACGCTGGTGATTTGGACTTTGTTGACTTTTCGTTCAGAAAGAAATTGCAAAATACTGAACGTAAAATCGTCTAGTACAGCACGGACTATGGTGAGGACATGGGCGGCATAGGTGAAGATACGGCGACTTGGAGTGAGCTGGCCCATTGGAGGATACTGGGCGAAAGATAAAAGAAGAAATCACAAACAGCCAAAAAGAACTGGGAACAGAAATTCGCCACATTTGAGATCGCCTTAAGCGGTTTGCACTGTATTGTCTAGTGTGTCATCTGCTTCTACGACTGCCCATCAATACCCGTGAATTTATTTCTCATGCCCAAACACGTTCTACCTTGCCCCACAAGTCTTTACTTCTCGCGATTACTATCGAGATCGGGAGGTTATCGAGATCATCAAAGGTCAGTATGGAAACAATTGATAACGATGGATATCTTTAGTGCACGTGCCTTAATTATGAATATGACCCCACGCGGCAAGTGGATTAGACTCCGTGAAGGAAAGTCACCCCAATGCAATGTTTAATGTATCTAGCTGAACAAGCGAACAACATTGCACAATAATTCATGCGGTGAATGGGTTTATTATCTGACGTGGGACGGCGCAACACCCGCTGTTTTGGTGAGAATAGGCAAGCTTAGCCGTAAACATTAGGACTAGAATAAAACTCCAATGGGTGAATCCTGGTGGTGTAAGAACGAACAGGCGTGTAGTTTCCGTATTTTTCTTAGCTGATTAATTTCCCCCACCTTTAACATCCCCACCTTTGTAAAAACCTTTTTTTGTTACGAAACAGATACATGAACAACGAAAGGAGACGAAGCCTTGTTACAAACCTTTGAGAACAAAATTTTAAGACGCATCTTTGGACCCATTAGGGATGCACAAAGTGGAGAGTGGAAAAGAAGAAGTAACAAAGACATTTATGATCTGTTTAAGTCCCCGCTAATCACTGGTATCATGAAGGCTAATAGACTACAATGGCTGGGGCATATAGAAAGAATGGAAGATAATAGGGAAACAAAACTCGCTTACACTCAGGAAATAAATGACCATAGACCCCGAGGTAGACCAAGAAGGCGGTGGAGAGATAATATTATTATTGGCACCTTGCCGTCTTGACAGACGATAGTTTGTAAGGGATGGAGTTATTACCTCTCCATAGCACAAAGCCTGGGCTAAAATATAGAGATCATGTGTTGCCCATGCAGCATGATCCCTCTCTCAGCCTGCCTAGTTCACTCCAGAGGAAAGGTAACACCTCTATATCTGGAACAAGACAAGCTGCAGAAGCTGCCGGATCAGCAAAGCAATGCTTTAATTGTCCGCCTGTCGGAGCTTCGATCCTAGACCAGCCGCCAACCAAGGCTTAGGGCCTGGTCTGCCCTGCCACTTTGTCTTTACGTTGCATTTCCTCGCACCAGGGTAAGGCTTGTACCCTTGCAATTGCGCTCTTCCGCCCGAAGCCGTTGGCACAATGTAGGGTGTTGGGTTTGGTAAGCGCCGCCCAACGTTCGGCGCTAACAGAAAGCAGGTAGTACCGTCTACTGTTATACAGTAGCTCAGTCATATCTGACTAAGACCTGACACAAGAGATATATATATATATATATATATATATATATATATATATATATATATATATATATATATATATATATATATATATATACACACACACAGATATATATGACTGGCAAGAGAAGGTCAACCACAGAAACGAATTGTATCTGCAGCAAAGAACCTCAATAGCTCTGAACGATGAAGAAGAAGAAGATTAATTGTCGTGGGATGATTAATCGTCTTAAGCGACTTCCCTTTTCTGCCATTGTCATTTACTGCCAATATAGACATTGAGGTGTATGGCAGAGGGGTCTTTGAGCCCGAGGAATTAAGGCCGCCTGGCTAGTACAGTCGCCGCGAACTGTGCAGGTTAGGATTTTCTTTTTGCCCCCGACAGAAAAATATCCCACACCTTACCGAGGGATCGAACCCGGGTCTCCCGAATGAGAGTGCGGCGTTCTAGCCACTCGGTCAGCCTATCCCCGTGGGCTTATATATCGTCGAAGTGTCATTGCTTTATAATATAACATTTCGGCTACCATATTAACAACTATTAAGTCATAACTGTCACACACCCCTCCCTATCTCCCATTTCCCGCCATCCATGTTTGTTTGGTCAAAATCTAATTTATGTTTAGCTAGGGATCTGTTAACAGTGCCCACAATTGTTTCATTCATCATCACATGTGCCCCACCAAATGTCCCAGGCGTTCATTTATCTCCACAGAACTCGGTCTCCCATCACCTGGATCGGTTCTATTATGTTATTCCGCCATGCCACCGTTATAGGCCACCCAACATGATTGGTCTCGGCGTGTCCCTTCTATCTACCGCTGATGTTTCCAGTTGTCTCGATATTTTCCAGCACCTCTCTTCTCGAGACACTACCAAAGAACATTGTGTCTCCGCCTTATATAATGTTCACTGTCATTAGGAGGAACCGAGTGGCTAGTTTGTCGGATTATCCTTCGGGACAACCAGGGTTTGAATCCTCGGTAAGGTGTGGAATTTTTTGGTTTTGTATTTTCTGTCGGGGGCAAAAACAGTTCGCGGCGACTGCAATAGTCAGGCGACCTTAACTCCTCAGACTCAAGACCTCCTCTCCCTGCCTTATACCGGAAGGTACTATATTGGCAGTAAATGACAGTTGACAGTTTCGACAGTCATTAGCCTCTTCCATGCAACCGCTGTTAGTTACTCTGGCAGTCCAAGATGTTCGCAACGTTTGTCTCAGAACTTAATCTCCGTTGTCCCCAAGCGCTTCCTGATTTGTTCGTGTACATGCCAAGATCCACCGGCCCACAACACAACAGGTTCTATATATATTTATATGCGTTCGCTGGCTATGAACTCAAGTGCAGTCCATACACGTCTTTCAAAAATTTAATGCAAGTGACATTACATGATTCAGTTCCAAACAAACAATAGGGTTGCACCAGACATGTTCACTTGTTACAGTTTGAGCTCGCTAGGTACATTGATTAACTCGTTCCATATTTGAGGAAGCATCGAGGACACTACTGGACACAATGGTCAGGGCAAAAAACATCACGCAAAAAGAATCATCATGTGCCATGCCGATAAGCGTGGGCGGTCATGTTTCGCCATCTCACACGATCACCAGAGTCGTGGATCAGCTCTGTGTTCTTGTCTCGACCATGCCACGTGGTCAAGCCATCAAAATATTTACTTCTCTGCCTTCCCCTTGTTCTTATCCCCACAATCTTGCCAGTTGTCACTTAGTCAATTTCTTCTCATAACGTGCCCCCCCCCCCCCCCCCCCCCCAAAAAAATTTTTTGACCCTCTACGTCTTCTTCTGCGTTCATCCGGAGTCTTTTTTCGGATGTGATTGCAGTGTGCCTGTTTACAGTGCAGCTGCGATACTGCGCCTTTAGGCCGACATTTGCGGGAGTTTGTTCCCGGGGATTCGGACTTTCCAAGTAATGGATTTGCTATCCGAGCAATATTCCATTTCGTGCCACTGGAACGCTTTTCCCACCTTTGATGATGCCCACGCAATGAGCTTTCGATTCGGACTTTCACTTTCTACATCTAATTTCTCTAATAGGTTTACGGTTTTCATTTGCTTCTTGTAGGACTTGATCACTGGTTTTTCTGTCTGTCCATGGTATTCTTTGCATTTTTTCTAAGAAGCCACATTTCCACTGCCGCTAGATGTTTTTCAGCCTGCCTGCTCATTGTTCAACAAATAGCAATATTTAGTAGAAAACTTGCATTCCCAGTAATAAGACTTACGCAATGAGAAAACGATGATAGAAACAGTCGATAGTAAAAGGTTCAATGCCAAAAAAAAAAAAAAAACTGAAATGGATAGCGGAAAATAGGAAGTAGGGGTGTGTCACAGTTATAACTTATGAGGTGTTAATATGGTAGCAGACATGTATTGCATATCAAATTAAAGGGGATTTGGGGGGGGGGGGGGGGGGGGTGGTGTTAATAAAGGGAAAAAACTATTGCCCATGGTAGATACGGCAAAATTCTTAAGACGATTAACCATTCCATGACAATCAGTTAAATGTATACCCGGGAAGGTTAACCCGGTCAATAAACACCCGCAGAAGTCAGATGTGTCGGCTAATTGCGCAAGTAAACAGGTACAACGTAATTACGTCTGAAAAAAAAACACACACACACACACACAAAACCCACTCAGGATGAACGCAGCAGCAGAAGTTAAACGTATTTTACGTAGTTCGGAAAGCAGAGAATGCTTTCAAGAGAAAGAACGCACAATAGCGGTCTTGGTACGATGGGGGAAATACGATCTGAGGGCCAACTTTATGGAGATGTCAACAAGCTCAAGTTGACTGCTGCTTTCCTTGCATTTATTCACTGACGTCTGAAGGTGTACGAAGAAGGAGGACCTATGGTGACATTTGAGGTCAAGGTCTTTGTACAGACAGGGAAGACGCAGAGTGGAAATCAACACAAGTCAGTTGGACTAAAATGTTGACATCTTGTCCTTGACATGTAGACTACGCTTGAGTTCAAATCGAGCAAACGCAAAAAAAAAAAAAAAAAAACCAGCTGTGTTGTGGTGCTATGTACATAACACAATTATTATGAACGAGGTTCCGAACGTTACTGTAAATGGCAGTCCGTTTGAAAGAGAAAATTCAAATACAAAGGAATAACATTTGACAAATTTTCGTTAGGAATCGCGTGAGAGACGTGGTGTTAACTGTTAACGGCCAGGACTCAATAAACTGATGACGATGATCAGCGACTGATTATTGTTTGGTGTTGCTGATAATATCGCACAGCCAGCTGGAACACATGCAAAATGAGGCCTTGCAAGTTACTTTAAGCTGCACATGGGACCGCCCATTGCGTGGGAGATCGGAAAGGGACTCAAGGCGATATGTATGCAACATCTACGTGCTTTGTTGCCCATATATGATATGGCACAAAGTACTCCATGCAAAAAAATTACCGAGGGTCACAGCGGACCAGGAGCACTATCTGTATGAAGCATTGGATGAGACATGCTGAAGATACGAATAGACACTGTGAAAGTGGGCAAGATGGTGCAGGAAAAGGCAAGCGCCATGCTGCGTCCAACAAGCAGCTTTACAAAGAGTGGTACTGACATTGTACTTAAGGTGACAGGAATGGACGGGGGGTAAAGAAGGCAACCGTATAACAGCCGACTGATAAGCGACACTCTCTTCTCCCATATGTGATAATATACACTGATGGATCTGTAGTGGGAGGTAAACGCAGTGGATGGGGCTTCACTGCTATGATTAAAGGACAGCGTGTAAAAAAGGAGAGCGGTGTATGGTATTACTTCTAGCATGAGAATGCAAGTGGAGGCTATAACTGGTGGCGTTCTTACAGCTGATGAATAGTACAAAACATGTTTATTGTATTTCAGACTCGGAAAGTACGTTACATGAAAGAGAGATTGGTGCGTTGAAATGTGGAGTGGCTTGCATCACTCGAAGACAAAGATCAAATCATGGCTTTTCTGTCAAGGTCATGCAGGGAAATGAACAGCCTGGAAACCCTTCTGTCCTTTAGGTGGCGAGCTAGCTTACGACAAGAATGGGGCGGTGAAGGCTCTTTGGAACAAGAGTGGAGAGTGCAGCAAAACAAAGGATAGACATTTGGAGAGACTGATACACTGAGGAGTGAACGGGGTGGTGGTGTGTGTCCGGTCGACACTCAATCCATTAAGGAAAATGCAAGCAGTTTACCCAGGCTGCCACTAGTATCAGCATGGTAACGCTATTGGCTACTGAAGGAGGCGTGGAGCACGTGTGGCAATGGTGTTGATTCTTGGTTTTACATATTCCCCGTTACAAGCATCAGCAGAAATGCGGACATTCCCTGTAACATGTGGCAAGCATTATCAGAAATTTCGGACATTTCCCGTAGCGAATTGTAAGAACTGGCAGAAAACGGGCATTCCCTGTAACAAATTGCAAGAATTGGCAGAAAACCGGCTTTCCATTTAACAAGTGGCAAGAATTGACCGAAAACTGCTAAATCTTGACCGCCTATGTCTATTCAGTCTTTGTTTGTTTCACGAAGGACTGCCGTATTAATTTATTTTGTCCGTCCAAGGTATTATTTACAAATTCACCAGAAAGCACATATCCACCGCCATTATGTTTCTCAGGTTGTATGCAGTCCATGTTTGACATACATACAACAGTTCTACACAGCACTTTTACACCCTTTTTCTCACTGCAGTTGACAGCATTTTGTTGCTCTTTTCCATCATGCAAAATGCTACTGTTGCCTTGCTGATTCTTGTTCTATCTACAAGTTCCCTTCCATCAGATGTTGACTCTTTGCCTATGAAGTTACATAACAATAAAGAGATATCCAGAGTGGCATAGACCATCATATTTTTTGCCCTCTCCAGTGCATCCTTCCATACATCACTCATCCCTGGTGCCAATTCACTTCTCTGTCTATTTTTTTTGGTCCTCTTAAATCTTTAGCTTTGTGGATCCCAGAAAAATGGTTTTCTAGTTAAGCTATTATCTGATTTACTCACGGTGTATCCTATCCAGCGCAGGGGTCTGGTCCTTACCTCCTGATTGGCTGGAACTGTTCTACTCTTTCCTTGAGTTTCACATTTGTGATATCATTTTTGACCTATTCTCTGCAGGCATCTCCCTGTAAATGACTGATTGTAATATATTAATAAACATTTTCATCATATTTTTGATTCACACATCATCAATCATTTGATTCACACATCAGTACAGCCCCATATACACATCATTTGATTCACACATCAGTACAACCCCATATACCCATCATTTGATTCATACAACAGTCCCATCCCATATACTCTTCATTTGATTCATGCAACAATATAACCCCACATACGCATCATTTGATTCACACATCAGTACAATCCTATAATTTGATTCACACAGTAGTACAACCTCATAATTTGATCCACACATCAGTACAATCCTTTATACCCACCATTTGATTCACACATGAGTACAACAACATAATTTGATTCACATCAGTACAACCCCATATACACATCATTTGATTCACACACCAGTACAACCCCACATACCCATTATTTGATTAACACACCAGTACAACCCCATCATTTGATCAACAAACACCCAAGGGTAACCCCAGCTTAAGATGCCCTGCATTAATCATTTCCAACACAAACATGGCTGAACTCTAGTGCAAGAAGCCACAAGTAGTGATTTGTGTTTTTTGTGTGTTAGTTTTTCAGAAAAAAAGATTACATTAATTTCACTGAAATCTCATGTTTGTCAGAATTTAATATATATGTAATACATCCTTATGTCCTGGGTTAACTTTATTAAGTTGTGATTGGATAGGCCTATTCTGTAGAGGAGGCACACAGCAGGAAAGACCAGATCAGGAAAGTATGGTGTCCGCCTCGAGTGCTGGAGGTGCCGGGTTCAAGCCCCGGTGAGGACCGAGATTTATTTCAAGTGGACTTCTAGTAATAAAATTTCACCTGGTCTCTGGGTAGTGAGATCGGATGCCCGTGTGTATTGTTTGTTTGTTTGTTTTTTTTTTTTCCCGCGTTTCCATCCTGTTTCAGGATATTGCGGTCAACACCAGCATCTTTCAGTTGTATGTTGATTCCTAGGCTAGATTACGCTCTGAGCGACCGGCTCCATACTCTCATAAGTCACTTTTGCAATTCGAACCACTGCTAATTCTCGTCGCGTCACGTGACGAGAGTATTCGGAGTTAGCGGAGAAAGCTGCTAACCCCTCGGCCACGGAGCCGGTGTGTGTATTGTTGTGCACGTAAAAAATCCCTTGGCAGTTGGAAATCGAAAGAGTAGCCTAACGGTGCTGCCCGGGCAAAATTTCGAGTTAAAAATCTACCCAAAGTATTTCAGGATCCTCGCCAGTGCTACAGAGTTCGTGCACTGAGCTGAATTTCTCCAGACTCAGGTTTGAGTTAGGAAGAGAACGGAGCACTTATGGGTTATACCCGTGTGCAGTGATGTTGATCCGTCGACTAAACTAAACTAAACCAGATCAGGAAAGACCAAAAGCAGCAATCATCAGCTTTTCATTGCTTAACAACTATTAACATTCAGAGGGATCTTCATTATTGTATGATCCAGAAACATGGAAAATAAATAAATGAGAAGGCAAATTTGAAGCTTTTAACACATGGCCGGTCTCCTTGGCATAGGAGTTAACATCTTTCTCTGTAATCCTATATATTCTCGTAACGCAGCTGCGTGAAAATCAGCAGCGGTTCGCGCCGCACTGGTAACTTACGGGGGGTATGTGAGCCGGTCGTTCAGAAAGCAGAGGCAAACAACTAAGCGTAATCTTGCCTAGTATATCAACAGCAGCTGAAAAATGCTGGTGTTGACTGCAACGTCCTGTAAGGGATGTGCAACATAAAAAAAACATGGCTATAGAATGAATAGAAAGAATCTCATTGCAGGAAAAAGAAAAACAAGTCTTATTAAAAAATGGAAAGGAAGAAAACATTACTGAATGAGATTACATGTGAGAGCGAGACAAATGATTCATGAATATAAATAGACAGTTCCTTTCTCTGTCTTTAACGTGAATATAAATAGACAGTTCCTTGCTGTCCCTTTCTCTCTTTAATGTGAATATAAAAGACAGTTCCTTGCTGTAGCTTTCTTTAACGTGAATATAAATAGACAGTTCCTTGCTGTCGCTTTCTCTCTCTTTAACGAGGTCAGGCCAGAGGAACAAATACCCAGACTGCTACCATTAGCATTGGGACTCTTGGCTGGCTGTTGAAGATGAGGACAGAGCATGTATGGGAATGTCCTTAGTGCTGTTAAATCAGTTCTTGCCTCAACTAAACTCTTTTTAGCGTAGAACGCTAGCCCAGCTGTGGAACAACCTTCTGCAGTGAATCAAAGACACAACCAAACACACAATCGCAAGCTGTCTCAGTACAGACTACAAGTCAGGAGGTCGGCATGGTTGAGAGGTCTAACACACCAAAAACTTTCTCTTCTGACCATGGCACAGCAGGCTTGTCCACATGACGGTCAGTGGGACATAAATGTTGACTTCTCGTCCTTAACTTGGGGGCGTAAATTACAAGTACCCCAGAAGTCACAGTGAGTTCGCCTGATGGCGAGGGACACTGGTAATGAGGAAAGCTAACCATCATGCAAAATCAACAACTACCAGTCGTAGCACGTACACGGCCCACACTAACAGTTCAAAGTGAGTGAATGCAATAACAACAACAACAACAACAACAAAATTAGACCACAAACCCCCTTTACAAATCTGAGTATACTAAGTAATAGTCCATACTGTTCTACAGTATATTTCCCTTAGTCTGATCACAAATACAATAATAATAATTAGTATTAATTATTCAGGTAGTAATCTTTCCATACATTTTATATTTGTTTGTAATGCATATATTGTCATTGCTTTTGTTAAAGATTAACCCAAATAAAAGGTGCATAAATGAAATAATGTTTGTAGGAGATAGATATGGGCAGAATGTGAGACAGGCCTGCGTGCCCAATTCTTTAACCCTTTGAAAATACAGTTTGTTTGCTCTCTCTTTAAGAGTCCATGTAATATTGTCTGTTGGTATAGTGTTACAAAGTTATGGCCGTCATTTCCCCATGAAATGAAAGTTTGGTAAAAGCTACCCCCATTAATTCTAGTCTTCCGTCCTGAACACTCAGGCCCCCCCCCCCCCCCCCCCCACACACATAATGATCTCCTGTCTTTCAAGAGTTAAAGGATTTGCTAGAAGGAGAAGTGGGAGACAAGCATGTAAGAGTGTAGACAACTTCAAGAGATGGACTGGATGCAGCTTGTCTGACCGCACAATAAAGGCACGGGACAGGATGTGTGGGAAACCCATCACAATCAACCTTTGATGCAGAAACACAGGATGATGATGAGATGTGTCACAAACAGATACATGTCGTCTTGATCTTAAAGACCGAAAGTCTACAGTATTTTCCACTCTTTTCTCTTTGCTGTTCTACACTCATGTCAATGAAAGCAGAGACCACGTGACCTAGTATATTTAGCACAGAAACAGGTTCTCTTAATTTCAAAGATCTAAAGTCAACAGCATCTCCCACTATCTTTCCTCTTTGTTTTGTCATTTTTTTTTCGACACTAGACCAGATCAAAGTAGAGGCCATGAGGCCTTGTACATTGAACATAGAATACGTTGTCATAATTTGAAAGGCCAAAATAAAAGGTTTAATTTCTTCTTTCTTTGTCGTTCCGTCTCCTCCCTACAGTGTCAAAATATATAAGAATATGTGATCTTGTAGATGTGGCCCTACAGTGTCAAAATAAATAAGAACTCGTGATCTTATAGATGTGGCATGTATAAATGTTATGTTCAGTTGAAAGACTAAAATTAAACAATATATCTTTCCTTGTTTGTTGCTGCATCATTCCTCTTCTTTACTAGTGTACAGAGAAAAGTATAGATCATGTGACCTTGTATATTCAGCATAAACATAAACAGGCTATATTTAATTCACCAGCCAGGACTAAACTGAAACACCTCACTGTTGGTTACATTCTGTTGGCTGCGAATCGACATTCATATGATTCACATTCCTATATTTTCCTGTCCCTTCTCCTTCTCTAACTTTCTTGATCTTCCGGCCTCGCCCGTCTGCCTTTAACTCTTCCAAGCCACGTTCTCCCTGGGAAGATATCACATCCACCTGTGACATCATTCTTACAGATTTCCCATTCCCAGTAACAAGAAAATCACCCGACTGCTGAAGAGGAATATTTTCTTTGGAATGCTTGTCAACTCCTCCTGTGAGCTGCCCATCAGCAATGGTCACGAGCTTCTCATGAGCTGAGAATGTTTTGTGTGGCCTGGCTTCAACACAGCCAATACTTGGGGTAGCCTTCGTTTGTTGCTGCTGGTTGTTCTGTGGTAATGTTTGGCGCTCTGATTCATTAAGAGGAATCTTCATCTTTTCTTTCGAAGGTGGAGCAAACAGTTCTGGAAACACAGAAAACCAATTTAAAAAAAAAGTTTAACTTATTTAAAAATATATAAAACAGCTTGTAAAATTTATTCATTCATTCAGTAGGTTTTCTATACCATTCTGTGATGTGGATAGTAATACTGTATCATCAGCATATCGAATCTCTGGCATTTCATGACCACCGATATTTAGGGCATCATATTGCTCCCTGGTTATATCATCTCCGACACTTCTCATTATATGTTCGGTGTACAGGTTAAACAAATAAGGTGAAAGCGCACATCCCTGACGGACTCCTTGCTTGATGTCAAACCAGTCTGATGCCCAGGAATGCTACCTGGTCAAAAAAGCACGCTAAAGTCGATGTGTTGGCCTACGGGTTTCGGCCCAAGGGCGCATAACAGACACACCACAATCACATCTGAAAAAATACTCCGGATGAACGAAAAGAAGAAGAAACCAGTCTGATGCCTCGCCGTCAATTATAAGCGCTGCTTGTTGGTCTAGATAGAGCATTCTTATGAGTTGTATTACATGTGATGACTTGGCAATGAAGGCTGCACACAATGATGGACATAATGGTGGATTCATCATCATCATGTGCCATGCCAATAAGCGTATGTGGCCATGGTCCACGACACCACACATCACACCAGACATCACATCACACCAGACATCACATCACACCAGACATCACATCACATGATCACCAGGATCTTGAACCAGCTCCGTGTTCTTGTCCTGATTATACCATCTGGCCAAACCATTCAGATATTTATCTAATTGCCTTCTCCTCACTCTTTTCTCATACATTTTGCCAGTTGTCACTAAGTTTATTTCCCTCATAATGTGTCAAAAAAATCTTGACTGCCAACATTTCATTTCTTTAATCAATTTATGGTTTTCATTCTTGAAGAACTGTCTCATTGGCTTATCCAGCTTCGGAGACATTTGTAGCATTCACCCCAAAACCACATTTCCACTGCTATTAGATTGCAGATATAGAATACACAGGATTACACGTGCAAAGATATGCTTAGAAAACTTTGAAACCAGACCCGTCTGGCCAATTTGAGATACAGTTAGTAAGTTCTCAGATTATCCTCACTGCATTTTGAACAATGAATATGTTTTGAAGCCAGACAAGGGCACTATGCAGGAGGCCAAAGAAGAATAGCCAACCAACACAGAACTAATGTCGTCAGCCACCACATGATGAGGGAGTTACTGAGCAGTGGATCTGACTGAGATAAAGTATTATATATGTCATAGCCCAGAAAGAGTTAACTACGATGGTATTCTCTGCATTGCACAAGAAACAATGACGTCAAAAGTGGTTGCACGGAGGTGAATGGGATTGACATATCCTTCAGGCACAGGGCGGCCTTGCAACAAGACATAGGTTTTGTTCCAGCGACAAGTTAGATATGTTGAAGGAATAACACAACCTAGATAGATTACACCAGTGGTTCTCAACCGGCGGGGAATTCACCCCCAGGGGGGAATTTGAGGGTTTCCAAGGGGGGGGGGGGGGGGGGGAGGGAAATGAAGACATTGTCATATTGGCTTCAGGACCACACAAAACATGATCGGGATATTAAGCGTACTCGTGATGTTAAATCACCCCATTATTTCAAGATCGCGTTAATACAAGAACCAATTACTTGATATTGTTTTCCCTCCATAATATACGGTTCTTTTCCTTCTACCTAGCCTCTATGATTTAGGTTGCCGTATTTTACGAGAGATTTTATATGCAGTAACTTACGTTTTTTTGTTATTGCTTCTCCGTTTTAATGAGGTTTAGAGTACTCATCATGTTAAATTTCCCGATTATTTCAAAATCGCATTAAAACAGAAACCGATTACCGAGATCCCTCCATTGTTTACGAATCTACACGTCTCAGCTTTTCAAATTATTATTGTGGCGGTAAGGAGACTGTCTTTTTAAGACGTAAGTTGACTCGTGGATATATATATATATATATATATATATATATATATATATATATTGCATATCCTATTTACAGGGTATTGCAGTCAACACCAGCATTTTACAGCTGCTGTTGATGTCTTGGCAAGTTTTATGTTCAGTGGTTTGCTATTGCTTTCTGAACGTCCGGCTCACATACTTTTCCATAAGAAACTGATGCAACGCAATCCGCTGGCGAATCTCGCGCAGCTGTGTCTCGTACCTGGGTATATGGGATTACAAACAGCGTCCTTAACTCCATCAGGGAGACTGGCATATATATATATATATATATCCCCCGATGTGTCTCCACCTTGCCGTGGTGGGGGAGCTTGCGTGTCCCATCGACCCCATTTGCTTGCCGATGGATGAAAAACTACATATCGGACAGCTTATGGGATAGGGACCAGACTAAGAGAGACACAACCTGCTGCTCTGCAGGTTAGACTGGGGATAGCAGTAAAAAATTTAAATCAGGTGCACAAAGGCAGAAGTTCTTGGTCCGGACAAAACTCTTAAGGCTCCCCGTCGAGGGCTGTGGAAGCCACAAACCCTCGGATCTGAGAACCGGGCCGATACCCACCTACCGAAAAATAGGGGCGAGATACTAAGCAAGCTACATGCTCAGGTCTGATACTTGTTCGAAGGCTCTCAGCTGGGGGATATGAGGGATTCCCGGAGAGAGCCTGGCCGTTTCTCGTTCAGTGCTGCACGAAGGTAAGGTGCTGAGCCGGCAGCACATGTAGCCTACCTCGTGAGCGAGTACAAAAAAGTCAGAAAAGTGCCCCAGTCGAAGGAAATGGTTACGAAAACTGTCTGTATCTAACTCATAGAGAGTGTAGACAAAAGTGGAAGAACATCTCAATGACGTGAAATGGAACGCACGGTGAGCGAACCTATTGCGTGGTCTGAAGTCAAAAGCAAAAGCTTACTGAGTGGATGTCGCTCGCAGTCTGACCGCTCCTGGTGTGTGCTTGAGCGACCAGTGGCAAGCGATATGCCCAACACATGGAAGTGAGGAACTAAAGCAGCCATGAGCAGGACGTGGCAAATCCTCGCCCAGTCTCAGAGCAATATGTGCCGGCTCAGCAATTATGGAAGCCTCCTTGGATAGCGAGGGAATGCCCATGGTCTGCCCCTGCCTTCCCTTGTATCCTGACCAGCTGAGATGAGGGCGACATCACAACAGTCTAACGTGCCTCGAAACCAGAGGAAGGCTAACCTCATTAAAAAATGCCCGCCGGAAGTGTCATCCTACGGGTGGCAAACTAAAAATTGACACTGCAATTACGTCCGAGTGAAATGTCTCGTCCGAATGTCTCTCGTGCTAGGAACAGCTATGACTACCTAGTTTCCGAATGCCGCTCTTGTTCGGAACAGCTCTGACTAGGTAGTTTTCCGAATGTCTGTCGTGCCTGGAACATCACCTGGAACACATTTTCGTGCCGAAAACTCGCTGAGTGGAAGCCGACTGCAAACCTGTCTGGTTTGTGCGGGAATGGCCCGGGGCAAACGAAATGACCAATATATTGCAGTGAGGATTTAAAGCAGCCATGAGCAGGACGTGACGATTTCCCTCGGTGAGCCCAGAACCAGGGCGCTATGTGTCGGCCCTGCAACTATGGAAGCAACCTTGGATGGCGGAAAATGCTATGGACTGTCCCTGCCTTCCTTTGAGGGATGACCGTTGTCTTCGACCGTTCAACCTTGGCAAGCAGGGTTGTAGATGGCACCACAAAAGTGAGTCTCCCAGGAATGCCACCTGGTCAAAAAAGCACGCTATTGTCGGATGTGTTGGCCTACGGGTTTCGGCCCAAGGGCGCATAACAGACACATCGCAATCACATCTGAAAAAACACTCCGGATGAACGAAAAGAAGAAGATATATATATATATATATATATATATATATATATATATATATACACACACACACACACACACACCGTCTCCGTGGCCTAAAGGCTTGCCAGCAGTGACCGATTTAACAGCAGACCACATCGTGCTGGGGTTTTAGCGTGTCGGTATTGGAGCCGGTCGTTCAGAAATCAATGACAAACTACTGAACGTAAAACTTGTCCAGACATCAACAACAGCAGTAAAATGCTGGTGTTGACAGCGATGTACTGTAAATAGGATATGCAATATAATTGTGTGTGTGTGTACGTATATATGTGCGTGTGGATGTGTATACACGTCTGTGGGTGTTTATGTGTGTTGATCTTGACTTTATCGTTTTATATTTATAGAATCTGAAGCCCATGATGAGTGTCAAGAAACGAAAGTATGACCTGTCTTATTTGAATTATGGATTCACAAATATCGTCATCAACGGAGAAGAACGACCTCAGTGTGTTATTTGTAGTAAAAGTTTGTCAAATGATTCTATGAAACCGACACAGTTGAGGAATCATTTGTTGAATGTTCATCCTCAATACAAGGACAAGGACAAAACCTATTTTGAACGTCTTGGGAATGCTGTCAAATGGATGAGACTGGATTTAACAGGGGTATTCCAAGAAACAAACCAAAAGGTTACTGAAGCTTCCTATGTCGTAGCACTGGAGATAGCGAAGCAGAAAAAACCACATACAATCGGGGAATCTTTGATCAAACCTTGTTGTCTCAAGATGGTGGAAATTGTGTTGGGAAATGAATCAGAGAAAAAACTTGCAGCGGTTTCACTATCAAACGACACTGTTCAAAGGAGGATCAGCGATATCTTTTTTGTTCTCCTCTTGAAACAACTACCATGGCCTCTGATATTTTGGAAAAGGTTTCATCTTTCCTTGAATCAGAAAATCTTTTATAGGATAATATGTGTGGGTGCTGTACAGATGGAGCACCTGCTATGTTGGGGACCAAATCAGGATTTCAAGTTAGTGTGAAGAAACGTGCCCCAAAAGTGAAAGGCATTCATTGCATGATCCATCGTCAAGCACTGGCCTCCAAAACACTTCCAGCTCCTTTGGGGAAGGTTTTGGATCAAACCGTTCAGATAGTGAATTTTATCAAAGGAGGAGTTCTCAACTCACGGCTTTTTAAGCAGTTATGCGTTGACATGGATGCAGGCCACCATTTGCTTCTTTTCCACACAAATGTTCGATGGCTGTCAAGAGGAAAAGTAACTGCGCGAGTATATGAGCTGAGAGACGAGCTCAAATTATTTTTTTAAGGTTAAGGGTAAGATGGACTTTTTCGTCTGTCTGGATGATGATCATGCGCCTTGCCTATTTAGTTGATATTTTTGAGCAGTTGAATAAACTCAATCTTCAGATGCAAGGAAGGAATACAAATATCATACAATTTGTGGATGCCTTGAGAGCTTTTATGAGCAAGCTGGAAAACTGGAAAAGAAAGGTCAATATCACAAATGTTGCAATGTTTGAGAAGCTGCCATCCGTTCTCGTTGTTGATGGTAAAGACCAAGTACTTCCACAATTTGCAAAAAACGAAATTGTGCAGCATTTGACAGCGCTAGAAAATGAATTTGAGCGATATTTTCCTGAACTTAGTGATGATGAGCTGGATTTGGTGCGAAACCCATTCAAATTATCAGTTGAAAAAGTTTCTGATGATTGTCAAGATGAATTTCTGGAGCTGAAAAATTATTTGGGGGCAAGGGATGTGTTCAGTGAGAAACCAATCACGGAATTTTGGCCTTTAATGTACGGTTCATACCCAAAAGTGGCAGAAAAAGCAATCCGTGCATTGCTTCCATTTGCGTCAACATATCTTTGTGAGTCAGGCTTTTCAGTTCTGCTAGAAATTAAAACGAAACGACGCAACAGATTAGTTGTTGAAAACGATCTCCGATGTGCCCTTTCAAGCACTCCTCCGCGTATTTCAGAATTGCTGAACCCATGACGTTCTGAAAATATGGTGAAGGGGGGAACGGGCCAAAAAAGGTTCAGAACCACTGGATTACACAATATCTTCACACATACTCTACAGCGACCGTCAGAAGAGAATGATGGTTATAAACCAGCGCTTGGCACCACACCGGGCTGCAACAGACAGAGATTGATACTGTAGTGTCGAAGGTATACCACATGTTACGCTGCATATACAGAAGTAGGATAGCCACCAGGCATTTGGTCCACAGAGGACAGTGAATGAGTGCTCCGAGAACGCGAGTAAGAGACTCAGCTGGATGTGGAGGTTGTTGCGCTGTGTATCATTAATGCCCAGGAAGGCTAATCCGGTCAAGAAATGCCCGCATAAGTTGGATGTGTCGGCCTAACGGCGCAAGAACACAGCTCTGCTGTAAACAGGCATAACGCAATCACGTCCGAAAAAACTCTCTGGATGAACGCAGTAGAAGAAGAAGAAAAAGTATCATTAATGAAGAAACTATGTCAGCTGCTACCATAAGTTGCTTCGAATACATTATCAGCAACTGCCAGACGGCTGTGTGAGCAAGCCACCTTTGAGTTAAAGACCTATCTACAGTTGTTACTCCTGCTAGAACCTCTACTATAGACCAGTTTACATCAGTGTTCAGTACATGGCAATATAATAAAACCTGTTTATGCAGCCGATTATTTAAAAATGTACCTGGCTCATATTTCCGCTGCATCTCCTGAATGGCCATGGTGAGGTGTGAGTTCATGACCTTGAGTCTGTCACAGTCACTGGTTAATGTCATGACCTCATTCTTGAACTCTGTCACGCGGAGTTCTGTCCGCAATGTCTGCAGATGGTTCTGCTGAGCTTGAGCTTTTGCCTCCTCTGCTTCTTTCCTGGGAAAAGTCATTTTCAAATTGTTTACTTGCTATCTGCTTGGTTTACATTGAGAGCGTGAGATAGTTGGTTGATTGATTGATTGATTGATTGAGAGAGAGAGAGAGAGAGAGAGAGAGAGAGAGAGAGAGAGAGAGAGAGAGAGAGAGAGAGAGAGAGAGAGAGAGAGAGAGAGAGAGAGAGAGAGAGAAAACTAGAGAGAGGAGAAAAAGAGCAACAGATGGAGACAGAGAAAGTGTTCAGAGAAAGAGAAGAGACAAAGAGAGAGGAGAAAAAGAGTAACACAGAGAGAGAAAGAGACAGGGAGAGAGGTAAAGAGAGAAAGAGGGAGAGAAAAACAAACAAACAAACATACTTTATATTTAAAGGGTATCAAATTGGGCATGCAGGCCAGTCTTACATTTGGCCCTTCCAATCACTCGTCTTTCATTCATCAATAGTGTGTGATACATTCACATAGGAAAAAGACATTGTCAAATGAATGTTGTAAACATAAACAATGCATATTACCATGTTATGAGACACATCCCCCACCCACCCACACACCCCCAGCCATACATATATGCCCCACCCATCCATCCCCCACCAATCCCATAACCCACACACACTGACCCACACACATACGCCCAACCACCCAGCCAAACACACATCCCCCCGCCAATCCAATCATTCTGCACCCACCCACACATCTCCAACTTACACAATCTCTCATACCAACCTACACACACCCACCCCCACACACATCCCCCACCCATAAACACAGAAAGGTAAAAAGAGAGAGAAAGAAGGACACACACACACACACAGCAACAAAACAGAAAGACAAGGTGAAAGTCACCCACATGTTAGTGGGGCCCATAAAGGAAAGGCCAAAACAGTAACACTGTAACCTATCACGCATGTCACAAGAGGCAACAAGGGAGGGTTGGCACGAGACTGGCCACCTCATACTACAGAAAACTGTAGCAGCAACATCCAACTAATCATGAATAAGTTTACAAAAGGCTTAGCATGAGTTGGTTGAAGACCTATGTTCCCTTAGGAGATGAAAGGCAGACATGTGTGGGAAACAGGGATGAGAGAGACTCACACACACAAGTATCACCATGATGTAGAGGAGCAGTACAAACACTAACTTGTATACAGTACTTCTGTAACTGTCAACCAGTTAGAGGCATGGTTTTGCAAAAGAAAAGATGATCAAGTGAATCAGAAAGCCACAAACACCAGGTCAAGATGATTACCACTTTATGATCAGACCAGAATAAATAATTATGCTGCACCTCAGAACAGGACACAATGTATGAAAAATTCAAGAACTGGTGAATCAGCCATGTGCGCATGTGGAATGGCACTACAGACAGCATATCACATACTTCAAGACTGCCCAAAAATACGACATATCCAGGCAAATCTTCTGGCCTAGATAAATGACAGTGGAAGATAAATGTTATGGACCACCGCATATCCTTCCTTTACAGGACAATGCTGTCAATATCAGCATCTTTCAGCTTATTGTTGATTTCTTGGCAAGATTACGCTCAGTAGTTTGCCATTGTGTTTTGAGCGGCCGGCTCACATACCCCGTAAGTTACCAACGTGTCGAGAAACGCTACAGATTCTCTCGCAAGTTATGTTCCTCACGTGGATATACAGGATTACGGAGAAAGTTGCTAACCCCTAGGCCAGAGACACCGGCATGGACAACTTAGTAAACTAAAAAAATACTGAAATTCATAGAAGAGACAACATTGCAGATATTAACAAATTTCAAGCGAACGAAAGAAGAAGAGATGTAGTATTAAATTAACGTTTGTTTATATTGTACAGAGTTATAATCACATTAAGCTGGGAGTGCAGGGAATGGCCAGCAGGGGCCACGGAAGTGGAAATCCAGCAACTAATTCAGGACAATGCTCACTCGAGTGATGTGATTATCTACACAGATGGTTCGGTGTCAAGAGGTGAGAGAAGTGGCTGGGGGTTCATAGCCAAAGCTAATGGTCGATGTTTGGGGCAGGAGAGCCTGGCATATGATACCACAACATCCAGCTTAAGAATGGAAGTGGAGGCAGTCACTGCGGCTCTCCGCTGGATGAAGAATACGACACACACACACACATCGTGATTGTAACTGACTCAGAAAGCACGCTGACGAGGGTGAGGACGGGCAGACTTCGTGCGGAGTGGCTTGCTTCGCTTCGGAGGTCACGGGTGACAAGCATCGCCCTGATCTTTTCTCCGGGGCATGCCGGTGTGCTGGGAAATGAACAGGCGGACAGATTGGCTGGCTCTGCAGAACTTGGTGGAGTATTGATAAAAGACAAGGCAGACGTGGTTGCGGCATTGTGGGAGCACGTGCACACCTCGGAGGAGCAAATGCATTACCATGGTCTGGCAAGAATGAGACAGCGAGGAGTGACGAGGGGATCTGGTTGACGCTCAACGCTCAGAGGAAAGGCGAGACAGACATATAATACATATAATCAGATTGCTACTGGTACTATTGGTGTTGGAACTCTTCGCTGGCTGCTGAGGATGGGGGCGGAGCACTTATGGGAATGCCCCGAATGCTGTGATGTCGTTTCCTGAATCAATCAATCAAGGGGGTAATAACCATAATAAAAAAAAATTGCAACTGCATTAATATAAAAGAGCGAACATCATCACCACCACCAAGTAGCAGATCCTTTGCTGAGTGATGCTCTTGATCTGGCCCGCTAAAGATTCTCACCCTCTGCCAGTTATTGAAACCCATTTTCAAGGCCTAAGGTGTCCTCAATGTCCTATCCTATCTTTGTGCTGGTCGACCACAACCACTTCTACCAGAAAGCATGCCTCCCATCACTGTTCTCTCCACACCACTGTGAGGTTTAATATGGCCAAAGAGTTCCAATTTCCTGGCAGTCATGATATTGCAGTGACTAGCTCTCTTGTCTGCTGGCTGGCGGTTATCTGTTCCACTTTTCACATGGGGCAGTGAGGAGCATTTTGTGTGATATTCACTGGCACAAGAACAGAGCACAATGGAGCGACCCTTTGCCATGAAGTTGGAACCGTGACTAACTAACCAAAACATCTCAGTCGTGAATGATACGCTTGACTGTACCTTAAGCAATGGAGGTTACTGAGAATTCCAACTACACTGAGATGATGTAACAGAGCACACAGATTGAAACCCCCATATAGTAGGGAAAAGCATGAGCACCTTCTGCCTAAAAACAGGTGCTAAAGACCAAGGTATCAGGCAAGGAGGCACACCAGCAACCATGGGACCATGCAGACTGTCAGCTTGTAAATGTCTGGCACATAGTTAGTTAGTTAGTCGACAGATCATCCTCACTGCACATTGAACCATTCAGTCCATAAGTGCTCGGATTCCCTCCTCAGTAAATCCCGCAGGCACATGTGAACATACATCTAAACACTGTCTACTTACGTCTTTTGTGTGATGATCCCTTGCAGAAAGTTAATAAATAATTTATCACTGTCCGAGGCACTCTCCGGCACAGAGAACTTGGCTTCGTGTGGTGGATTGTGCTGAAAACAAAACAGATAACAAAACCGATAACAATACTGGTGAGTTAAGTCCTTGTCATTTAAAACTAGACAGAATATTTACGTTGCATAGCAGCAATCTCAATATATAGCTGTGAACTACAGACAACTAGTAAACATGCAAAATATGTTTAAACTCACAGAAATAATGTTCACAATACCTGGGACAGACAAAGTAATCTAAATGTTTTGAATACAGCTAACACACAGACATTTATCACAAACATCCAAAAGAGAGTATCTTTTATGGCTCCCTTAGGAGAGGCAAAGAACTGGAACATTTTGTAGCATCTGAACAGATGTATGAAAGAGGGAAGAAGACAGTGAGAGATGATTCATGGCAGTCTTTGAGTGTGTGTGGAAACTGGCATGTGCGAATTGTTATCTCCTGGTTTATGTGCTCATTATAAGCAAGGCTTTGATCAAAACGTATCCCCAGGCAATGAATTACCTGGGGATAGGTGCTTGTAATTTACACCCCCAAGTCAATGACAAGAAATCAGCATTTTCGTCTAACTGACCGGTGTAGGGGTTGAAGCCGCTACCTCGACATCAGCACACTGGATGTTTAAGAACAAGCGCTTTTATCCATTTGGCCATGCTGAACTATGTAGGTTGTTTGAGCCCTGAAGAGGGCTTGCATGTTTGGAGCGATCTGTGGTTTTCTCCCGACCCAGGAGGCGTGTTGGGTATACGGTACCAGCCTCATAACTGTTACAGAGGGGTGACTCGGCCAACATCAAGGCAAGCACCTTGACTTCCCTGGACATTTCCTGGCACCCACTGTAGGCTGGCTCCACCTGGGAGCCTAGGTTAATAGAAACAAATCCCGGCCTCAATGGGGTTTCAAATGTATGACCACTGGGTCAGCAGGTATGTGTGCTAGCCACTGCACTATCACAAACTAATATTAACCCTTAAGTACAGCTCAAAATCACCGGCTCCGTGGCGAAGGGGGTTAAGGACGCAGTTCATAATCCTGCATACTGCATTTGAAACACAGCTACGGGCGATTTGGCAGCAGACCGACTTGCGTTGGTTTTTAAAATAAAAATGAAATAGTATGGGAGCTGGTCGTTCAGAATGCAATGGCAAACTACTGAACGTAAACTTGCCAAGAGATCACAAACAGCCAAAAAATCATGGAGTTGACGGCAACGCCCTATAAAGGATATGCAACCAACTAACAGCTCAAATTAGATAAATAAAATACTACAAACGAACCTTAGAGGGTGGTTCCCGCTTCTGCAGTTGCTCTGTGAGGCTGATGATCATCCTCTTGTTCTCCACAAGCTGCCCCTGGAGATTCTTGACCACATTATCATCATACCCTTTACTGGCAGTCTGGCGCAGGAGGAGGATCTGAAGCTGGGGTGCACACATCAGGAAAACATGTTGAATATGCAGCAGCAACAGTGGGCATTGTAACATGGTCCACCTCTGATGTGTCTCTACCTTGTAGAGTGGCTTGTGTGTCCCAATGACCCTAACGAGCTATGTTGGTGGTAGCACAACTACTGGTAGGGCCTCCAATGTCTGGCACGTCAAGGGATGGAAACCAGATGAAGAGACAGATACACAAGCCTGCTGCCTTGTAGGTAGATTGGGAACAGTCTTTTTATTTTGCTTGAAATGTATCTACATCTGCAATGTTGTCTCTTGAATGCATTTTACTGTATATTTTAGTTCACTAAGTGGTTCATAGACTACCTTTCACTGTTGTTTCTCTGGGCAAGAAAGTTTGTCTAGATAAGTCATATTTATTGGCAGTCTTGGAGTATGTGATGTGCTGTCTGCAGTGCCAATCTACATGTGCACATGGCGGATTCACCAATCTTGAATTCTGCATGCATGTGGTAAGAGGAGACAGTCAAAGACTATGGAAATCAAACCCGTAAATGTGCTTGTCGAAGTCAGATGTATTGAACCCCAGGCTTGATGAAACAGTAGAGTGCAAGACACCAAATGATGAATGATGAAACAGTAGAGTGCAACTCACCAAGTGGTGAAAGATGAAACAGTAGAGTGTAACTCACCAAATGATGAATGATGAAGCAGTAGAGCGCAACTCACCAAATAACAAATGATGAAACAGTAGAGTGCAACTCACCAAATGATGAATGATGAAACAGTAGAGTGCAACTCACCAAGTGATGAATGATGAAACAGTAGAGTGCAACTCACCAAGTGATGAATGATGAAACAGTAGAGTACAACTCACCAAGTGATGAATGATGAAATAGTAGAGTGCAACTCACCAAGTGATGAATGATGAAACAGAGTGCAACTCACCAAATGATGAATGATGAAACAACATCTGGCACAACTCATGGTAAAAAGATGGAGGCAAGCAGCACGATAAGATTCTTGAGTCTGTCATCAAGGCATGAAGGATATCAGCATATTAGCCAATACATAATTACATTCTGTTGGAGATTGGGAGCTATGGAGATGCATGATGGCCTAGACCAGTTATCAAGTCACTTGATGGTGATGACAGGAGATATAGAGAAGTTAATCTCTCTAACAGATACCATGACAGATGGCACAGCATATTTAAGGACATACGAACTTGAATTGAAGTGTAGGTCTGGCAAGGAGAGACGTATGAGAGGAAGAATATAACATGTTTATAATCAGCAGCTACTGGAACAATCAGCATTTATGAGTCTGCCTGTTGCTATGATGTTGATACTTACATCAATCAATAAATCTTGAACAATGTGTAAAGTCAGGTAGTTACATTAATCAGTCAATCTTTAACAATGTGTAAAGTCAGGCACTTACATCAACCAATCAATCATTAACAATGTGTAAAGGCAAGCACTTAGTGGTGAAGTGGCACAACCCTTGCTATATTGTGGATATTCAAGCTCTTCCTGCATGCTTTCTTACTCAGACTTCAATTCCAGCTTTGGAGATGAGCTTGGATGTTGTTTATCCAGGATTTGATACTCCCTGAAGCATCTGATCTTGATCAGCAAATGAAGACCGTGTGTGTAGACTGATGAATCAGGCTGAGGCACCACACTATCCTTTGTTTCTTTCTCTTTTGAGGTGGATTATGCCCACTTAGTTTATGCATCTCTTAAATGAGTCAGATGTGAGCATGTGTTTTTGCAATGTTTATCTGCTTTAGACAAACTCAATCCCAAGCAACGAGCTCTATCTACTTGTGGACAGACTGTTTTCCTAACAATTTTGACAGGGCAAAGGACTTTTGGCCTAATCTTTGGTCCAACTGCTCTCAGCAGCAACTCCTGACAGACTTAACATGTTGGGAAATATCTGACTGACAGACTTAACATGTTGGGAAATATCTGACTGACAGACTTAACATGTTGGGAAATATCTGACTGACAGACTTAACATGTTGGGAAATATCTGACTGACAGACTCAATATGTATGGAGACATCTGAGACTTAACATGTATGGTGAAACCCGACTGCAAATTTAACATACCAGAAAATATTTGACCAGCTCACGTAAAGACTTAACAAGCATGCTATTGTTTGCACAGACCTTTAATCTCTTATTCTCCTTCTGCTCCTTAGTTAACTTCTCTTCCAGCTCCCTCATTACTGATTCCACCTTGACAATTTTCTTTTCTGCTACAATACGACGATCATCAACCTTTAGAAAAACAAAGTAACAGAAGTTAAATAGTTACCATTTAAACATCTCTTTCAACCTTTAGAAAAACAAAGTAACAAAAGTGACATAATTATGATTTTTACATTTCTGATAAAAACCTTCAGAAGAACAAAGTAATAGAAATTACATAATTAACAGTTTTACAAATCAAATCAACTTTATTAGGGTAACAAATTGGGCGCGCAACTTTTATTAGCTTGCTACTATAAAGCATGACACTTAAGCTTGCTGGCAAAACAGAAAGAAGTGTATTAAGAAGACTTAACATTGTTAACCTCAATAGAACACGAACAAAATACTGAAGAAAATAAAGAGAATGTACCAAAAAAGCAAAGGAATGAAGATAAGAAGCAAATAAAATTTACAAGCGGCAAGAGCTGGAAAGAATATTTTATTGAATTACTAAATTGTGAAGCTCCAAGTCACATTTTTACACAGGAAGAGGTTCTAACATGCGAACCACAAATTGAAGAACCTACATTTGAAGAAATCCTATATGTAATCACACGACTTAAAAACAATAAGGCAACTGGGACTGATGGAATTGCTGCTGAATTTATAAAGGCAGGTGGCCATGCATTACATCTAAAGCTATACGAACTAATAATAAAAATCTGGAGGACAGAAGAATTACCCCATGACTGGAAAGAGTCATTATTGATACCTATCTTTAAGAAAGGAGACAAGTTCCAATGTGGAAATTATAGAGGAATATCACTACTGTCCACAAGCTATAAGATACTATCCGCAGTATTACTAAATAGACTAAAACCATATTCAGAAGACATATTAGGTGACTACCAGGCGGGTTTTAGACAAAACAGATCAACAATAGATCAGATATTTATCTTACGACAAATAGCCGAGAAACATTGGGAATATAAAAGAGATCTCCATAACATTTTTGTGGATTTTAAAAAGGCTTATGATAGTGTCCATAGGAATAGTCTATGGAATGCTATGCAGGAATTTGGAATACCAAGGAAGTTAATCAACATGACCAGACTATGCATGGAAGATACTTATAATATAGTAACATATAAAGGCAGGAAATCAGACCCCTTCCAAATAACATCTGGCTTGAAACAGGGTGATGCACTATCGCCGCTACTCTTCAATCTGGCTCTAGAGAAAGTTGTAAGGAAGGTAAAGGAGGAATGTGATATTGGAGGAACATCCAAGCTGCTTGGTTATGCAGATGATATAGATATTATAGGGCAAAGTGAACAAAAGACATTGGAAATATTGACTCACTTAAAGGGAAAAGCCCAACAGATGGGGCTGGTTATCAACCAAGATAAGACAGAATATATGGTAATTTCAAGAGACGGAATGGCTAGAAACTCTGGCCACATACAAATAGATAATATGACCATTAAAAGAACGGAAACATACAAATACCTGGGTACAATCTTCAACTGCTCCAACATCATAAGGGAAGAAATACAAACTAGAATCAACTCTGGAAATAAGATATACTATGCACTACAACATCTACTAAAATCAAAGGCGCTATCTCGTAACACCAAAATCACAATATACAAAACACTGATCAGACCAGTTGTGCTGTATGGCTCTGAAACCTGGAGTACAACGAAAGGAGACGAAGCCTTGTTACAAACCTTTGAGAACAAAATTTTAAGACGCATCTTTGGACCCATTAGGGATACACAAAGTGGAGAGTGGAAAAGAAGAAGTAACAAAGACATTTATGATCTGTTTAAGTCCCCGCTAATCACTGGTATCATGAAGGCTAATAGACTACAATGGCTGGGGCATATAGAAAGAATGGAAGATAATAGGGAAACAAAACTCGCTTACACTCAGGAAATAAATGACCGTAGACCCCGAGGTAGACCAAGAAGGCGGTGGAGAGATAATACATGTACAGACCTACAAACCTCCCCCGATGTGTCTCCACCTTGACGTGGTGGGGGAGCTTGCGTGTCCCATAGACCCCATTTGCTTGCCGATGGGTAAAAAATTACATATCGGACAGCTTATGGGATAGGGACCAGACTAAGAGAGACACAACCTGCTGCTCTGCAGGCATAGACTGAGGATAGCAGTCAAAATTTAAATGAGGTGCACAAAGGCAGAATTTCTTGGTCCGGACAAAACTCTTAAGGCTCCCTGTCGAGGGCTGTGGCTGAACGCCTCTAAGCCACAAACCCTCGGATCTTAGAGCCAGGCTGATACCCGTCTACCGGAAAATAGAAACATGATACTGAGCAAGCTACATGCTCAGGTCTGATACATGTTCGAAGGCTCCCAGCTGGGGGATATGAGAGATTCCCGGATGAAGGGGCCTGGCCGTTTCCCGTTCACTGCTGCACGAAGGTAAGGTGCTGAGCCGGCAGCACATGTAGCCTACCTCGTGAGCGAGTACAAAAAAGTCAGAAAAGTGCCCCAGTCGAAGGGTTACGGAAACTGTCTGTATCTAACTCATAGAGAGTGTAGACAAAAGTGGAATAATGTCTCATCAACGCAAAATGGAACGCACGGCGAGCGAACCTATTGCGTGGTCTGAAGTCACAAGCAAAAGCTTACCGAGTGGATGTCACTCGCAGTCTGACCGCTCCTGGTGTGTGATTGAGCAATCGGTGGCAAGTGGGATGCCCAACACATGGAAGTGAGGAACTAAAGCAGCCATGAGCAGGACGTGGAAAATCTTTGGGTGAGCCCAGTCTCAGAGCAATATGTGCCGGCTCTGCAATTATGGAAGCCTCCTTGGATAGCGAGATAATGCCCATGGTCTGCCCCTGCCTTCCCTTGAGGGCAGACCACGATATCGTCGATCGTTTTATCTTGACCAGCTGAGATGTGGGTGACATTACAACAGTCTAACGTGTCTCGAAACCAGAGGAAGGCTAACCTCACTAAAAAATGCCCGCCGGAAGTCGGAAGTGTCGTCCTACGGGTGGCAAACTAAAAATTGACACTACGCATTTACGTCCGAGTGAAATGTCTCGTCCGAATGTCTCCCGTGCTAGGAACAGCTCTGACTACCTAGTTTCCGAATGCCGCTCTTGTTCGGAACAGCTCTGACTAGGTAGTTTTCCGAATGTCCGCCGTGCCTGGAACAGCTCTGATGGGTACAGGGACAAGCACATGTCCGAAAACTCGCTTAGTGGAAACCAACCGCAGAGCTGACTGGTTTGTGCAGGAACGGCCCAGGGCGAGCGAAATGCCCAATATATTGAAGTGAGGAATTAAAACAGCCATGAGCAGGACGTGACGATTCCCTCGGTAAACCCAGCACCAGAGCGTTATGTGCCGGCTCTGCAATTATGGAAGCCACCCAGGATGGCGGAAAATGCTATGGACTGTCCCTGCCTTCACTTGAGGGATGACCGTGTAGTCTTCGACTGTTCCAACTAGACCAGCTGAGATGTGGACGGTACCACAAAAGTGAGAGTCTCCCAGGATTGCTAACCTGGTCAAAAATGCACGCTAAAAGTCGGATGTGTTGGCCTGAGGGTTTCGACCCGAGGGTGCCTAACCAGACACACCGCAATCACATCTGAAAAAATCACTCCGGATGAACGCAAAGAAGAAGACCTACAAACACTTGGAATCAACGACTGGCAAGAGAAGGTCCACCAGAGAGACGAATGGAGACGGATTGTATTTGCAGCAAAGAACCTCAATGGCTCGGAACGCTGAAGAAGAAGAAGAAGAGCTAAAGATATATTGAAGTGATCTAAAGAAAAAAATATCAAATCTGGCTCAAGAAAATACATAAGTTGCTAAGATTTACCCCAAGAAAATACACTTACAACTTGCAATCCAGGAAAGGCAAGATGTGAGTCCAAGTACTTCAAGAATTACCTGCTATATATTTAGTTTTTAAGCAATAATCACAGAAAAATGAATACACATTTTGTCAATAAGAATGAAGGCATTATAGATCTTCTTCTGGCTACTTGAAGAAATGAAGCTAAGTTTAGTAGCTCTTCATATCAAAGAAGAAGGAGAGGGGGAGGGGAGGGAGGGAGGGAGGGAGAGAGAGAGAGAGAGAGAGAGAACTACACCTTCTAGCAACAAATAGAAAGATACATCCACCAATCCATAAATAAATAACAACACAAAGATAGGAAAACTGACTCACCCATATATAAAAAAATATATCCAGACAGACAGACAGACAATACTTTGTGTATAATGAGACAGGCCGAGCCAGCCATTTACAGATGCATGTGCCACACTTAAACATATCTTACTAGACACACCTACTTATGTGTACATAAATGTACAGTCCCACCCAGACAGACAGATGCTCACCCACACACAAGTGAATGGAGCAAACACATGTCAGCATGCACTCAGAGAGGTCACTCACCTCAGCAAATAAAGAATTTCCTTTCTTTTCAACATCCACATGACCGGATTCTGATTCCAGCTGTGCCCTGATTTCTGAGTTTTCTTCTCGCAGACGCTGCAATCAATAGTTTAAAAAAAGTACAAATTGTGATTCATTCAAATGCAGAGATGACCACGTGTTTTCAAATCACTCGACAGTAAGCTAGTTGGTTTAATGTCGGCTCATGTACTCATACATTTATTACAGCTGTAATGCATGCACTTTAAAAGTCAGGTCTGAGTCAGATATGACTGAACGACTGTATGAGAGTAGACAGTAGTATGTTTTTGTTAGCGCCAAGTGTTGGATGCCATTTTGCCAATGGCTTTGGGTGGAGGAGCACAATTTGGAGGGTACAAGCCTTACCCTAGGGTGAGGAAATGCAACCTAAAGACTAAATGTCATGACACAGCAGGCTAGGCCCTAAGTCTTGGTCGGCAACTGGTTTCGGATGGAAGCTCCGTCAGTCGGACAGTTAGAGCATTGCTTTGCTGATTTGGCAGCTTGTCTTGTTCGAGATGTATTGGTGTTACCTTTCCTCTGGAGTAAACTAGGCAGGCCGAGAGCGGGATCATGCTGCATGGGCAACACGTGGTCTCTAAATCCAGCGCTGGCAGTGTGCTATGGAGAGGTATAACTCAATTTTTACAAACTTTCATCTATCAAGACGGCAAGGTGCCAGTCTATGCGTGCACACATGTAATGGATAACTGTTGTGATCTTTGAAAACAACTGGTTAAAGACAGTACAGGATTGCAAGAAATACGAACAACAAAGAATACCACTATAGAAAACCAAAACAATGAACCTAAGACTAGAGGACAGTGAACAATTAGGGTTAGAATTAAATTGTAGGAAGACAGAGATTATGGCCTCACTAAGAAGAAAGAAATACCACAATGTAATATAAAGATAAATGGGAATATTCTTAAACAAGAGAATCGGTACAACTATCCTGGAATGGTCAGAACATCTGATGGGAGGTGCCTTGTCGAGATTAGAACAAGAATTGCTGTAGCTAACTTAGTCTTTCACAAGATAAAAAAACATGCTGACCAATAAAAAGGTGTCAATTGCAATGAGAAAGAGTGTTGAAGTGCCACATAGAATCTATACTTTTGTATGAATGTCCATCCATATAAAAGTACAGGCTCAATGTAGCACTTCAATACTCTTTTTTCCCCCCATTGCAATTGACACCTTTTACGTGGACAAGCAGACAAGCTTAAAAACACCTAATAGCAGTGGAAAAGTGGTTATTGAGGAAAATACAAAGAACACCACGGACAGACAGAAAAAACCAATGAGTAAGTCCTACAAGAGGCACATGAAAAGCGTACATTTATTAGAGAAATGAGATGCAGACATTTAAAATTGTTTGGACATGTTATGAGAAGACATAAATGAGAGAACTTGATGACAACTGACAAAATTGAGGAGAAAAGAATAAGGGGAAGATAGAGAAGTAAATATCTGGATGGCTTGGTCGCATGGTATGGTCGAGACAAGAACAGAGTTGATCCATGACGCTGGTGATCGTGTAAGATGGCAAAAATAACTGCCCATGCTTATGGGCATGGTACATGATTATAATGAAGACAAGAGAAAGCAAGTTAAATAATATAGACAACCTTAATGAAATGCAAAAACAGAATTCAATAATACATACCAATAATTAAAAAACTTGTTTAAAGGATCACTCCTATAAAGTAAAATACTAACAATGTCAGGTCACTTAATGAAAAGTTGTAAACATAAAGTTAAAAGTAATGTTTTTGCTTAGTGAATTTGGAAGTGAAGACACAAACAATAGATTGCATGATTTATTGCCTGGCATATTTCACTGCACCTCGTAATTTCTGCAGTATGTACTTGACGAGATGCAGCAAAATATGCCAGACAAAATATAAAGTTAAAAGTAGGATTTATAAATTACACCATACGGAGCAGTAAAAGTACAACACTACACATCTGTACATAGAATGTGGACCGCATAAGATGAATTTCATCATTGATTGAAAACACAGAATAAACCTGAAAAAAATTGAGTATGTGAATCAGGAGTATGCTATATGACCCAATTATAACCCATAAGGGTTGAATAGGAAATGACCTTTAAAAAAAAGTTCAAGAAAATTGGCGCAAGCTGACTTAAAACCTATGCCATTAAAGACAAGATATTTCTAAGGCCATAGTGTCTTATGATAGAAATATGTGAATGAGGCCTCCAAGAAACAGATCAGGGATGTCTTGATTCAGTATGACACATCCCTGCTGGTTGCAAGCCCAAGAAGTTTGGCGGCCTGGAGCTCATGCCAGATACCAGAAATCTTACCATTAATACTTTGGTGCTGTTAATGTGAAAGAGACAATAAATCCCAATGATAAAAAAAAAAAAAAGTGCAAACGGAATATTACATTAAACAGGCAAATTATACAAAACGATTACTGGAATTGCCTGTGTGTCACCAGGGCCTTTAAGGGAAGACAAAATATAGTAACACTGCATCCTACCATGCATGTTGTAAGAGATGACTGAGAAAAGTTTCGGTGGTGTCATATATTTTTGAAGGGAGTGGGAGATCACTGTAGTGCATGCCCCATCTCTAACAAAAGATGTAGAGCCCCATCCTCTTCTATCTTCAATAACCCCAGAATATGAACCTTGAGTTATCTGCAGGCCTCGTTCTATTAAGTATTGTCTAGGAGATATAGATTATGGCCCTGGTAAGAATGGTAATTTACTAACTGGGAATCTGCCCCTTCTCCAATGATTCTGATAGCTCTGGAGCCCCCTTTTAGTTGATCAAATCTGAGGAAAGTCTGGAGAATTTTCTCAGCCTGATTTAGATGAAGAAAACATGGATGTTGAGCAGTTGATAGATCTAGAGTCTTTTTATTTCCCCATTCAGTAAGTCATTATGAGTTAATTTATCTTTAACAATCAAACACATAATCAAACACATTAGATTTTGACAACATGATGTACAAAGAAGTTGTTTACACAGATAGGTTTGAACTTGACAAATTAACAGAAGGTCAATTCATGTTAATCATTTATTGACTGGCCTGAGCCTTCTGGTCAGTACATACATCTCTATTGTGATTTACACAAAGTAATAGAACAGTTGCACGTTGGACCATTGTCCCAGACAATCAATAACAAGCATCAATATATGAGATGTCAACAAGTGTGAAAACATAGTAAACATTTTGATGTTGTACATATTAAGTATGATAGTGTTGTCTCAACCATAAACATATCAGTGTTCCTGTAATTGGGTGTGGTTTCTACCTATGAGAAAAGTAACCTGGTGACTGGAGGATTAGGTAAGCCAGGGTCCATTGACTGATGGATCCACTTCAGGTCTGCCCGTATAGCTCCTCTGAAGGCCTCCCCATGCTCTGCTCATAGCGAAGTCATCCTCCCTCTCACTTGTGGTTCATCTCTTTCTCTCGGCTTCCCTCCCTCAGGTCTGATTTAGGTGGTTAATTTGCTGATGTGTTGGGTGGTTGTTGGTATGTAGCCACCAAGATCACTGATGAATATTCGCATAAATATATACATTCCTACCAATACAATAATAAGAAGTAGGTCGGAAGAAATCTAAATTCCTGAAGTAGGAACTAGTTCCCCTCCCCTCCTTTTCTCTCTGAGCTAGTGTTGGGTTAAGTTGGGGTGGTCAGAGATTATCACACGGTGTACGCCTTGTATCAACTTGTTCCTGCTGTATGTAAGTTCTCATTTGACCGGGGTCAGTGAACGTGTACAGTAAGACATTGACAAGAGTGAGAATATGTCAAGATGCATGTAAATAAATGACATACATTTAGAACATTTCTTCCACTAAATGGTGTTTACAATGTGTATAAATAATTCTCTGTGTTTTCCCAATTAACTACTTCTTCTTCTTGTGTCTAATAACTCTCTTCCATTACCTGTTGTTGTTGTGATGTTGAGTGTTGGGTTGTGTGGTGATGAGTGGTGTGGAGTGGTGTTGTGTTTTAAGTTATGTTGAGTCATGAGTTAAGTTCACTGCGCGTGATGGTGTTCCGCGAAGCACAACTTTCTCATGTGTTGCAGTTCATGTGTGCCCTTATCTAATTAAATTTGACATAAATATAAATATTTATTTCGCCAAACCCTATTAATTCTATAGATAAAGGAGAAAGGAAAGATTGATTTCACTTTCAGCTTTCTAGATTGTAAATAGGCATAGATAAGTCTGTTTTAGAACAAGGCACTTGTTCTAGTACACGAACTGTCTTTTCAGCTGTAGATAGTGATGCATCTTTAACAATGTTTCTGGTGAAATGCACAAGACTGCTTTAGAATCATCACTTCTCACAGTTGTTTAGAATAGAATATAGTAGTAGAATGCACTTTTTAAAGTTAATAATTATCTCTAAGAATATCAGAGATTGTAGTTTCATCGAAGAGAATATTCTGCCCGGGAATGGCTTTGCGTCGTTAGAATCTACAGTCGAGCATTTTTACATTTCAGAGGTTTTAATTAATAATCATACATTTCAATTGACATCACAAACATGGGTTTACATTACTTGATACTTGATACATCGGGTTCTTAGTCTAATCAAGGGCTAACAAACGTACCTCGGATCCAGACTTTTGCCTTGCCCATTGAATTTTTGGTCACACACTCTTCTCACATCCGTCCATGGAGCGAGTTCAGACAAAAGTGCGGGCTTATTAACATTTCTGATGAAATAGTAATATATGTTAATTATGCACTGGCGCGAAGGCGGGTCACGTGGTTTTCCTATCCAATGGTTTTCTGAGCTTGGTCTGATGAAATCTTTCCAAGAATCCACGTCATTTGTCACTTGTTCAGTTCCAGTTTTGATGTTAAGTTTTAAGTCCCAATCTCCAATTGCGTTTGTGAAGTCAATTTCTTTTAATGTTGTTTCCTCTTTTTGCGGCCTGTGTTGATAAAATGAATAATGTTGGCTGCGTTATGCCACAGGTGGCTACTTCAACATGTAGAAAACTGTAGCCGCAAAATCCAATCAGTCATGAACAAGTCTACAAAGGGCTGGGCTTGAGGGTCTATGTTCCTATTGGGAGATGATAGGCAGCAGCAGGAGATGAAGAAGATACTTGAATGTAATTCAGTCAAACTATGTTACATATCTTTACAGACTTTCTGTCAGATTCTAAAACACAGAAATGTGATTTGAACAGCTCACAGATGTTCTACAACTTAAGGGAAACACAACACAAGGGAACTGATATCTTAGCATGCCTCAATGTTGTCTTACAAATCAAAGGAATTAACACACTTCAATGATGTCTTACAAACCAAGAGAACTAATACGCCACTATGATGTGTCATAGTCTTGCTCATATCTAGGTAACTAAACTTGGGTTCATACAGGCAACAATAAATCTGTTCGCTATGAGATCGAATATTTATTGTATTTACATATACAGTATGCGTTGGCGCAGTGGGTAAACAGACCCGCGCGATATTACATATCACAAATAGTGAACATCAAACACATAAGTATCATTCAACAGTCTAGCAAACTATCTAGCCTATGTCTATATATCTATTGATATCTATAGAGTCCCTCAAAGGCAGGCCCTGTTGCCTCTCTCAAGTCCGTCTGTCCTCTGCCGGTCCACACGTGTCCCATTCCGACACGGGTGGTAACTCTGTCCGAGTTCCTCGTGGACCCCGCAATAGGCGGGCCACATCAGTGTCCACGGAACCCTGGACTTATTGGCCAGTCCTTCTAGAAGGCTCTAGATTACTCGGGCTCTGTTCTCTCCCTTGGGCTGGAGTTGTAGCCCTCAATATAATAATCTAGATAATCTATCTAACGGTGAGGCGGTGACAGGATTCCCCCCTCCCCCCTAATATGGCTTGTTATTGGGTAATTAGATGTATTATAATTCTGTCACCGAATCACATAAAGTTGGTGTTTGTAGATTGGTGGACAGTAACCTGGTAACCTACATACTGGCATTAAAACTCATGTATTCTCCCATACACCACTTCTCTGATTTGGTAAAGAGATCACTCTGTCTCCTGTGTCCTTAACAATGCTTATCAGACCGAAGTTACGTGACGTTTAAGTAGTTGTATTTACAACCCGCCCTTCTCAATTGTACCCAACTGGTACCCAGACAATTAACCTCTGTTAAGAGAGTTAACAAGACCGAAGTCCTGGCTAATTAAGTACACCTTCAAATCTTGATTTGTGTGTGCATTTCAATACACTTTTACTCTCGTATGTTATCTAATGCAAAATATGTAGTTACCTTGTTATTTTATCCCCCTCATACTACAAGTGTCCCTGTTGGCTTGTTAGTGTGCTTGACTAATAAGTTGATGTTTCTAATAAAGTGACTGTATTTTAACTTGATAGTGTTGAGTTTTAAGGTTTGTGTACTGTGTGTGCTGAATGTGTGGCGTATTTCCAAGCGTCACGAGTTGGGATAACCTCAATCATGAACTACTGCACTGTGTGCAATACATGATCAGGCATTCCAAGTAGTGGTGCTTAGATGTATCCTAACTGCTAAACTAAGTATATTAACTCACTATTAAACTAAGTACTACACATGTATTCACAAATTAGACAAGTCATGCAATTTACATGAAAGACGCAGACAAATTAAAATAAATACGGTTTGCGTACAATTTGTCCGCCAAGTGTATCGTTCTCTCATTTAATCCATTCACACAGTCATTCACTCACTTTTCATTCAAAATAGTATTTGGTTAAAATATATAATTAAAGTTGAGGTAAGTGTTATTGCCCTTAGAAAAAGTGGGCTAGGCGATATTTGCCCTTTAAGAAAATACGTACTTCTTGTACGATGACTCAAAAATGGGTTATAATTTAAACAGAGACAATTGTATAGGACGGTTCTTTAGCCTAGGAATGGTACCGCCTGTAATATTAATGTCGAATATGTACAAATTACAGGTTAATACAATTTATATACATCAATAATGGAAATATAATACATATTTAATCCTAAACAAATTAATTAATTAAATCCAACGATGATGTGCGCGTTGTCCTCCTGTTGCTAGCGTGTTATGCCATGAATGGTAAAGCTAGTATGGCTGTCTCTTGAGTGTTGTAGTCGATGTCGTTCTGTTTCGGCTGTTTGTAAAGTTACGTAGTAACAGCAAGTATGGAATGTTCTTAATGTCCCATATAACGAGTTCTTACAGAATTCGGAGTTAGTTCGCTGGTTGATCTTATTGGTTGACACAAACACAGTTACTGTTTCTTGCTGGAATCGTTCTAGCGCTTAGGCACTTGATGGTATAGTTCTCAAAGTAACGTATCATGTTCTTGGGTGTCGTAATTAAACTAATCACTGAGAGTACTCTAGCAGGTGTAGAGTTGCCCTGTAATATGCAACCGACTAAAAGTATCACAGTTTATAGTATGGCTAATGGTCGATGTGATCAGAGTCATTCTACTGGCGCATTTATTTGCCGTGATAAAAGGTCAGCCATAATGTTGTCGGTGCCTCTGATATGGCGGATTTCGAAGTCGAAATCTTGAAGTAGAAGACGCCATCTTTGTAGCCGATGGTTTTTAGGCGACCCCTGGTCAAGGACCAATAATGGCGAACTGTCAGTGAGGACCACAAAGTGACTCCCCAAGAGGAACTTAGATAATCTCAATATACAAAACACTAGGCTCAAACACTCTAATTCTACTGTGGCATACCGAGTCTCAGCCTTCTTTAGTTTGCGGCTCACATAGAGAATTGGGTGTCTTATGCCATCCACTTCCTGCATCAAGCAACCTCCTATTGCGATAGCGCTCGCATCTGTGGTCAAAATAAAGGGTAAATTTATGTTGGGTAATCGTAAGACTGGTGGATTAGAAAAAATATGTTTCAATCTACACATTGCATCATCTAAGCTGGTACTTTTACAAATTTTTGATGGATGATTTTTAGTTAACATATCAGAAAAGACTGAGGTTAGTTCTGCCCAATGTGGAATGAATTTAGAATAATAGTTGATAAGGCCAAGTAAACTTCTAATCTGTTTCTTGGTGGTAGGCACTTCTAGATTAAGGATCTTAGAAACAATTTTATCATCTGTCAACAATTTGCCTTCAGAAATTCTGTGACCAAGGAAGTCTATTTGTGTATAACCTATTTCAACCTTGGAAGGTTTGATAGTAAGTCCAAAAAGAGAGATTTGGTTGAAGACTTGTTTGAGGGTAAGTAGGTGAGAAGTCATATCAGAAGAATGGACGCATATATCATCAATATAGGCTACTACATCTTTCATTCCGTGTAATAACAATCTTGTTAGTCTCACAAATGTGGCCGGTGCGTTCTTGAGCCCAAACGGAAGATATAGCCATTCGTACAAGCCGAGAGGTGTTGCGAATGCTGTTATATGTCTACAAGAAGGGTGTAGTGGAACTTGCCAATATCCTTTCGCTAAATCGGTCTTGGAAAATAAGGATGATTGAGCCATATTTAAGATAAGATCTTCACAGCTGTTCATTGGCTCTGCATCCGTTGTTGTTCTTGTATTTAATACTCTATAGTCGATGCACAAGCGAATTGTCTGGTCCTTTTTTTTTTCCACCAGAACAATTGGTGATGAATATTGAGACATCGATTTTTGAATAATGCCATTTTTCTCTAAATCTAAAATTTCTTTATCTAAATTAAATCTGTAATGGAGAGGAATAGAATATGGTCTACATTTGACCGGTCTCAGATCTGTCAGCACAATTGAATGTGTTATTTTATCAGTGCGTCCAGGTTTATTAGAAAAGATAGATTTATACTCGTCCAGGATAGTCAAAATGTCTTGTCGCTGTTGTTGTGTCAAAGTGTCAGAGATATGTATGTCATTTATACTTCCGTCGTCAGTCATGATTGGTACAGGGATTTCAGTGTTGTCCACGTCTGTCTGATTTATCACAGATGCTACCGTTTGTAAATTGTCTTCAATGTCATTGTCGTCGTCGTTGAGATCAATCGTTGTCAATATGTCGTCAAATTTGTCGTCGTTGTCGATATCACAGATTGTCGGTAATGTCCATATGTCTTCGTCGTTTTCGTCGTCGTAAGAGTGTGTCGTTAACGATGCTTCGTTTGTCGAGGTGTCATTTCGTTGGGAACTTGTCGTTTTGTCTCCGTCACCAGTTCGTTGAGTCAGTTCATTTGTCTCATTGTCCTGTCTAACATAATATGGTTTCAACATATTTATATGGAATATTTTCAGTTTTCCATTTAAAGAGATTTCGTAATCTACTTCTGAAATTCTTCTAATGATCTTAAAAGGTCCCTGCCAAGAGGTTGACAGTAAATCTCTTTTGTCAGGTAGGAGTAGTAAAATATCCTGACCTTGATTTAGCACAATTGTTTTTGCACCTCTGTTGGCGTACTGCCTGTATTTAAAACCTTTCTCCTGTAGTGATGTTCTGGCCAATATACAGGAACGTATGATTTTGTCTCTGGTATCAGTGACCAAATCATAGGTAGAAATGGGAAGTTGGATATCTACAGGTTGTGATATGATCTCCTTATACATGGTGAGAGGTCCTCTTGGGTTCGCTCCATACATCAATTCGAAGGGAGAGAACCCTGTACTTGATTGTGGGACTTCTCTATATGCGAACAGCACCGTTGGGAGAAGTATGTCCCAATCGGCTGGATTTTCAGCTGTCACTTTAGATAGCATATGTTTCAGGTCCCCATTTAGTTTCTCGCAGATGCCATTTGCGGCCGGTCGATAGGGACTGGTGAAACATTGCTTGATGCCTAGTAACTTAGTTACTGATTGGGTGGCATTCGATATGAACTGGGTTCCTCTATCAGAAATGATTTTCTCCGGGAAGCCAAAACGGGAGAAAATGTTTAGTAATATGTCCGTCACATCCTTAGAGGAGATAGATCTTAATGGAAGCATTTCGGGCCACCTTGTACACAAATCAATAAGAGTAAAAATATATCTATTGCCCTTATTTGATATGTGATTCAACGGACCTACTAGGTCAACTGCCACGATTTGGAAAGGCCTCGAGGCAGTTGTCGTTGATTGGACTTCTGCTGTAGGGTTTTTTCCCTTTTTCACCAGTTTCTGACATATATCACAAGATTCGACAGAAGGTTTTTATATCTTGGCAAAACTTTGGCCAATAAAACTGGGTGAGGACCCTAGCCCTGGTCTTTTCATACCCCATATGACCTCCAAAAGGTGAGTCATGAGCTATTTTTAGAACTTTGTTTCGATGTGCTTGTGGTAACAGTACTTGCTGTATCGTGGTCTGCTTTGTTGTGTAAAATCTAGTTAAGATGTTGTTCTGTAGCCTAAATGTCCACGATGCGTTCTTAGTTAATTTAGGTTTGAGGCCTACTAACTTAAAGTATGGTGCAAGTGTAGGGTCATTTTTCTGTTCATTTCCAAAATTGATGTTAGTTAAGTTAGGCGCTATTATTTCTAATGATTCCTGCAGTTGGTCAGTGTTGGTTTTGTGGGTTGTCTGTCGTGTTATTGCGTTTGTGTGTTGTGTGTTTTGCTGCACATTTACAGGTTTGATACTTGGTAGCTTGGTAGCATCCTCAATTCGAGGTCTTAATTCGGTCGTATCGCTCATAGATTCGACCGCCCCTGCATTGTCCACCTCGGTGAATTCTTTCTGAATTACCTCAGTGGTTGTCTCCCTTGGTATTTTGGCAGAATGAGACAAGCAAGAATGGTGTTTCTTTTTAGTGTCGTTGTTTTTGTGGTGGATACCGTGTTTTTGCTCCCACTCTTTGATTTCCTTTTCAGAGCATGGATGTATGTTGGGTAAATTGCCAAGAATAATATCCGCGACTGGATTGTCAAGGATAGCGCACAACACTTGACCAGATATGAACGGTGTTCGAATTTCGACCAGAGCAAGGGGGTATCTCTCTATCGTACCTGAGAATGTGCGACAAGTCACATGTTTGTTCGTGTAGTCTTTAGTGTCTATTAATGTTTTCTTGACCCCACAGAGAGTTGCGCCGGAATCACGAATTAATGTGCACTTTTTGTTGTTAACAAACCCTGTAAAAAAAACTAGCTTGCCTGTAGATGACAAAGCAGCATTAGCTGTTTCATTTGAAATAGGGATCGTGTGGCCACAATGTAGTGTTGTGTCTAGTTGGAACTTCGTACAGGTGTTGCACTTACTGTCTGTAATGGTGTTTATAATGTGTACAGCATTCCCAAGCTCGCTTTCATTGTCGTGTAGATTATCACATTCATTCAGTGATTCGAGATCTTCGTCAGACGACGTTTCTACTAATGCAGCATTGGCCTGTTTTAATAATTTACGGCCTTCACAATTGCGACTAAAATGGCCCCAGCTATTGCAAAAATAACATTTAACCGCTCTGTGGTAAGCACTGCGTTTAGCTTTTTGTTTCTCCACCATCATTTTGAGGTGGTGAGGGTAGGTGGGTGCTTTGTCACACATCCCGTAACTGTCGTGATTAAAACCGGAATATTGGCATTTTACCACTTTACCGACATTGGAGCGCGGTTTAAATCTACTCTCTGTTTGTTTGGAGTATTTGGTGTTCACTACTGCAGCTGCTGTATCGTTGTGACTTATGTTCAGCTGAAATATATCTCTATTTGCTGTGAAAAATGCATTCCCCTTAGTCTCTATTTCCTGAATACTTTTGCAATCCATTTGTTTTAAGTACTTGGCAAAAGGTGTGGGGATGGTGCTAACTATTTTGTCTATAATAATAAGCTCTTTAAGTTTGTCATGGCAATTAACAGAATTTTCACAAAACATTTTATGCCAAAACCGGAAAACTAGCCCCCAAAAAAACCTGTCATAGTCTTGCTCATATCTAGGTAACTAAACTTGGGTTCATACAGGCAACAATAAATCTGTTCGCTATGAGATCGAATATTTATTGTATTTACATATACAGTATGCGTTGGCGCAGTGGGTAAACAGACCCGCGCGATATTACATATCACAAATAGTGAACATCAAACACATAAGTATCATTCAACAGTCTAGCAAACTATCTAGCCTATGTCTATATATCTATTGATATCTATAGAGTCCCTCAAAGGCAGGCCCTGTTGCCTCTCTCAAGTCCGTCTGTCCTCTGCTGGTCCACACGTGTCCCATTCCGACACGGGTGGTAACTCTGTCCGAGTTCCTCGTGGACCCCGCAATAGGCGGGCCACATCAGTGTCCACGGAACCCTGGACTTATTGGCCAGTCCTTCTAGAAGGCTCTAGATTACTCGGGCTCTGTTCTCTCCCTTGGGCTGGAGTTGTAGCCCTCAATATAATAATCTAGATAATCTATCTAACGGTGAGGCGGTGACAGATGTCTTACAATTCAAGGGAACCAACATACATCAATCTCATCTCATCATGTTCCTCTTGTACCTTGTGGTGTCGAGGTGAAGTATAAACAGCAGGAGAGTGTCCGCTTATGGGCTTCATATATTGATATAACCATGGACTCTGTTATTCCCTGTATCCATCGTTTACGTGATCGGCCTCTTCCTCTACTTCCCTCTGATGTCTTATAAATCAAAGGAACTAACATACCTCACTGGTGTCTTACAAATCAAGGGAACTAACACACCTCACAGATCTCTTACAACTCAAAGGAACTAACAGACCTCACAGGAACCAACATTATCCAATGATCTATATCTATAAAACAGAGTGTATGTTTGTTTGTTTGTGGGTTTGTGGATTTGGATGCGTTCGATAACGGTACATCCGACTGAGATGAAATTTTCTACACGTCTTCCTTTCATTCCTGTGCAACCGACTATAATAATTTCTTAATGTAAAATCTTCGACTTATTTAATAACATTTACTTTTCCATTTTCATTATATAATGTCTATATAGCAGGGGCACTTCACTCTAGAAAAGTTATTTCAAGGGGCATAACTTTTAATAACATTTCTATATACTTTATAGTCATATTGTTGGACTTACCTGCACTATTGTTAAACTCTTTGTCTATAGTTATTTTTAGGCATATGAGTTATATTAAATAATGATATAATCTTTAAGGTATTTTTAAAGTTTGCATAAAAATAATGCATTATGCATAACATTTTAACCCATCTTTTTCTGCTTACAAAACTTATCAACTGTCATGTCGGTGATTAAAAACAGTTTTCATTAAAAGCCCCACCAGGGACTGGGTGAAGCCGGGCCGGGACAGACAGACAGACAGACAGTCGGTAACGGGAACTTATATGACTACTTATATGAATTAAATGAGATGCTCCACACTAGGAGCCAGGCGATGCCAGGCAGGGTCAGACAGACAGACAGACAGATAGTCGGGAACGGGAGAGCTTATATGACTAATTATATTAATTAAATGAGATGCTCCCCACCAGGGACTGGGTGAAGCCGGGCCGGGTCAGCCAGACAAACAAGCAGACAGACAGACTGATAGATAGATAGATCCCCTCCAGGGCCTGGGCGAAGCCGGGCCGGGTCAGCTAGTATCTTATAAATCAAAGGAATTAACATACTTTAATTATGTCTTACAAATCAAGGGAACTAACAAACCCTACTAGTATCTTAAAATCAAAGGAACTAAAATATTCCACTGATGTCTTACAACTCAAGGGAACCAACACACCTCATTAGTGTCTTACAAATCAAGGAAACTAAAATGGCACTATAATGTCTTACAATTCTTCTTCTTCTGCGTTCATCCGGATAGTTTTCTCGGACGTGATTGCGCTGTGCCTGTTTACAGCAGAGCTGCGTTCTTGCGACGTTAGGCTGACTTCTGCGGGCATTTGTTGACTGAGTTAACCTTCCCAGGGGTTTCGTAGGATGTTTGACTCTCACTGTTGTGGTGTTATTCCCCCCCCCCCCCCCCCATATCCCAGTAGGCCCATTTTGAACAGCCAAAGACATCCCAGTCAGCCCTCAAGGGAAGGCAGGGGCAGACCATGGGCATTCCCCGCCATCCAAGGAGGCTTCCATAATTGCAGAGCCAACACATAGCGCTCTGGTACTGGGCTCACCCAAGGAATTGTCACGTCCTGCACACGGCTGCTTAGCCTCACTTCCGTATATTGAGCCTTCCGTTCACCACAGGCTGTTCCTCCGGAAACCAGAAGAATGCAGTCTGCAGATGACATCCACACAGTAGCATTCTTCTTCTTCTGCGTTCATCCGGAGTTTTTTTTCCGGACGTGATTGCGTTGTGCCTGTTTACAGCAGAGCTGCGTTCTTGTGCCGCTAGGCTGACACATCCGACTTCTGTGGGCATTTGTTGACCGGGTTAACCTTTCCGGGGGTTTCTTAGGACGTCTGACTCTCACTGTTGTGGTGTTATCCCACATCCCAGCTGGCCCATTTAGAACAGCCAAAGACATCCTGGTCAGCCCTCAAGGGAAGGCAGGGGCAGGTCATGGGCATTCCCCGCCATCCAAGGAGGCTTCCATACTTGCAGAGCAGACACAGAGCGCTCTGGTACTGGGCTCACCCAAGGAATCGTCACGTCCTGCACATGGCTGCTTAGCCTCACTTCCGTATATTGGGCTTTCCGTTCACCATAGGCTGTTCTTCCAGAAACCAGAAGAATGCAGTCTGCAGATGACATCCACACAGTGAGCTTTTGATTCGGACCTTCCGCACAATGGATTTGCTATCCAAGCAATATTCCATTTTGTGCCACTAGGACACTTTTTCCACCATTTACAAAGCCCACACAGTGAGCTTTTGATTCAGACTTTCCACGTAATGGATTTCCTATCCAAGCAATATTCCATTTCATGCTTCTGGGACGCTTTTGTAACTGACATACCTGTGGTATGAAGTGTGGCAGTCTAAATATATCTTCATGCACCTTTAGATGTCAACCTGAATGTAGTTAAAGTAAGCTGTAGTCAACTTGAGCTTGTTGATATCTCCATAGAGCATGTCCTCAAATGAAGCAGGCGTGGGCCAAAATATCTTTCTCTGTTCTGCATATATTGGGCACTCCTGCAGCAAATGTTTAGCTGTCATTTTACCAGTTCCACAATTACATTCATCGGTATCTCCTATCTTTCAGTGAGCATTCGATTCGGACTTTTCACGTAATGGATTTGCTATCCAAGCAATATTCCATTTCGTGCCACAGGACACTTTTTCCACCTTCGATGAAGCCCACACAATGAGCTTTCGATTAAGATTTTCCACATAATGGATTTGATGTCTTACAACTCAAGGGAACCAACATTCCTCAATGACGTCTTATAAATCAAAGGAATTAACATACCTCACTTGTGTCTTACAAATCAAGGGAACTAGCACACCACACTGTGTCTTACAAATCAATGGATCTAACATACTTTACTAATATATTACAGATCAAGGAAGGTAACTCCTCTTACAATTTAAGGGACATACTTATACCTGTTAAATGTCTTACAATTTAAGGGGCATACCTCATGAATGTCTTTCAACTAATGGAACATACCTCATTGATGCTGCACTGTGTTGTAAACTGGCTCTCCATACACTCTATCTCTTCCTCCTTCTCTGCCAGCTCCTGCTGTAGTCTTGTAACTTCATCAGTCTTCTGCTTCAGCTCCAAGGCACTCTCGTACAGTTTCAACTTCAGGCCACTCTACAATTCATAATAATACAAAGTTAGGTTAGGGTGCCTTTCAGGTTACAGGACTTTGGCTGCTAGTGGATGTTTTTAGTCAATGTTACATTCAGTAGTCTGCCATTGCTTTCTGAAGGGCTCAAACTCAAACCATTGTGAAAATCAATGCAAAGCAGTTTCCAAAGACTTGCGGCTAACTTTGAACCTGTTGTGTTGGAATTGTGAAGCTGCATTCACTATATAGAAGAACACTGTTTTAAAAGTTGCATGCCCTTTGCAGGACATTGCAATCAACCCCAGATTGATTTCCTAGGCAATTATATGTTCAGTAGTTTGCTATTGCTTTCTGAGCGAGAAGTCAACACTTATGTTCAACTTAATGCCAGTGTAGTGATTGTCAATGTTCAAAAAAGAAATAAAAAGAGACAATACAGAGACTGATGGCAAAGTGGGAAAGCAAACAGTAGGTAGTTATGGACTTCATCTTAGAGCTCATGCCATGTGGTTCTAGTGATCATGTCTCTCCATTCTTTTGTCTTATGTACCACTAATCATTTCTAATACTGTTGTTTCTCCATGCCATGATGTCAAACTGGCCAGCATCTTCTCTCTTGGTCTCCCTATGCTTCTTCTCTCCTCCAACTTGCCTGCTGTCACAAGGTTCTCCGGCTTTCCATTTCTCATGACATGCGCAAGGAATGTCAAATGTCTCCATTTGATGCAAGTAACCAGTCCCATTTGATGCAAGTAATCAGTTCTTTTTGTAAGTTAATTGTTATCAAAATATCTTTCATTATTACTCTTGTCTATCTGTCCATGGTGTACATCAGGGGTGGGCAAACTATGGCCCATGGGCTGCATGCAGCTCAGCAACTGATATTATTCGGCCCTTGAGGGCATTTAGAAATACAAATTTTTACTTCGTTTTTAAGTTATTTTGTTGAATTTTACAGAATTTCATGTACTGTTACGATTGTTTTAACATTATATATACATATAATGTATAAGTAAAATAAAATTGCAATAATTAGTTATTTATACTGTTTAATAACCTATAAATAATTCATAATTACTTACTGTGATAGGTTATTGTAAACAAAGTGGGCATAATATATATGCAGCCACCGAATAGCTTTACATTTGTCAATGTGGCCTTACGCACAAAAAGTTTGCCCACCACTGGTGTATATCATTCTTCTGTAAATCCAAATCTCAGCAGCTTCCATATAATTCCTTACTTGTCTGCTAATTGTAATTATTGACTAGGATATAATAATGAAAGGAGGTAGACCTGTAGAATGGGAAGCATATGATTGTTGGAAATACCAGGCATCAGCAAAAAAACACAGGTAAATCAATGATGAAGTTCCAAAACACAAGAATTAAACAACAAGTATAATCACCAGGCACTACTATCATCTATGCGGTGCCGTGTAACATGTGACAGGCGTTCTCTCCCTCCCCTCTCTCTCTCTATATATATATATACACACACACACACTGACTATCATCATCATAATTCCCTTAATTAATATACAGCCACGTAAATATACATTGAGCTATGGCAGTGCAGAGACTAGAGCACTTGCCTGCAGACACTGTGGTCATGGGTTGAATTTTCTCTCTGGTGGGATATTGACCACGTCACCAGCAGAGTACTGACCCGTCGATACACATATCACTGTTTGCCTGATATGCCTCAAGGCATGCAAAAGGGGTCCTTTACTTTACTAACTTGCTCAAATATACTCTGTCATTATCATAAGAATGAGAGAGAGAGAGAGAGAGAGAGAGAGAGAGAGAGAGAGAGAGAGAGAGAGAGAGAGAGAGAGGGGAGAGAGAGAGAGGGGGGAGAAAGATAGAGAGAGATAGAGAGAGATGGAGGGAAAGAGAGAGCGAGAGAAACAGAGGGAGGGAGAAAGAGAGGGAGGGAGGGAGAGAGAGAGAAGGAAGGAGAGAGAGAGAGAGAGAGAGAGAGAGAGAGAGAGAGAGAGAGAGAGAGAGAGAGAGAGAGAGAGAGAGAGAGAGAGAGAGAGAGAATTAGTTGGGATGAAAAGAGTTAAAGTTAGTTGCATATCCTTTACAGGATGTAGCAGTCAACTCCAGCATTTATGTTTTGGCTGTTTGTGATTCCAGGGCAAGTTTTTCGTTCAGTAGTTTGCCATTGCTTTCTAAGCGAATGGCACTCATACCATTGTATGGAAACCAATGCAAGGCGGTCTGCTTCAAATTGCCAGCAGCTGTGTTTCGAACGCAGCATGTGGGATTTTGAATTGCATTCCAAAGCCCTTCGCCACAGAGCTGTCAAGAGAGAGTGAGTGAAGTGAGTGAGTGAGTCTTACGTTATAAAACAAATTTCAGAAGAGCGAGAAGAACAGAATCATAAAGTATGCAGGGAAAAACAATATCAAGTAATCGATTCTTGTATTAACGCGATCTTGAAATAATCTTAATTCTCTCCCTGGACACCCTAAAATCCCCACCCCCTACCCCGGTGGGGGTGGGAAGAATTTCCCCACCGGTTGAGAACCACTGCTCTAGAGAGTCACTATGACACATGAAGTAAACTTTAAAACTATGACACATGAAGTAAACTTTAAAACTATGACACATGAAGTAAACTTTAAAACTATGACACATGAAGTAAACTTTAAAACTATGACACATGAAGTAAACTTTAAAACTATGACACATGAAGTAAACTTTAAAACTATGACACATGAAGTAAACTTTAAAACTATGACACATGAAGTAAACTTTAAAAGTAACGAGAACCACAACAATGACAATAAAACTGAAGAGGTAAGCTTGACATAAGTAAAGAATAAAACAAATTATCACCATATACACACACACTACCTTCTCTTCCTCCAGATCCATAACCTTCAGCTGTAGTGCAGCTATTTCTTCATCATTGTCCACAGTCAGAGGGACGGCTGATGCAGTTGCTTCTACAGCAACTCTCAGCTGTACTTCAAGTTTCTTGATAGTCTCTTTAGCAAGCCTCTCCGAGGCCTGAACATCCTCCAGCATCTGTTGACATTCTGCCACCTAGTTGGAAAAGGTGTCAACATTCAGTGTCAATGCTGAACAAAGTGGCAGTGTTTGTAATACATCGGAAGACTGTATTTTAACCCGTAAGACCGCTGCATTGGCGTTTAACTCGTCACAGCCCTAAAAAATAAAAAACAACTGGTATCCTGTTCTGACTTCAGCATGCATTTGTATAAGGTTTATTTTTTCGAGACAGATCCCATCCAAGGCAAAAGGCTCAATCTGCCCATGGATAGGTTCTTTTTAAAGCGCACATTTTGCCAACGCAGTTGCCTTGTGGCCTACTCTTAGCAATTTCCAAACAGTAAACACTAGTAACCAGTTCTCTTTGTGAGTTAACTTCCTTCAAGATATCTTCATTATTCTTTTTATCTGTTCACAGTGTTCTCACCCTTCTATAAAACCACATCTCCTGAATAACTCCTTACTTGTCTGCTAATTGTCTATGATTCACTTCCATACAACAGTATTGGCTCCGTATAACTTTTAAGAACTCTTTATCTCACCTCGTTGGACAGAGATATATTGCAGAGAAATGCTGCCCCAGACAGGCTATTCTATATTTAACCTCAACACATTTTCTATCTGCTGTTATTTAAGTAACCAAAAACTTAAATATATTGACTTGTTTAAGATTGATCTCATTCACTTTAATGTCACATTTGTGAAGAAATTCTTGTCATCACCATTACTTCTGACTTTCTATTGACAAAAGTCCTTTACTTTGACTTTCTGTTGTTTCAAAATCTCAAATTATGTAACCTTAAGTTTTCTAACTATTGTTAAACCTTGTGTTCAAACTTTATCATAAATGACCGGACACATTTATACGAACCACAGTGGTAGAAAATATCCTCAATATGCGAATGTTTCATGTTTACTATTTCCATTGTGGTTTCTTCTGGATTTCCCAGTTACATGTAAATATTTCCATATATTTTTCACCTTTTCAATAAAAGTTTTTAAAACTCATATGGTTCTAAACAGCTTTTCCTTTTTTCAATATGAATAAAATTAGTGGAACTGTGGTAAAGCTGTGGAAATGTAAACAATATAAAATAACACAAAGTAATGCAGCTTTACAGAACAGAATTACAAAAAATACAGGACATTGCAGCGACTAGCCTTCATCAGCAAACAATCACACACACAAAATATAATCACAGAGAAGACCCTCCAGTTCTAAATTAAGACATAAGAACAGTATAAGAAGAATAAAAAGAAAAAAATGAGAATGAAGAGAAAGTAACAATTTGAAACAAAAAATATTTTGCTACTTATCTCAGAAGACGAAACTGCGATACTCATCTACTGTGATATTTTTCGTAATTCTGTTCTGTAAAGCTGCATTACTTTGTGTTATTTTATGTTTTACATGTCCTGTTTTCAAGGGTCGCTCAAACCCATTATCACGGTCTTCTTCTTCTGCCTGTCCTCTCTCTCAATGGAGAAAATGCCCACAACCAACGCATGACAAGCTCATCGTAGACTTGATCAAGATTAGCTGGATTCTGCAGCTAAAGTTGTCTACAGGATGGGTTTGTTAGTCTCATGCCAACCTCACTTACTTGCCTGTTCATTCATTCAATAGCATGTCCTTTGCAGAACCTTGCTCCCATAACAACCTTCTGGAAAACTTCTCAATCATAAGCAAGATGACCCACGCCTGATACACTCATCTCGAGATCATCCGTCAAATCATGCACTCATCTTCTCTTTGGCCTTCCTCTTCCTCTCTTCCCAGGCATATACCCCTTCATTATTTTTCTCTAAACTTTTGTGACGTTTCAAGTGACCAAAATATTTCAATTTTCTTTGTTTAATCGTCTTTAATAGCCAACCCTCTTCAATATTCAACTAATGAAGTATAGATGCATTTGTTCTTTTCTTTATCCAAGATATTCTTAGAACTCGTCTATAACATTTATATTCAAAGGCATTTATGCGCTGTACAGCTTGTTTAGTAAGTGTCCAGGTCTCACAGGTGTATGTTGCTGATATGACATGCATATTACCAGGGTGCCCATTAGAAATGTATGTCACGGGTAATTAAGGTAATAGTAAACCACACAAAACGTGACCCCAACATTTTTAGAACTCTGGTCAAAAGAGTATGCCTGTGAATTAATGGGTTTATAATATAGAATCAGCCAACAGTAGAAAGCTCAAGAGCTTTGGGATCAACAACAACAACAACAATAATGGAATCAGTGTATACCTCCAGCCGATATTTAGCATCAGTCTTTCCCAGATCACAGGACAGAGAGTCTTTGTGCTGCTGTGAGACTTCTGACAAAGCATTGTTCAGTTCCGTATTTTCATGTTCTAGATGCCCGACATTTGCTGTCAGGACTTCAATATGGCGGCGTGCTGCATGTAGCTCCTGTCGATTATTCTGCAACGTAAATATTATTTGTTAGTAAGAAAATTATCAGATCAGTGAAGCTAACGAGACCTGTTCCATTAGGCAATAGCATTAATAACAGTAGTGTCACACCACCCCCAAATCCCGAAGGCAAGAGGTATAATTACATCCATTACTTTTAGCCTGAAAGAAGACTCTCCGTCATCTCATATTTTAATAAAGCGGACACTGCTTAATTTATTATTCGCTGCCCAGCCTTTCAAGATTCCCATGTATATCTTTCTTTGGCCTCCTGCGCTTCGCACGTCTAGTATTTCCACCACATCTCTTTATCCCACCTTTTCTTTGATATCATCATCATCAAAATAGTATAAATGTTCATTATCTCCACAGATCTTGGCCCTTGGTGTTCTGGATCAACTCTATTGATGATATTCCTCCATGCCATGGTTTTAAGCCATCCAGCATCATTTCTCTTCATCTGCCTCTGTCTCTACTACCGCCGATCTCTCCAGGTGCACTCAATGTTGTCCAGTGCTGCTCTTCTCATTACATTAGCAAAGTACAATGTTTATCTCCTTCTTATAGTTGTATATAATGTTCTACTTTCTGTAGCCTTTTCCAGACATGTGTTGTTATTTTGCCAGTCCATGATATTAACAACATCCACCTCAGAAACACATCTTCATTCTTGTGATATGAATCGTAAACTAAATTTGTCTTTCCTAATCAAAACATAACATTAACTGCTTGGAGCAGAGTGACTAAATTAAGCACTTGGGCAGATAAACACAGGTATAGAATATATTTTTTTGGTGATTTCTAGAACCTTCCCCCTCAATTTAAGCAAGAGGGTCCACGTGGCCAAGCCTCACGTTCTGTAGGTCGTGGCTTCATTTCTAGACTGCATTGTTCAGAACACCAGCATGTTTCTGGATACCCCTGGAGGTTATTGCTCAAGCTACACAGCTCAAGCTTTGTGTGATGTTCTCAACAGAAGGGTTGTCTTTTTGCAGAGAGACCAAACCAGATGCGGTAGTTGCATAACCTTTACAGGATGTTGCAGTCAACTCCAGCATTTATTTTTGCTGTTTGTGATTCCTGGGCAAGGCGATCTGCTTCCAAATCACCTGCAACTTCAGTTATCAGTTATCAGCTGGGGTATCTTCATTGCACTCCGGACATGTCCATAGGTGCTCAGATCCTCCCCCCAGCATATGCATTAGCGTCCGGTGGCTAATAGTGCCAGTTCTGTGTTGGTTGACGAGGTGCTTTGTTTTCCCGATGTACCTCTCGCGTCTGGCTGTGCCGATTCTTAGTCCCAGGTCTTTCATCCTGGACAGCGATGTGGAATCACTGACGTCAAAGTCCTCTGTTCTCGCCATATCTTTAAGGACGTTAATAACATCGGCACGATCCATGGGCTGGCCATCTACAGGGGGTGCAGAGCCAGCCAGTTTGTCAGCTCGTTCATTTCCTTCGACTCCCGCATGTCCCGGGACGAAGATGAAGGTGACTTTACGGACAACAGACTTCCGCAGCGATTCAGTCCACTGTCTACGTACAGATCCAGCTTCGACCTTCTGAATCATGTTCATTGAATCACTTAGTACACACACGTTGGTATAATGCTGTGATTCCAGCCATATGAAAGCCTGTGTAACTGCCATCACCTCCATCGTCATAGAGTGGGCACCACTGGATTCTTGAACGGTTCGGCCCGCCGAACGGGCTGTAAATGCCCACGCACTTCTCTGCTGCTTTACAACAGATCCATCTGTATAGATGAGCACTTCGGGGCTATCTGAGTGTTCATAGATGAGCGCGTTAACCTCTGCATTGACAGCGGCAGGGTTCTGCTCTCTGCACCGTCTGTCGAGTGTGATAATGCAGGAGAAAGTGCACTTAAAAGCTGGAGGCACCGGCACCCATTCCTTGCCGGGGTTGATACTGGTAAGACTGCAGACCTGTCTGACGACATCTTCCGCCCGACCCATCCATGATTTGCCCCTCTTTAGCCTGTCACCCTTTTCTCTGAATATAGCGTCATGCAGAGGGTGCTGCTCATCTGCACTTATTTTTAAGTATGCACAAGCTCTCCAGATCTTGATCCTGTGTTCCATTGTCGGGAAGTCAAGGAGGTATCTCATTGCTACACAGCTGGTGTCTCTCGTGCAGCCCAAAATGATGCGCATGGCTTCGTTTTGTACCTTTTCAAGTCTTCCAATCTGTGTAGGGCTGACAGTGAGGATGGCCAGGGCATACTCGATGCGTGAAAGCACAAGTCCTTGGAACAGAAGTATTAGCAGTCTTTGCTCGCTATTGGCAGTCGCCATGACTCTCATTGCTGACAAACCTTTTCGAGCCTTCGTTATGACATAATCGACATGATCTCTGAAGGACAAGCTACGATCAAGCCTCACGCCAAGATATGTCATTGACTGGGTTCTACTCAAACTGCTCCCATCCATTCTTACTGCCGGCAGGTCTGTTTTCACAATATGGTTGTTTAGTGAGAACCATGTAACCGTTGCCTTTGCAGGATTGACAAGGGCATCAGCATCAGCACACCATGAGGAAATTCGATCTAGTTCGCCCTGCATATCATTGGCAACCGCCTGTCTATCTCGACCCTGTCGATACACGAGGATGTCGTCAACGAATGACAGAGTCCTACCCCTCCCGTCCAACTGTTGTTCAGTGATCGGCACCGTATACACGTTGAATAGTACTAGTGACAGTGGTGAACCCTGCGGCAATCCTGGACATATCGTTATCGGCTCAGAAGACCAACTCCCGCATCTTAGCACCACCTTCCTTTGGAGCAGAACTGCAGCTATCCATCGTACAAGGTGAGGTTGCACTTTCAGTCTGAGGAGGGTTTGCATCAAGTGCTCAAATGATACTCTGTTATATGCGTCCTCTAAGTCTATGGCGGCCGCACATGTCTATTCTCTGACCTGAAATCCTTCGTAAACACCTGCAACTGTAGCAATAAAGCCAATCTCACCTTTAAGCATGCAGTCAAAGCAAAAGTTTTTTAAATTTATGAATTTGATAGGAGTTGCTGCGATTATTATCCCACCCCTCTGGTAATGGTAAATACACTGTAATTTAAAAAAAAAAAATGCAGACCACCCGAATGCCTACTCCATTTGTAAAAGAATCATTGTCTCCATACATTCAAGTAAACTGCATTTATCAATTCGTTTGAGTGTCAAGCAACTTTCATAGGTAGAACGGAAAGACAATTAGCTAATCGAGTATCCGAACATATACCAGTGTGGGTGGAGAGTTAATCAGTCTTCAGGAATCCCTGTGCAATCTCAAATAGCTATAAAACGCCGTCATCGTCAATTTCTCAATACCTAATAAAATACGGTCATAGCGTGATTAAAGAAAAAGTGTTTCTTACACTTATTTGATGAACAATAAATGATTGCTCAAATATAGTGAGGGTTAGTAATCAGGCAGTTCCAGTCAGTTTTGGGCAAACACAAAGAGTTCATTATAAATTTGAAATTATCGTGGGGATAACAGATGTTCCACATTCAAACAATACCAGTCACTGTGTTTTAATTGTATTCAGCTTAAGTATTATTCATTTATATACTTCAGGTGATATATAACCCTGCAGTATGCACCTGACGAGATGCAGTTACATTTGCCAGGCAATAAATCATGCAACATATTGTTTGTGACTTCTATGTTTAAAATTCAGACTGACAATTTTTGCATGTTTCTATACTCTACAAGTTCTCCCTTGTTTCCCCACCCTTCACTGTTCCTATGCAGCTAAAAAACTACCAATACAGCTAAAAAACTACCAATACAAAGAGAGATTCTGGACACAAGAATGAAGTAACATCAAATGATAATTCTGATACCTCCAATTCCTCAAGGAGCAAAGTATCACTGTGATGTGCTGATACATCCATCATGATAAACACCAGTCACAGAATTAGGGAAGCCTGATCTTGTCCAGACTGAAAATAAACAAACATTTGAATGTAAATCATTAGTCGCAGTTTCAACAGGTCATCCCCATTATGCTCCATTCCTGTGCCAGTGAATATCACACAAAATGCTCCGCACTGCCCCATGTGAAAAGTAAAACAGACAGGAGTCTCGACAAACCGACAGCCCGCACAGATGAAGCTATGCATAATGCCGCCGCTAGAATGCCAACACAAAAGTCCTCCACCAAAAATACAGTTCATCATCGATGGAAGCGACAGTTACTATAAAACCAGCAGCAACACAAATACTACATAAGGCAAACCCAATTAGTTCAGCAACAATTATTCTGAACATGCAGTTCAATGTTGATGTTGACAGCAATGTCCTGTAAAGGATGCAAACCAAAAAAAAAAGTTCACGATACAAACAACAGCGGACAGGTGGAGAAGCACTCCACAAGAAATTGACAGCTCACAGTGTTGCTTCACTACTTAACTCAGTATCTGAGCGATGGAACCATGCACTATGAGTCAAACATGAGAAAAATGCGTAAGCAAACCATAGCCACAAGATAATCCAAATATGCTTGCATCAAAGGTTAACAAGGATTTCAATTTTGTTGTACACTAATGCAACATGTACTGAAACCCATTATGTCAGATCATTGTGTATGTTTAAAATAAATCCATGACTCATTGGGGGAAGTTAGTTAGTTGTATATCCTTTACAGGATGTCACAGTCAACACCATTTTTTGCTGTTGTGATCTCTTAGCAAGTTTACGTTCAGTAGTTTGCCTTGATTTTTGAGCAACCGGCACCCATACCATTTTGTTAAAAAACCAACGCAAGGCGGTCTACTGCCAAATAGCCTGCAGCTGTGTTTCGAACTTGGGTATGTGGGATTACGAACTGTGTCTGTAACCCCTTCGCCACGGATTCTAATTTGTGTTTTAAAATCAGCTGTTGCCATGCATGATAGCCTTTTTTTAAATGTTGCATATCCCTTGCAGGACACTGCAGTCAACACCAGCATTTTTCAGCTGCTGTTGATGTACTAGGCACATTTTTACGTTCAGTAGTTTTGCCATTGCCGCTTCCTGGCCTAGAGGTTAGCAACTTTTCTCCGTAATCTCATATACTCTCGTAAGTAACGTGACGGTCAGAATCAGCAGTGGTTCGAATCGCATCGGTAACTTACGGGGTATGTGAGCCGGCCGCTCAGAAAGCAATGGCAAACTACTGAGCGTAATCTTGCCAAGAAATCAACAATCAGCTGAAAGATGCTGATGTTGACAGCGATGTCCTGTAAAGGATATGCAAACGTTTTTTTTTAGTTTGGCATTGCTTTCTGAATGGCCAGCTCCCATACCAACACGTTATAATGCAACGCGACACGGTCTGCTGCACAAATCGGTCGCGGCTCTGCTTTGAACGCCCGGTAAGCGGCTCATGAACCGCGTTCGCAAGCCTTTGGCCACAGAGACTGGTATGATATAGTCAGAGGTAGAAAAATCCAGGTGCCAGGTTGCAATGGTCCATGCAAAATTTCCCCTGGCATCTGAATTTTCAATGATTTTTCTTAGCCAGAATTTGCTGCAGGTATGCTGGTGCCTGAAAAAAAAAATGGGGTTTGTTCCTGACTTACTTTTAATTTTCCTCTACCTCTGGATATAGTACACAGGCAGTTTTTACATTATATTAAGCTTTATACAATCATCTTTAAAGCAAATGTATGTAAAAATAGGGTACTGAAATATCCAAGGCATCCCCAAAAAGACCAATATTTTTGTGAATAACGGATATAAAATAATAAATTATCATAACTGTCAAAGACTCAAGTATAGAGGAGGAAGACCACCCGGAATGAGTGGTCTACCTCCAGTAGATTAGAGGTAACTCAGTGCCCCTACTTGAGGGCAGGGTAGGTGATAGGAAGGGGAACTATTAGATAGTTCTCTCATGAGACACGGAGGTGTCAACCAGAGAGTTAGCACTCTGGTCACGGCATGATCACGGCAACGTGAAACTAGAGTGTAACTCAAAAGAGGCCACTACTCGAGCGTGCTAAATGAGGCCGCACGCAAAAAGCCGTAGTGCGCCCTGAGTCCTTCCGCGTACTGTGTAAACAGCACGCGGAGTAGAATCAGACGGGACACAGACTTCATAGTGATAACATCGCTTAGCGATGCTTGTTTCGTTAGCCGAATAGATAGATTAGCGATAGGGTTAGGAAATGACTAGTGATAGGATATTCTGTGCATTTATTCTTGTGTGATTTGTTAGCGACTGTTTGTTGTACATTGATGTGATACAAAGAGCCAGTGGCAATAAAATGTGTAACCTCTCGTACGACTAGCAAGTCTTTTGTGTGGTGCGAGAGAAGTATCCTAGAATGCCTGTGACAGCGGTTGCTGACAATAACCAAGATGAAAAATCCAAACTAAATAAATTAGGCTGGTCTCCGTGGCCAAAGGCTTGCGAACGCGGTTTGTGAGCCGCTTACCGGGCGTTCAAAACGCAGCCGCGACCGATTTGTGCAGCAGACCGTGTCGCGTTGTGTTATAACGTGTTGGTATGGGAACCTGTCGTTCAGAAAGCAATGGCAAACTACTGAATGTAAAATTTGTCTAGTACATCAACAGCAGCTGAAAAATGCTGGTGTTGACAGCAACGTCCTGCAAGTGATATGCAACATAAAAAATAAAAATAAATTAGCTACAAAGTATTCAAAATTTCCAGTCAAATGCCGAGGGCTGTGCTTTATTGTTGTTATTTAATTATGGACTTTGTAAATTTTAATAAAAAAAAAAATTACAATAGCTCTTTATAACTAAACTGCCGCCCTTTGGCTTCAGACTTAGAAATAAGGAAGGGCACAGCAATGTCTTGTTCTCTAATCTTCAAATTGAATTCAAGAACTTGTGCCGAGTGAAACAATGATGTACTCACACAGCGTAGTTTGGGGACAAATGCATTATAATATGCTTGCCTGTATATATATGTTAAGAGAAAACAAGCACCGATTGGTTTACTAGGCGTGCAACGACGTTGATTATATATCAAATCTTAAATTAAATAAATATAAAATGACAACAAATCAAATGTCAAAGCAGGATAAGAAAAGAAAAAGACAGGACAGGGATTCAATTTGTGGAATAAAATAATTGTTAATCTCACCAAAAGACAGGTGGAATCAAATACAAACTTGCAATTTCTCAAAATAAATGTTCCAAGACAGTAATCTATGCTACCTCGAAGTCTTGTCTGTAAAATGATTCAGTATTTCCGTGCCATCCGAGGTCTCCTGAGTTTAAATCTCAACAACTAACCCGCCTCGTCTGTCTCTCCATTCGACAGATTTTCAAAGTTCCTTCTATGCGAAACGGAACAATTAATTATTTTTAAACTGAGCTCCGTTGCAATTACGGGAAACTATATATTTAACAATTAAATAAATGGATTATAATTGTTTCTGTACACTAGATGTGTGTGTATAACTGTTGAGTAAGTAGGAAAATTATATTAAGAATAATTATAACTACGCTTATAACTGACATTTGAGGTAGCTTGAAGAAGTTTGTAGTACTAACTAGTACTAGTACATGAAATAATCACAAATCAGAAATGTTTTATGAGATTGGCTTTCATAGGCCTATATACTTTGTACAGCTATTGTTGTAATTATTTATAATTAATTAGCGTAGAACAGAAAGTTTACTACGACGAAATTCAATGCGCATTATGTAAATTACATATGTGTTTGTTTTATTAACGAACTATTGTCGTAGTTTTTATACAACAGATAGTATCAACTTCCGACTCCCAAAGACCGACAAAATGTAGAGGGACAATGAATTTTAATGATTTGATTTCAACAAAAAACATTACAAGGATTGCAAATGCAAGATTATGATTACAGCAGTTCAAGACGGGATTATGCAAGATGTTGATAAGCAACATCAGTAAGTTAAGCGCAGTAAGTCCATGAAGCATGAGTGTTGGTTTTTGTGTATGATCTGTCTACTTTCTCTCAACGCTGTACCCGTCCTGGCGCGAGTTGACTTCTGCTAGAAATGAACGTGTTTGTTTAGCAGCAGTTATCAGTTCTCGTTGAAAGACGTTCGCCAACAGTAACATATTAATTAATATGCTTATAAATTAGATACTATCGTATTATACTTTAGTTTACAATGTAAACATTTCGTATTCGTGGTAAGGTAACCAGATATAAAATCCTGACCGCCAGTGTATACCGTATGACGTCTTCTGCTAGACAGCCGGTCACAGCTTCTGCTTACTGCAAATAAATTAGTCTCCCGTTGAGACGGTGTATTTATTTAAATCTGTATTTCAATTTCCTAACGTGTACATTTTTAGTGAGCCGGATTTTAGTACTGCCCTCCACATTTAAAAGAGCAGCCATTACAAGAAGAAAGTTATCCATAATCTGATTTTTATTTTCATTCTAAGTTCTGAAACCATGAAACCTGTCCAGTTTTTGTCAGCAAAGAATAATTTTCTTTTAAGTATAACTTGTTTTATCTACAAGGTTGTTGCTGCGATGAACATGAGACAAAGGAGCATACCATACCCTGGGATACACACCTGGGAGGCAAATCTCAACATACAAAAGTAAATGCCTTCTTTTTCCCCATTTTAATTAATTTATGATGATAAGAAGAAAACAAACGGCAGGGAGTCGTTACAAGATCACTCATCAAAGACACAAGGAAAAGACAAATGAAATTCATGAAGCATATCAACAGAAGAGGTGTAGAGCGATTAGTCTGATATGGGGAAATACCAGACAACAGAGGCAGAGAAAGATGTATGTGGAAAGTAAACAGCTGGGCGACAAATAATAATATAAGCAACAACAACTTCATCAAAATATCAGCAGACAGGATAGGATAATCAGAGGTAGAAAAAGAAACTAAACAATTAACGAACCAGCGCCCTTTTTCTCAGGAGCCAGCATATTTAGTTTTGCAAAGACAGGCTAACAATGATTAACAATTCAGGTGCCAGGTAGAAATTTGTAGGCGTCACGGCAACCAGGCACCTTGATTTGTCCACGCCCTGGATAGTCTTGATCACCGATGTCCGCTTCAGACAAAACACTTAAAAAAGAAGAAGAATTAAAGGATAATATCCAAAGCAGGAGATTCCTGGACTGAACTTGTGCTAAAGGAGAAAGTAAATGGTAAACTTAATTTTTACAGCATCATTGACAGATAGAAAAGTCCAAGATGTCTGACTGAAGATGTATATTCATGATAGCTTGAGAAAAGTAACAAGAAGAAGTGAACCAATATTGTAGAACCAGTGTGGAAAGTAAAGTGTAGCTGAAGGAAGTGTACAAATGTTACATTATCAATATGGAAAGTAAAATGTAACTGAAGAAAGAATACCAATGTTACAGCATCAATTCGGAAAGTAATCTGTTGCAGAAAGAAGTGTACCAGTATTGCAGAACCAATGTGGAAAGTGTTGTTGTTTGTCCATCAAGAATGATGATGACCATTCATTTCATCCAGTGGGGTTGAAAGTATGGAGCCTTGAGTTATAAGATGGCTGGTAAGGCCTATTTACGCTCAAAATGTTCTTTGACAGTGTGGGCAAAGAATGCTTGATGTTCCAGGAGGAGGATCTCCTGCAGTGGTTTTTCTGTCCAGCCTTTTCTTCACAGCTCTTGTAGTCCTGGTTGCTTCACAAGTGACTGCACCCTTGCGTAATGATGTACGCCACAAATTTTCGGTCTTTGGCAGCAGTCTCCCAAGTGTCATGATGAATTCCAAAAGCTATCAGTGAGATTTTCAGAGTGTCTTTAAAGCGTTTCCTCTTTAGGAGCATTTACCACAATGCAGCTCGCCATAAAAAATTCGTTTAGTGAGCTTGTGATCTGGCATGCGAGTTAAGTGACCAGCCCAGCGAATCTGATTCTTCATTAGTAGAGTGTGGATACTGGGCATGTCAGGGATCTTGTCTTGCCATTTAATCTTTAATAGCTTCCTAAGCCTGTCGCTGATAAACAGTTCAGGTTTCACAAGCATATAGCAGTGTGGATAATGCAACTGCTTTGTAGACTTTCAGCTTTGTTTGCAGGCTTATTCCATTTCTGTCCCATACATTCTTGTACAGTCTGCCAAAGGCTGTGCTGGCCTTGGAGATTCTTGCATTCACTTCGTCATCAATTGTGACAGCTTGTGACACAGTGCTGCCAAGATAGGTGAATTTGTCCACAATACTTAGTCTTTGACCATTCACTTTGATATTCGGCACGGTTTGATTATTCCCTGGAGCTGGCTGGTACATAACTACAGTCTTCTCCAAGTTGATATTGAGCCCAAAGTTGGCACAGGCATGTGAGAAAGCTGAAACATTGTGTTGCATGTCTGCCTCTGAGTTGGCATATAGAGCAAACAGGAGCTCTCTGACGGTGTCACTGTTAGTTTTGGTTTTAGCTTTAAGCCTTCTGAGATTGAACACCTTGCAGCAAAAATCATTTCAACAGTTCCTCGTTCTTTTCTGAAGCCACATTGACTCTCAGGAAGAAGACTTTGATCGAGTGTGGAAAGTAAAGCATAACTGAAGGAAGAATACCAATGTTACAATATCAGTACGGATAGTAAAGTGTAACTGAAGGAAGAATACCAATGTTACAATATCAGTACGGATAGTAAAGTGTAACTGAAGGAAGAATACCAATGTTACAATATCAGTACGGATAGTAAAGTGTAACTGAAGGAAGAATACCAATGTTACAATATCAGTACGGATAGTAAAGTGTAACTGAAGGAAGAATACCAATGTTACAATATCAGTACGGATAGTAAAGTGTAACTGAAGGAAGAATACCAATGTTACAATATCAGTACGGATAGTAAAGTGTAACTGAAGGAAGAATACCAATGTTACAATATCAGTACGGAAAGTAAAGTGTAACTGAAGGAAGAATACCAATGTTACAATATCAGTACGGAAAGTAAAGTGTAACTGAAGGAAGAATACCAATGTTACAATATCAGTACGGATAGTAAAGTGTAACTGAAGGAAGAATACCAATGTTACAATATCAGTACGGATAGTAAAGTGTAACTGAAGGAAGAATACCAATGTTACAATATCAGTACGGATAGTAAAGTGTAACTGAAGGAAGAATACCAATGTTACAATATCAGTACGGATAGTAAAGTGTAACTGAAGGAAGAATACCAATGTTACAATATCAGTACGGATAGTAAAGTGTAACTGAAGGAAGAATACCAATGTTACAATATCAGTACGGATAGTAAAGTGTAACTGAAGGAAGAATACCAATGTTACAATATCAGTACGGAAAGTAAAGTGTAACTGAAGGAAGAATACCAATGTTACAATATCAGTACGGAAAGTAAAGTGTAACTGAAGGAAGAATACCAATGTTACAATATCAGTACGGATAGTAAAGTGTAACTGAAGGAAGAATACCAATGTTACAATATCAGTACGGAAAGTAAAGTGTAACTGAAGGAAGAATACCAATGTTACAATATCAGTACGGATAGTAAAGTGTAACTGAAGGAAGAATACCAATGTTACAATATCAGTATGGAAAGTAAAGTGTAACTGAAGAAAGAATACCAATGTTACAATATCAGTATGGAAAGTAAAGTGTAACTGAAGGAAGAATACCAAAGAAGGAAGAATACCAATGTTACAATATCAGTATGGAAAGTAAAGTGTAACTGAAGGAAGAATACCAAAGAAGGAAGAATACCAATGTTACAATATCAGTACGGATAGTAAAGTGTAACTGAAGGAAGAATACCAAAGAAGGAAGAATACCAATGTTACAATATCAGTATGGAAAGTAAAGTGTAACTGAAGGAAGAATACCAAAGAAGGAAGAATACCAATGTTACAATATCAGTACGGATAGTAAAGTGTAACTGAAGGAAGAATACCAAAGAAGGAAGAATACCAATGTTACAATATCAGTATGGAAAGTAAAGTGTAACTGAAGGAAGAATACCAAAGAAGGAAGAATACCAATGTTACAATATCAGTATGGAAAGTAAAGTGTAACTGAAGGAAGAATACCAATGTTACAATATCAGTACGGATAGTAAAGTGTAACTGAAGGAAGAATACCAAAGAAGGAAGAATACCAATGTTACAATATCAGTATGGAAAGTAAAGTGTAACTGAAGGAAGAATACCAATGTTACAATATCAGTATGGAAAGTAAAGTGTAACTGAAGGAAGAATACCAATGTTACAATATTAGTATGGAAAGTAAAGTGTAACTGAAGAAAGAATACCAATGTTACAATATCAGTACGGATAGTAAAGTGTAACTGAAGAAAGAATACCAATGTTACAATATCAGTACGGATAGTAAAGTGTAACTGAAGGAAGAATACCAATGTTACAATATCAATTTGGAAAGTAAAGTGTAACTGAAGGAAGAATACCAATGTTACAATATTAGTATGGAAAGTAAAGTGTAACTGAAGAAAGAATACCAATGTTACAATATTAGTATGGAAAGTAAAGTGTAACTGAAGAAAGAATACCAATGTTACAATATTAGTATGGAAAGTAAAGTGTAAGTGAAGGAAGAATACCAATGTTACAATGTCAGTATGGAAAGTAAAGTGTAACGGAAGGAAGAATACCTATGTTACAATATCAATATGGAAAGTAAAGTGTAAGTGAAGGAAGAATACCAATGTTACAATATCAATCCGGAAAGTAAAGTGTAAGTGAAGGAAGAATACCAATGTTACAATATCAATATGGAAAGTAAAGTGTAAGTGAAGGAAGAATACCAATGTTACAATATCAATCCGGAAAGTAAAGTGTAGCTTATGGAAATGCATCAGTGTTGCAGTATCAATTTGGAAATATATCTATAACAGAAGGAAACAGTACCATAGCAGTAAGAGAAGGGTAAGAGAGTAAGTACATCAATGTTACAAAACCATTATAGTGAGAAGGATAACAGAAGGAAGTGTACAAATGTTACAATATCATATCGGGAGTTACGGGTAACAAAAGGGAGTGTACCAGTGTCATAGAACCATTATACTAAGAGAAGGGTAACAGAAGGAAGTGCACCAATGTTACATGTTCATGATGTTGAGAGAAGTATAACACAAAGGAGTGTACCAATATCATAGAACCATTATACTAAGAGAAGGGCAGCAGAAGAAAGTGAACCAATATTGGTAATAGAAGGAAGATACCTAATATTATAGTATCATTATAGCAAGTGAAGGATAACAGAAGGAAGTTTACCAATGTTACTTTTCCTTTATGGTGAGAGATGGGTTAAAGAAGGAAGTATATCAATGTTACAGAGTCAATATTGTGAAATATGGGTAACAGAAGGAAGTGTAACCAATGTTACAATGCTATTATAGAGAGAAAAGGGCAACAGAAGAATGCTTATTGTATAACAGTGCTGATGTGAAGTGGAAATTGATAGGTAAAAGAAATGAAAAATTTACCCATATGCGGAAACACGTCCTTCTTCTAAGTTGTACAGGGAAAAGGCTACTTGAGTAAAGAATAACACACATTCCATAACCACAGTTGAGTAAGCTTGAATCCAGATTCAGAAAATGAACTGAATTTACAAATGATTTTTTTCTTCAAGATATCAAAGCATGTAGAGCGGTTGAGTACGTCAGAAATGTAAATATGTTAATTCTAAATTGGGAGACAGTTTTTCAAAGGGCAGTTTAGAGCCAAAGAGGCCAATTCTAGAACATCATAACACAGGAATAGGCGTTGGGCAACTTGTGCACTTAATATCAAACACAACACAGTTTGATGATACAACCTATTTACTCGCCGATTTATTTGAGGTGACATCTAAGTGAGAAGAGGCTGTATATTTTCACCGCTGGGTAGCACTAGCTTTAGGTAAGAGGCAGTTATGTGGCTGCCACTATTACTACATCTATAGGCTTGAGAATGAACTGATGCTATCATTCTTGCTGCACCTGTAGGCATGATCTTGAACTGCATGTTTCCATCTTCAGCTGTAGGCTTGCGAATGGGCTTTGTGCTGTCATCTTTTCTGGAGCTGTAGGTTTGAGAGTGGGCTGTATGTTGTCAAATTTACTGCAGCTGTAGGTTTGAGAATGGACTTTATGTTACTTTACAGCAGCTGTAGGTTTGAGAATGGACTGTATGTTGCCATCTTTACTGTAGCTGTAGGTTTGAGGGTGGGCTATATGTTGCCATCTTTACTGCAGCTGTAGGTTTGAGAATGGACTGTATGTTGCCATCTTTACTGCAGCTGTAGGTTTGAGAATGGACTGTATGTTGCCATCTTTACTGCAGCTGTAGGTTTGAGAATGGACTGTATGTTGCCATCTTTACTGCAGCTGTAGGTTTGAGAATGGACTGTATGTTGTCATCTTTACTGCAGCTGTAGGTTTGAGAATGGACTGTATGTTGCCATCTTTACTGCAGCTGTAGGTTTGAGAATGGACTGTATGTTGCCATCTTTACTGCAGCTGTAGGTTTGAGAATGGACTGTATGTTGTCATCTTTACTGCAGCTGTAGGTTTGAGAATGGACTGTATGTTGCCATCTTTACTGCAGCTGTAGGTTTGAGAATGGACTGTATGTTGTCATCTTTACTGCAGCTGTAGGTTTGAGAATGGACTGTATGTTGCCATCTTTACTGCAGCTGTAGGTTTGAGAATGGACTGTATGTTGCCATCTTTACTGCAGCTGTAGGTTTGAGAATGGACTGTATGTTGCCATCTTTACTGCAGCTGTAGGTTTGAGAATGGACTGTATGTTGTCATCTTTACTGCAGCTGTAGGTTTGAGAATGGACTGTATGTTGCCATCTTTACTGCAGCTGTAGGTTTGAGAATGGACTGTATGTTGCCATCTTTACTGCAGCTGTAGGTTTGAGAATGGACTGTATGTTGTCATCTTTACTGCAGCTGTAGGTTTGAGAATGGACTGTATGTTGTCATCTTTACTGCAGCTGTAGGTTTGAGGGTGGGCTATATGTTGTCAAATTTACTGCAGCTATAGACAGAATGAACTGTTTGTTCTCTTTATTGCAGCTGTAGGTTTGAGAATTGACTGTATGTTGCCAATTTACTGCAGCTGTAGGCTTAAGAATGGACTGTGTTGTCATCTTTACTGCAGCTATAGGCATGAGAATGGGATGTATGTTGTTATCTTTACTTTAGCTGTAGGAGAACAGCCTATGTTGTCATCTTTACTGCAGCTCTAGGAGAATGGACTGTAGTTATCTTTACTGCAGCTGTAGGAGAATGGACTGTATGTTATCTTTACTGCAACTGTAGGAAAATGGACTGAGTGTCATCTTTACTGCAGCTGTAGGCATGAAAATAGGTTTTATGCTATCATCCTTACTGCAACTGCAGGCTTGATGATCTGCTATACACTTTTACCCGTAATGCAGTTATGGACATATTTGCAGATGATGTCCTAGTTTATAGACAGGGGAGAAATAGGATGGAAATGTCTAGGGAAATGCAGGTTCTGGTAGATAAAGCGAGTGAATGATGCAAGGAAATGGGTTCCTTCATAAACCCTGACAAAAGCAACTGAGTTATGGTACTCTTTAAATAACAAAATTGTTAGGAATGAGGACCCGAGATCACTGCCAATGGCTTTCTGATCAAGAGAGAGAGAGAATATATTTAAATACCTCAGAATAACATTGGACAGAAGTTTGTCTTTCAGGGGCATGTTGGAGAGGTGGTTTTATAAGTCAGGGACTCAGTGCACTGAAGATGATGGCAGCGGAGGACATAGAACAGAGATTTTAATACACTTTCTATCAACAATCAATTCTTTTGGTAACTGAGTATGGTCAGGAATTGTTGGCAGATCGCACAGCCAGCTGGAGATGCTTGAACGCATGCACAGTTAGGCCATGAGAGATATTTTGGGATGCACAAGGGAAACGCCCATTCTGTGCTTCTAACATATTTGCTATGCCCTCCATATATGATATGCAAAAAGTGCTCCAGGCAATAATGTACCTTAGGGCTACAACAGGCACGATGCTTCCTCTGTATGAGACATTGGATGATACCAGAAGACACAAATTGAGGAGATGGGGGATTAATTAACAATACAATTAGGCACGTCTGTGAAATTGGTAAGATAGTGCTTGAAAGGAAATGGTCATGGTGCCTAGGGTATCAGGAGTGGATAGATGTCAAGTGCAGATGGTACCTTATCTGGGCCAAATAATTACAAAAGATGGTCAATATGAAACTGAATAAGATCAAGATATGTGGTAGCCAAAAAGGTGTTTTGAGAGAAACAAACATCCTTAACATTAAGTGACATCAATATTGAATTGAAGAACTAATGATCACTGTATATATCTGGCCTGTAGCATTATACACCTCTGAAACATGGAATTTAAACAAAAGAGATGACAAGAACCTGGTAGCTTTTGAGATGTGGTGTTATCTGAGGATATAATGAATAGGCTAGACATAAAAGAGGTTTGTTGCTGAAGATACTGGAGTGCAAGAGAAAAAATTATTGGGATGTTCTAGAATAAACCACATCATGCAAGCATGCAAGTACGTTGGGACACAGACTTATGCACAGTTGAAGAGAGTTACTGAGAATAGAAGACATTGGAAAGTCATGATAAGACAGATGACTTCAACACCATCTTCACACTAATTGGCCTAATTAGAGTGAATGAATTCTGCACCACAAGTGAGAATATTCATCTCATGTGAATTGAGATACTTTGGATAGACTGCTATAAGTTATTGTCATTACAAAGTGCATGAGGAGTATAGGAATGACTACATGTGACAAATCACAGTGTGAAGCTCATGGAGAGAACTAAGCAAACACCAGTGAATCAAGTGACAAGGAAGAGATGCTGTTGCTGGGTAGGACACACATTGAGAGAACCTGATAATAGAATCACCAGAACAGTGGTTCTCAACCGGTGGTGAACAACAACAACACTCCTTCCCCCCGTGGCAAGGTTACGTTCAGTAGTTTGCCATTGCTTTCTGGAAATGGTTACGGAAGTAAAATGAGCCTAAGTCAGTGGTTCTCAACCGGTGGGGACTCCCCCCCCTCCCCTGGGGGGGGGGGGGATTTTTGGGTTTCCAGGGAGGAGGGGGGATTAAGATTATTTCAAGATCACGTTAATATAAGAACCGATTACTTGATATTGTTTTTCCCCCTATACTTTACGGTTCTCTTCTTCTCACCCTTCTGAAATTCATTTTATAATGTAAGTAAGCCCTCAAATCACGTTTTATTTAGATGTCTAGACTTGTTCTAGTGTGTGTTATTAAATTTAGCTTCCAATTTTACGTATACTGTAAGGGATGGGGGAATTTATAGAGAGGAAATATGAAAGGTGGGGGGGGGGGGGGGGTGAATGATATTTTGAACATATGGTGAAGGGGTGCATGTGCCAAAAAAGATTGAGAACCACTGATATAGAGCTCTGTGCCGAAGTACCATCTCCACCTGGGCCTGTGTTGCAGAGCTCTCACCCCCCTCCCCAAGCTCAGAAACCAGCGGGGTGTGGAGGACAGGTACTGTAACTTCACATCTATGAGAAGAACAATCAGATGTAACCTGGTCATAATTCATAACAGCACATAGAAACCGGATGTGATTAGGTCTAGATTGAGGATGTTTCCTTTGTGGTTTTTAGGTAGTTCTTCATAAAGAGAGTCCAGGATGATTTTCAGAGGAATTATGAGAAGAGAGAAATTGTACATATTGTAACAACTGGTGAGATAAGTGGAAGAAAAGCTTGAGAGAAATAGCAGATTGACAGTGAGTTTTTCCTCATGGAAAGATATCACACAGATAATTCCTCGAGAACCAAAGTTGTGAAGAAGAATGGTCGCTCATGCCAGTTGATGGGGAACTTGATGATGATGGATTACTAGATAAGGTAGTTTAAACTGCCAAGATATGTGTGCATACTGTATACACTGGTCCTCCTAGTTTTTTGCCCACATCTGAGAAGGCTGGTTGTTGAATCCATTACATCGAGGAGGAGGAGAGAGTGTTGGGGGAAGACACTCAAAGATGTCAAATACTACGGAAACCTATAGACTATAGGATCTGCAGAAGACAACGCAGTTCATACAAATACTCTGATTAAACAGAAATAGACAATTCACGTTCATTGAACACATCCTGAGAAGTGGGACGGCTAGAAAACCCAACGTCATGAAAATTAGAGGGAAAGAGGCAGGGGACGACCTAAAGTATACCACTCAGAATACCACCAGTTTCCTAATTTGTAAACATGCATACCATCCACATCATGAATCGTACCAGGTCTGCTAAAGTCAGTAATAGATGTCTTATCTCCAAGTCTTTCGCTGCCCCCTCCAGTATAGTTTTCAGTAAACTGTTAAGTCTCTTTCGTCCACATCTCACTGGGACTCATGACTCCGACTCACATGGGAAGCACAGAATACTAACACTGTAACCTACCAATCATGTCGTAAGAGGTCGTAAGGAGGGTTGGTTCGATGCTGATTACCTCATCCGACTGACAACTGCAAGCTCCAGTCAGTCATGGACTGGGCATCAGTTGGTTGAGGACTTATGCTCCATTGGGAATAAAAGGCAGCAGATGATGAGATGATACGTTTCTTTCATCATCATCCAGTGCCTTGCCAGCTGGCGTGGACGATCATGCCTCTCCACAAATTACAATCTCCGACGTCATGGATCTAGACTCGTGTTCATAGAGCAGTCGGCACTCGGCAGATAATGCGGTCAGTAATACTTGTCCGTGTTTACTTCCTAAGACAGTCCTGGTACCATTTTTAAGCTGGTTCGTCTGGCGGCCTAGGTAAAAATCCGTCATGATGCGGATTCGAACCAGTGACCATCAGGACGAAGGCGTGCATCTAGCCACCACGCTACCGCAGCCTCCCACCCTTTAAAGTACATGTTGTATGTCCTTTGCAAGACGTAGCGATCAACTCCAATCACCGGTGAATTTGTTTCTAGGCCATTTTAGGTTCACCGGTTTGCAGTTGAATGAGACGTCAGCGTTGAAGTCCGATCGACCGGTGGAGAGGTTGAACCCCTTACCACGCCATCAGTGCACCGGTAGTTCTAGCGCAAGCACATTAATGGCCACGTATGCCTCCTACCACCGTCTCCCTGGTCTAGGGGTTACACGACTTTCTCCGTAATCCCGTATACTCTCTTGAGTGACGTGACGTGCGCGAGAATTGGTAGCGGTTCTCTCCGCGTCGGTAACTTACGGGGGTATGAGAGCCGATCGCTCAGAAAGCAATGGTAAACTACTGAGCGTAATCTTGCCAAGAAATCAACAATCAGCTGAAAGATGCTGATGTTGACAGCGATGTCCTGTAAAGATATGCGGAAAAAAACCCTCCTCCCGCCCATACGTTGTAATTATTTTGGCATGTAATTGCCGGTAGGTGTCTGCTGTACATTAGAATGCTTGTAATATCACCCCCCCCCCCCCCCACCACCACCATGTGTAATATAGTGCAGCTGGGTTAGACAAACCAGACTAGCTGGGCTGGAGAAAAATCACAGAAATGCCGGCTGTAATCAGCGTGACTTTGGCCGACCTGATCTCAGCGATATCGATTGGATCGGCAGGGGTCGGACTTGGTGTGAACGATCCTACATTTGTTCCCTGTCTGAAAGGTTAACTCTTTGAATGCGAGTGTATCCCGTGGAAAGACATGTCGCCCTGTAGCAGATGAACACTTGAGCCTGGCCGTGGGGTTGAGAAGGCGAAGAGGTTGCTCATTGATTATGTCGGCTGTAGCTGTTGACGGATTGACACCGCTTAAGAAAGAAAAAAAAAATCAATTTCAATCCATATTTTGATATTTTTGAACATTTCTGTCAATGCTTTAAGTGACTCTCTCTCTCTCTCTCTCTCTCTCTCTCTCTCTCTCTCTCTCTCTCTCTCTCTCTCTCTCTCTGTGCGCGTGTGTGGGTATGTGTTTGGGTGGGATCTACTATCAGTTTATAATGTCTATACGTGATTTATGTTTTGTTTTGTTAATTTCGTTTTGTCTGCGGGAAGTTTTTAAAAAAACCATTTTGTAGCGACCAAGCAGAAATCAGCGTGACCGAGATGTTTAACCCGCTCAAACTTAAGCTTCATGTGCACTGACGACAGGGTAGTGGGTTAATTCCACGCAATAGTTAATTCCACGCAATAGTTCATTCCACGCAATAGTTCATTCCACACAATAGTTCATTGCACGCAATAATTCCTTCCACGCAAAAGTTCATTCCACGCAACGAGCAGTTGACCTTGGGGGAGTAAATTACCAGGACCTCTGAAGTCGGAGTGGGTTTGCCTGATGGCGGGGGCACTGGTAATAGGTAAAGCTAATCCACACGCAAAAGTCAGTCCAGTGTACCAGAAATACAAGCACGTGTATGGACTACGCTTGAGTTCACAACGAGCTAACCCCCAAAACCGCACCGACAGGCAAGATGCTAGCTCACTGTGCTAGCGTGGCTGTCCTTGCAGACAGTCTCATCTCATCTCATCATGTTCCTCTTGTGCCTTGCGGTGTCGAGGTGAAGTATAAACTTCGTGAGAGTGCCCAGTTATGGGCTTCATATATCGACATTCCCATGGATTCTGCTATTCCCTCCGTCCAACGTTTACGTGGTCGGCCTCTTCCTCTGTTTCCATCTGGTCTGTACATCATTGCTTGTTGTGGCATGCTGTTGACTGGTAACCTACTTGCATGGCCAAACCATTTGACTTGCTGCTTTCTAATAAAATCTAGTGCTGCTATAACCCCCACTTTAGTCCTGATTTCTTCATTTCTGATCTTATCTCTTCTTGATACGTTGAGTATTCTTCTCAGGAACCTCATTTCTGTTGTTGTGATTTTTCTTTTCTCTTTTTCTGTCATTGTCCAGGTTTGGCATTGGTAGCAAAGAGTTGGTAGGAAGATTTTGTTGTAAAGTGCTTTCTTAGTAGTTACTGATACATGTTTTTTCTTTAGTATTGGTGCCATTTGTCCAATGAGTTGATTTGCCTTATTGCACCTATTTTCGATCTCGTCTTCTGATCTGCCATTTGATGATATTATACTTCCCAGGTACTTGAAACTCTTCACTTGTTTCAAGGGATGTTCGTTTAGGTGAATTGTTGTTGGTTGTTCTTCTTTAGTTATAGTCATTACCTCTGTTTTGCTTGTGCTAATTTTCATGTTATGTTCCCAACACATTTCGTTTAGACTATTCATGTGGTCTTGCAGACAGTGACTGAAACAAAAGACTCTCCTGTCTTCCGGTAGGTTTTCCTGTCTTTGCTCTGGCCTATACGAACAGGTCAATGATGTGGGCGGCAAGAAGTAGTGTTGTTGTGGCTGAATTGTACTGTCCCAGAAGTGTTATTTTGGTGTCTTTCTGAAATTTCTCACTTGTGTGCTTATGACTCGTTTATTAATTGCCTCATATTGTTTTTTTGTCTGTCTGTCTGTCTGTCTGTCTGTCTGTCTGTCTGTCTGTCTGTCTGTCTGTCTCACAATGGGACGAATGAGTAAACGAACAGTGAAGTGGGTGAATATGTGGACGAACAGACGAATTAACGGATAGACCCATGAATGGATGGGTGGAAAAGGTAATGGATGCTCTGCCGGGCGACTGAGCACGTCCTATTCCCAGAGCTGGACACGAGATAAACCCATCTGTCATGGCAACACTGTCTCCCCAGGTCTCTCTCTCTCTCTCTCTCTCTCTCTCTCTCTCTCTCTCTCTCTCCCAGCTTTGCTGTCACCCTCTTCTATCTGTCACGGCATCACTATCTCCCCATGTCTCCCCCCAGGTCCCCCCCCCAGCTTTGCTGTCACCCTCTTCTATCTGTCACGGCATCACTATCTCCCCAGGTCTCCCCCTCCAGCTTTGCTGTCACCCTCTTCCATCTGTCACGGCAACACTATCTCCCCTGGTCTCCCCAGCTCTGCTGTGTCACCCTCTTCCATCTGTCACGGCAACACTATCTCCCCAGGCCACCCCCAGCTCTTCTGTGTCACCCTCTTCCATCTGTCACGGCAACACTATCTCCCCAGGCCACCCCCAGCTCTTCTGTGTCACCCTCTTTCATCTGTCACGGCAACACTATCTCCCCAGGCCACCCCCAGCTCTTCTGTGTCACCCTCTTTCATCTGTCACGGCAACACTATCTCCCCAGGCCACCCCCAGCTCTTCTGTGTCACCCTTTTTCATCTGTCACGGCAACACTATCTCCCCAGGCCACCCCAGCTCTTCTGTGTCACCCTCTTTCATCTGTCACGGCAACACTATCTCCCCATATCTCTCGGCCCCCCCCCCAGCTCTGCTGTCACCCTCTTCCATCTGTCACGGCAACAATATCTCCCCTCCTTCACCTCTGCTGTTACCCCTATCCATCTGTCACGGCAACAATATCTCCCCATGTCTCCCCGCCTTCACCTCTGCTGTTACCCCTCTCCATCTATCACGGCAACATTATCTCCCCAGGTGCCCCCCCCCCCCCCAACCCTGCCGTGTCATCCCCCCTCCATCTGTCACGGCAACACTATCTCTCTAGTTGTCCTCTCCCCCCTCCAGCCCTGCCGTGTCACCCCCTCCATATGTCACGGCAACACTATCTCCCCAGGTTCCGCCCCAGCTCTGCCGTGTCACCCTCCTCTTTCTAGCGCAGCTACACTATCTCCTCAGGTTCCGCCCCTCCCCCAGTTCTGTCGTATCACCCTCCTCTGTCTAACGCGGCAACACTATCTCCCCAGGTTCCTCCCCCAGCTCTGCCGTGTCACCCTCTTCCATCTGTCACGGCAACACTATCTCCCGAGGTTCCACCCCCAGCTCTGCCAACACTATCTCCCCAAGTTCCACCCCCAGCTCTGCCGTGTCACCCTCTTCCATCTGTCACGGCAACACTATCTCCCCAGGTTCCACCCCCAGCTCTGCCGTGTCACCCTCTTCCATCTGTCACGGCAACACTATCTCCCCAGGTTCCGCCCCCTGCTCTGCCGTGTCACCCTCTTCCATCTGTCACGGCAACACTATCTCCCCAGGTTCCACCCCCAGCTCTGCCGTGTCACCCTCTTCCATCTGTCACGGCAACACTATCTCCCCAGGTTCCACCCCCAGCTCTGCCGTGTCACCCTCTTCCATCTGTAACGGCAACACTATCTCCCCAAGTTCCGCCCCCAGCTCTGCCGTGTCACCCTCTTCCATCTGTCACGGCAACACTATCTCCCCAGGTTCCACCCCCAGTTCTGCAGTGTCACCCTCCATCTGACAAGGCAACACTATCTCCCCAAGTTCCACCCCCAGCTCTGCAGCGTCACCCTCTATCTAACGCGGCAACTCTATCTCCCCAAGACTCACTCAGCTCTGCTATGTCACTTTACCCCACCGGGTCACGAATGTACACAAACCACCGCCTCATTTCTTATTTATGACATGGTAAACTGACGACTGTGTCAACAGTCATTTAGTCGTGACCGACTCTCATCATCTGCCTGTGGGATCTTGACTGGGCGAACATGGTGTAGTCTAGAGACAGGAGGAGGGATTTGTAGAAGATTTAACTCTTGTTGTCCGGAGCAGTTGTTAGTTTAAAACAACTCTTAGACAAATATGAGTTAAAGTACTGATTGTGTGGAACTCCCCCCCCCCCCCCCCCACACGCACACACTCTCCCCCTCCCCCTTCCTCTCTCGTCTTAACTCGGTTTTTTTATAGTTTAGTCATAGCAGCGTTTGTGTGTGTGTCTCTCTCTCTGCCCCCCCTCCTCTCTCTCTCTCTCTCTCTCTCTCTCTCTCTCTCACTCTCTCCCTTCCTCTCTCTCTCTGCCGTCCGTCCATATTGGGCTTGAGTCTGTTAACAGAGAAACGCCTAAAACTTATGAAGAACACCCGACCAGTCTAGGTTTAACCCCAGTCAGTCCGCATGAACTGTGCTGAATCATGACTTGGTTACATCCCAGTTTGCCTCTCAGCAGATGTGAAGTTCCAGTACCGCTTTTGTACACCCCGCTGGTGTTTGGAATTGAAAGGTAATACATTAAACTAGTAGTTAAAACTCAGTCTTTTGGAGAGTTCGCTAACTGTATGGGGCTGTGGGAATTGAAGCTATGGTCATGGCAGAGATATTTAAAGTATCAGCTAAAACATAAATATTTAAAATAACAAGTAGGACACACACGTGAAGTAATGCCTAATACAGAAACATAAAGTAACAACTAGCAAAGAAACAAGAGTAACAACTATGAGAGAAACATCAGTCAGTTTTCAGTTATCAGTTGGGGTATCTTCATTGCACTCTGGACAGGTCCATAGGTGCTCAGATCCTCCCCCCAGCATATGCATCAGCGTCCGGTGGCTAATAGTGCCAGTTCTGTGTTGGTTGACGAGGCACCTCGCTTTCCCGATTTCTGGCCATGCCGATTCTTACTCCCAAGTCGTTCATCCTGGACAGCGATGTGGATTCACTGACGTCAAAGTCCTCTGTACTCGCCATATCTTTAAGGATGTTAATAACATCGGCACGATCCATGGGCTGGCCATCTACAGGGGTGCAGAGCCAGCCAGTTTATCAGCTCGTTCATTTCCCTCGACGCCCGCATGTCCCGGAACGAAGATGAAGGTGACTTTACGGACAACAGACTTCCGCAGCGACTCAGTCCACTGTCTACGTACAGATCCAGCTTCGACCTTCTGAATCCTGCTCATTGAATCACTTAGTACACACACGTTGGTATAATGCTGTGATTCCAGCCATATGAAAGCCTGTGTAACTGCCATCACCTCCATCGTCATGCTGCTCGTGGTCATAGAGTGGGCACCACTGGATTCTTGAACGGTTCAGCCCGCTGAACGGGCTGTAAATGCCCACGCACTTCTCTGCTGCTTTACAACGGATCCATCTGTATAGATGAGTACTTCGCAACAACTATTACATAAACATAAAGTAACAACTACGACAGAAACATATAAAGCAACAACTAGCAAAGAAATATATAAAGCAACAACTAGGACACAGTGGGTAGAAGTCACAACCTGAGATTGAAAGCGTTAAGACAATCCATAGATTGTTGAGCGTTTAGTGAGCGGCTGAGCAACTTGTGGTGAGTTACTTGGTTTAGAATGAGTTAACGTAGACAGTCCAGTAACAGGGCGAAAGATTTTGAATATAGCTATGTGGGGCACCAAGTATCCACCCAAGGCATCCTAATGAGGTTAGCACTACAGTTGTGTTGAGGGTAACGATGCTGTGTCAGGTATGGAGAAATCATCAGCTAAGTATTCATTGCAGACACTCGCAGTTTTAGTTGTTTTAACAGCCACACGGCATGGGGCGTAATGAGGAGGGTCGGTCACGACAGTACTGCGTAGGAGACTGCGGCAATGGTGCGAAACTCTGAAGGATTCTGGCATATACTAGGTCACGGAATTAGCAGGTAGGGTGGGAAGTTTTTTTTCATTATCCGCGCGCTTTCAACTCCCCTCCCCCTTCCAGTCCTTGTCTTTCGGGCCTCTTTTTGCTCTCCCCTTTCTATCTCTATTTTCCGCCCCGTGCATCGGCTAGCCAGTTCTCAAAGCGTGAGAGTTGTCTAGTCTTTTATGTCCCGTGCATCGACTAGTCAGTTCTCCAAGCGTTTGAGTTGTTCAATCCTTTGTGTCCCATGCATCGACTAGCCAGTTCTCCAAGCGTTTGAGTTATCCAATTCTATATGTCCCGTGCATCGACTAGTCAGTTCTCCAAGCGTTTGAGTTGTTCAATCATGTATGTCCCGTGCACATTAAACATCGACTAGTCAACCTTCTTCTAACATTTGAATTGTTCAGTCACGTAAACATTGCATGTCCTTTGCAGGACGTTGCGATAAAACCCCGGTTGACGTTGTAGACAGTTTTACGTCCAGTAGTTTGCCATTGCTTTCTGAAAGAAAATTCCAGAGTGCTCTTAGTCATTTTGTCATGTCGATTGCTGTCCAGTCTAGTCCGTGCATGTAAATTAAACATCGACTATTTACGCTTTCTTTGTTTGTGTGGGGTGTCCGATCCAGCACGTTGGTGTACATTAAACCTCGACTAGCCAGACCTTCTTTGAATGATTTAATTGTCCGATTTGTTTTACGTCCCGAGTACAGTTGAGTTGAGTTGAGTTAAGAACCAACATCACTGCACTCAGGATATTCCCATACGTGCTCCGTCCCCTCGTTCAACGGCCAGCGAAGAGTCATACTACTAATCGTTCCCACCGCTCTCTGATTAAAAGTTCTCCTAGTCTTCACTCTCAGTTTTAAGATTCTTCCAGAACCCCTGCCGATCCCCCGCAATCTCATTCTTTCCACATATGGGTTCTCAATCTGTTCCTCCGCCTTCTCCACCTGGTCCCACAAGCGCACAACCACCTCCCCCTAGTCCATAGGCAAACTACCACCAAGAGGTTCATTCCCTGCTAGCCTATCAGCCTGTTCATTCCCCCGTACCCCCGCATGGCCAGGGCAAAATCTCCATACAATTCTCACAATTTGTGACCTCTGAAGCGACGAGAGTCATTCCACACGAAACATCCCTTTCTCCCCCTTACTAAGCAAATTCTTTGAATCCGTAATGAATACATGTGTTGCAGTAGTCTCCTCTGCCTCAATCCACCGGAAAGCCGCTGTTACTGCCTCAACCTCCATTCTCATGCTGGAGGTCGTAGTCTCATATGCCAGACTCTCCTTTTTCAAGACTCGTCCATTAGCCTTTGCAATAAAACCCCAGCCACTACGTCTGTTTCTCACCACTGACCAATCGGTGTAGATGACTATGTCACCTTGATGTGTGTTGCTCTGGATTAGCTGAGGAGGGGATCCGAGCACTTATGAACTGAATGGTTCGATGTGCAATGAGGATGATCTGTCGACTAACTAACTAACTAACTAACTAGCTGTTGCACTTCAAACTCAGTGCGGCCCGCTGCCCATTCTCTGCACTCACGACCCAGTGTTGCCCCGAGTACATTAAACATTGACAATCAGACCTCCTGTCCATGTTTTAATTGTCCGATCCAGTACGCTAGTGTACATTAAACCTCGACTGGTCAGACCTTCTTTGTATGTTTTAACTGTCCGATCCAGTACGCTCGTGTACATTATTAAACTTCGAATAATCAGGCCTATCTTCCTTGGTGAAACCTTACTTTAAGATGCTGGAATCATATACATTGTTAGATAGGAGTGTCGACAGAATAATCTAACAGAATGTACAGTCAGGGCGAGAAACAGACAGTGTTGGAGATCCATCGCAGCCAACCTTCATTGTGGAGACGGCAACTGATTGATTGATTGATTGAGTGTCGACAAAGACGGACGAACGTATATACTAAAATAAGAATGCAAAAAGCAAGAAGAGCATTCATAGCACCTGGTAATTTGTGGAAGTCAAAATAGTATAAATCTGGTGGGACGCAGAGGTGTTTCCAAGGCACTAGGGCTGGGTTCTATATTGGCCAAGACATTTTGACGCGTCCTCGCCGCGCTTTCTGGGCAACAGGTCCCTTTGGGGTCCTGGCTAAAGTCAGTAGGATCGTTGATTCCTCCGAAGTCGGAGAGTGTCTGCCTGCACGGCGAGGAACCACCAGTCTGCACACCAATAAGCCAGACACGGGACAACGGATACTCACGCAAACCGCAGGTCCTGTATGACATCACACTGATGTTGGACAACGGGATGCCTTCATCCGACATACAGGACTTTGTGCTGGAATTCACAGCCAGCGAACGCAAGCAAGCATATAAATCTCGTGCCAAACTTAGAATGTGTAATTGTGACTATCAGATCATTAGAACTACAGTATACGGATTAGAAACACGAAGAACCACTACAACAGTCACAGTGCAGATCTCTGATAAGGCGAACTCACATGGGACCCAAGAAATAGTTCCCCCCCCCCCCTCTTACACGAGTTTAAGCATATAGTAATGCATTCACAACGTACAATACAATATTGTTCATCACAACAGTAATTCGCCACATCCGAGATCGCCTTAAGCGGTTTGCACTGTACTAATAATAAACTGCAAACATTCATTAACTGGTGCCTGAGCATAATAAAAGGACTAAAGTTGTATGACAGAATCACTAATGATGATTTTATGGATAAAGGAAAAGAAATAGTTTGTATATCCTTTACATGACTGGGACCTTGCCGTCTTGACAGACGATAGTTTGTAAAATGGAGTTACACTTCTCCATTACACAAAGCCTGGGCTTAATTGAGAGACTATGTCCATGTGTTGCCCTTGCAGCATGATCTCTCTCTCTCTCTCTCTCTCTCTCTCTCTCTCTCTCTCTCTCTCTCTCTCTCTCTCTCTCTCTCTCTCTCTCTCTGTAAGCATTGTTTATGCTTACAACATTCATTTGACAATGTTTTTTTCCCTATTGAATGTATCATGCACTGTTGATGAACGAAAGATGAATGATTGGAAGGGCCGAATGTAAGACGGGCCTACGTGCTAAATTTGTAACCCTTTTAAAATAAAGTTTAATTCAATTCTCTCTCTCTCTCTCTCTCTCTCTCTCTCTCTCTCTCTCTCTCTCTCTCTCTCTCTCTCTCTATCTCTCGGCCTGCCCAGTTTACTCCAGAGGAATATCCTTTACATGACATCGCAGTCAACCCTAGCATTATTTGGCTGTTTGTGACTTCTTGGCAAGTTTCCGTTCAGTAGTTGGTCATTTCATTCTGAACGATGCGTTGTTTAATTGATAAACCAACACAGAACTGGTGTCGTTAGCCGCTACACGCTGCGGGATTTGCTGAGGAGGGGATCCGAACACTTATGGACTGAATGGTTCGATGTGCAGTGAGGATGATCTGTCGACTAACTAACTAACTAACTAACTAACTAACTAACTAACTAACTAACTAACTAACTAACTAACTAACTAACTAACTAACTAACTATCTGAACGACCGGCACTCATACCATTGTATGAAAACCAGCGCAAGATGGTCTCCTTCCAAATCGCCCGTAGCTGTGTTTCGAACATGGTATGCGGGGTTGCGAATTGCGTTCTTAAAACCTTCGCCATAGCGCCATTATTTAAAAAAAAAAAAAAGGAAGTCCTAAAAACACACGGAAAGGAGACTTTGAGACAGAGATGAATAATGTGGGGAGGATATGAAGGGAGCTACAGGCGACTGAAATAATAGAGGCAGGCCTAACACACACGGAAAGGAGACTTTGAGGCAGATGATATATGATGAGATGAGATATGATAGATAATATGGGGATGATATGAAGGGAGCTACAGACGACTGAAATAATAGAGGCAGGCATAAAACACACGGAAAGGAGACTTTGAGACAGAGATGAATAATTTGGGGAGGATATGAAGGGAGCTATAGACGACGGGAACAGGGTTGATTGGAGTGAGTTAGTTGAGGTCCTATGCTCCAATGGGAGGAGAGAGAGAACGGACTTTATTTTCAAAGAGTAACAAATTGGGAGCCGGTCTCCCTGGTCTAGATGTTACACAACTTTCTCCGTAATCACGTATACTCTCGCGAGTAACGTGACGTGCGTGAGAATTGGTAGCGGTGCTCTCCGCGTCGGTAACTTAGGGGTGTGTGAGCCGGTCGCTCAGAAAGCAGTGGCAAACTACTGAGCGTAATCTTGCCAAGAAATCAACATTCAGCTGAATGATGCTGATGTTGACTGCGATGTCCTGTAAAGGATATGCAAACAAATTGGGAACGCAGGCCCGTCTTACATTCGGCCCTTCCAATCACTCATCTTTCTTTCATCAATAGTGAATAGTACATGGAGGGAGGAAGGAAGGGAAAGAGAGAGAGAGAGAGGGAGAGAGAGAGAGAGAGAGAGAGAGAGAGAGAGAGAGAGAGAGAGAGAGAGAGAGAAAAGAAAGAACCCCAGATAATACTTGCGTTGTCCTGTGCAATACGTCCGTGTACATTAAGCATTGACTAGTCAGCGCCTGTCATTGAACCGTACGCCGAGAGAATCCCCGCGCCCCCGCCGCCGCCCCCCGTCCACCACTAGCCGTCCGCTTCACTCCGGCTTTCTTTGTGACGTTTTACACCCGAGGGGCTCATAGTGACTGGGCTGCATTGAATGGTCGTCTGCCATGTTCGACCCGTCTACCCTGATCAGAGAAAACACAAGATGGGGGGAAGGGAAGATCGATAATCTTGTGCAACGTTCCGTAATGCTGCGGCCAACTCCCAGATTTGTTCCGTCCGGCGTAGATGCCCTTACGAGCGACCAGGAAAGCTCGAACTTGAAGCGGGCCGAGCTAGTTGCTCGTGTCGAATGGAGAGAGAGAGAGAGAGAGAGAGAGAGAGAGAGAGAGAGAGAGAGAGAGAGAGAGAGAGAGAGAGAGAGAGAAAACCCGGAGGCCTCATCGGCTTCTTTGCCTTGTCTTCTATGGATGCATGTCAGTACATCTGGATACATGTTTATTAATGTTTTGACCTCAAAGGCGCGGGGGGGGGGGGGGAGGGGGGGGAGAAAAGGAAATGGTCGATACTCCTAGAGTATGGCGCTTTGGAGTATATATCCTGGGCTGGTTGTAAATACGAACGTAGTTATTACTTTGTTGGACTGAAAGGCGAGGGGGTAGGGGATTGGGAGAGGCAGAGAGAGAGAGAGAGAGAGAGAGAGAGAGAGGGGGAAGTGGAAGATGGTCGAGGACTGAATGTCTTGGAGAGGTATATATCATGGGTTGTAGATACGAATGCATGTTATTACTTTGTTGGACCCAATGGTGAGGGAGAGAAAGAGAGAGAGAGAGAGAGAGAGAGAGAGAGAGAGAGAGAGAGAGAGAGAGGGGGGGAAGTGGAAGATGGTCGAGGACTGAATGTCTTGGAGAGGTATATATCATGGCTTGTAGATACGAATGCATGTTATTACTTTGTTGGACCCAATGGTGAGAGAGAGAGAGAGAGAGAGAGAGAGAGAGAGAGAGGGGAAGTGGAAGATGGTCGAGGACTGAATGTCTTGGAGAGGTATATATCATGGCTTGTAGATACGAATGCATGTTATTACTTTGTTGGACCCAATGGTGAGGGAGAGAGAGAGAGAGAGAGAGAGAGAGAGAGAGAGAGAGAGAGAGAGAGAGAGGGATGAGTGGTACACGGTCAAGGATTGAGTGTCCTAGGGTGGTATGTATCCTCAGCTGGTGTAACTGTCAGTGTATTCTATTACTCTTTTGGCCTCAGTGGTGTGTTTGTGTGTGTGTGTGTATGTGTGTGTGTGTGTGTGAGTGAGCGAGAGAGAGATACAGACAGACAGACAAAGAAGGGAGAGTCGATGATGGTCGAGGACTGTGTGTCTTCGAGTGGTATATATATCCTGGTCGGGTTGTATCTATGAAAGTATGTTATTACATTGTTGGCCTTGGGGCTGTCCCACCGTCTTGCAGTATATCATTTGGGCTGTTGGAAGGAATGATTACACATAGGTCTCGTCGGGGAATTCCCGGTCTTGTGGAGTCTATAGCGTTGGTTGGCTGTGGCTGTATCTGTAGCTATATGTTATTACTGTGTTGGCCCCAGAAGTGTCCCAGTGTATCTTAATACATACATACTATTAGGTTTACCCAGTATCTAGGAGTATATAGGTTGATCTGGTTACAGCTATATGCTGTGTTGTTAAGTATTAGACTCGGAGGTTTCCATGCACCTTAAAGTATTTAGCTTGATTTGGTTGTTTTTGTGTATTATGTTGTTACAGTATTGGCCTCAGAGATTTCTCTTGTGGTCTCCCCCTGTTTCTCTTCCCCTCCAACTTCCTCGTTGTGACGACATGCCCCAGCTGTGGGAGAAATCTGAGTATATTCACGCCACACCAAGAGCAGATGTCACGTGTGAGAACGCAAACTTGCCTTACGTCCTGTGTTATTTCATCAGGCGGTCCATCTGCATCGGCGGTACATATTATAGATGCTGCTTGCTACCAGTGTTAAAAACTCCGCCGTGGAAAAAGGACGACAGGAGGTTTCCGATCGTCAGATGTTATTCCCCTTCTCCAGATTTGTCGGCTCTTTGCCTTCTTTACATTCTCTAGGGGCGGGCCTACCCGGGTCATGACTCCGGGTGTCTTTCTCTTATAGTGCGTTCGTACTCTGTTTCGAGACGTTCGAGTCTCCTTGCATTTATCCCACACATAACACCGTGTTCCTGCTCGCAAGCCATCTCGCCCTCGGAAAGGAGAACATCGTGCACCCAGTGCTTTGTGCCCTCACACTTAGCACAACACCTTCGATCGTGAGGAGCCTACTTCTTCCCGGGCCCTTTGCCTGTGTCGTTGTTGCCTGCACGTCGGCGATTCGTTATGCACCATAGTAGACATAATTTCCGCCATGTTGCCAATATATATATATATATATATATATATATATATATATATATATATATATATATATATATATATATATATATATTATATATATATACCAGAGTCCGAATAAAAACACAAAATTTGACCTAGAAACTCGACGAATGAAAAAAAAAAAAAAACACACCCAGTACACATCGAACGTTGCGACCAAAAGTCTTTATCAACGAAAACAAAACAATAAACGAGAGATAAAACAAAGGAATTTTTATCTCGACATCCAGTTTATTCTCCAATTGACAAATTGCGTTTTTCGTTCCTAGTTTATGTTGATCGGTCTAGCTCTTGAATGTCGAGTATTCCTTTGTTTTACCTGTTGTTGTTTTGGGGTGTTGATTTGTTTTTCTTATTCGTTGATAAAGATTCCAGTCGAAACATTCGCCAAAATATGTGCCCCCCCCCCCGACTTCTTTTCTCTAACTGGTGTGGGCGATCATGTCTGTACATAGTTCTCGACTGCTTGGACTAAATGTACATAGTTCTCGACTGCTTGGACTATTTGTACAGTTCTCGACTGCTTGGACTATCTGTACATAGTTCTCGACTGCTTCGACTGTCTGTACATAGTTCTCAACTGCTTGGACTATCTGTACATAGTTCTCAACTGCTTGGACTATCTGTACATAGTTTTCGACTGCTTGGACTATCTGTACATAGTTTTCGACTGCTTGGACTATCTGTACATAGTTTTCGACTGCTTGGACTATCTGTACATAGTTCTCGACTGCTTGGACTATCTGTACATAGTTCTTGACTGCTTGGACTGTCTGTACTTAGTTCTCGACTGCTTGGACTGTCTGTACTTAGTTCTCGACTGCTTGGGCTATCTGTACATAGTTCTTGACTGCTTGGACTATCTGCACATAGTTCTCGACTGCTTGGACTATCTGTACATAGTTCTTGACTGCTTGGACTATCTGTACATAGTTCTCGACTGCTTGGACTATCTGTACATAGTTCTCGACTGCTTGGACTATCTGTACATAGTTCTCGACTGCTTGGACTATCTGTACATAGTTCTCGACTGCTTGGACTATCTGTACATAGTTCTCGACTGCTTGGACTATTTGTACAGTTCTCGACTGCTTGGACTATCTGTACATAGTTCTCGACTGCTTCGACTGTCTGTACATAGTTCTCAACTGCTTGGACTATCTGTACATAGTTCTCAACTGCTTGGACTATCTGTACATAGTTTTCGACTGCTTGGACTATCTGTACATAGTTTTCGACTGCTTGGACTATCTGTACATAGTTTTCGACTGCTTGGACTATCTGTACATAGTTCTCGACTGCTTGGACTATCTGTACATAGTTCTTGACTGCTTGGACTGTCTGTACTTAGTTCTCGACTGCTTGGACTGTCTGTACTTAGTTCTCGACTGCTTGGGCTATCTGTTCATAGTTCTTGACTGCTTGGACTATCTGCACATAGTTCTCGACTGCTTGGACTATCTGTACATAGTTCTTGACTGCTTGGACTATCTGTACATAGTTCTCGACTGCTTGGACTATCTGTACATAGTTCTCGACTGCTTGGACTATCTGTACATAGTTCTCGACTGCTTGGGTCTGTACATAGTTCTCGACTGCTTGGGTCTGTACATAGTTCTCGACTGCTTGGACTATCTGTACATAGTTCTTGACTGCTTGGATTATCTGTACATAGTTATCGACTGCTTCGACTGTCTGTACATAGTTCTCGACTGCTTGTACTATCTGTACATAGTTCTGGACTGCTTGGAATATCTGTACATAGTTCTCGACTACTTGGACTATCTGTACATAGTTCTCGACTGCTTGGACTATCTGTACATAGTTCTCAACTGCTTGGACTGTCTGTACATAGTTCTCGACTGCTTGGACTATCTGTACATAGTTCTCAACTGCTTGGACTATCTATACATAGTTCTTGACTGCTTGGACTGTCTGTACATAGTTCTCGACTGCTTGGACTATCTGTACATAGTTCTTGACTGCTTGGACTGTCTGTACATAGTTCTCGACTGCTTGGACTATCTGTACATAGTTCTCGACTGCTTGGGTCTGTACATAGTTCTCGACTGCTTGGGTCTGTACATAGTTCTCGACTGCTTGGATTATCTGTACATAGTTCTCAACTGCTTGGACTATCTGTACATAGTTCTCGACTGCCTAGACTATCTCAGACTATCTGTACATAGTTCTCGACTGCTTGGACTAAATGTACATAGTTCTCGACTGCTTGGGTCTGGACATAGTTCTGGACTGCTTTGACTATCTGTACACAGTTCTCGACTGCTCGGACTTGTACCCTCACATCGATTTCTTGGCCAGTGTGTACTCATTTGTGTGGAGTTGCTATAGTGGCGCAGACGTTGTAGTTGAGACTGCTTGTTGCACCATTCCCTGATCCACCCGAACACGTCCCACGCTATTTCTTCGGCAGCATTTAGACATTTCCTTACAACTGCCGAAACCTCTCCTGCCAGTACCGAAATCATTATAGTTCCCCCTGCCGTGACATGCCTGCTTCCGTTCTCAGAGTATGACTGCACCTTCTAAACCTCTACCGTCCCCTCACACTCACGCACACACTCACCAGGCACGCTTGACCTACCTAGCACTAATTCTTCTGAGCTGTGTGTAAGTGTGTGTGGGGGTTGGGCTGAGGGTTGGCAACCCACTCTCACAGTTCCTATTTTACCAAAGCGGCGTTTTCGTGTGAAGAAAACAGCAGCAGTAGCAGGCGTTAAGTAACGGCTAACGGCAGGTCACACTCGGCTGGTACTAAGACTGCGCATTGCCGCCAACTGGGCAGAAGATCCGCATATTTCTTTTTTACGACTGGCTTAACCTCCCCCTCCCCTCCGTTGTCTCCTCCCCACTCTTCACCCCACCCAGTCTTCTCCTATTTGTCTTCTGATTCTGGGTCGTCTTTCCCAGCTCCGTACAGTCCTCGGTTGTGTTTTTGTTTCCCGTTCCGTATTCTGTACGCTTCACAATTTGAACAGGCGATGGTTCTATATGTTCATTCATAATGTGTAGAAAAAGTCCTGTCTCTCATTTCGGTGTTAATGTATTTCGCCATGCACGTGTGCGGGACTATGTGGATTGTTGAGAATAATATTTTTATATTAATAATTAGTTTGTTCTTGTTCAACCCGGCTGCCTTGTAACCTTCATTGGACGTCAGTGATTGAACATGGTTCATTGGATTGTCTGCTCGTTTCTATTGATATGGATAAGTTTATCATGAACGATGACGCCGCATGCATTCCGGAGTACAGAAGTTGGCAGTACTTTGTGAGTTTTCTGTGTTCTCTCTCTCTCTCTCTCTCTCTCTCTCTCTCTCTCTCTCTCTCTCTCTCTCTCTCTCTCTCTCTCTCTCACCCTCTCTTTATGGCGCGCGAAGACAACACAGCTACACTCAACACACAAACATATATAAATAATACCCTACTTAACTCCTTTGGGTTGTAATTAAAGTATATAGTGTCTGTTAGTATTTGAGGCAATGGATTGTTTATTTATGTCATATACTTATGTTATTTATATATGTCATCCTTCTTGGTAGAAATGTGAACTGTTATAATTTTCTATGTCGTCTAGTGTAGGGTAGAAGGCGTTTCTAGAGAGACAAACATTCCGGTCAAAAATATCAGTTCTGAGCTTGGGTTAGAATTAAATTGTAAGAAGACACAGATTATGGTCGTCACTAAGAAGAAGGAAATATCACAATGTAATATACAAATAAATGGGAACATTCTTAAACAAGTGAATCGGTACAATTATCTCGGAACAGTCATAACATCTGATGGGAGATGCCTTGAAGAGATAAGAACAAGAATCGCCATGGCAAAGGTAGCCTTTTGCGAGATGAAAAACTGACCAATAAAAAGATGTCACTTACAATGATGAAAAGAGTGTTGAGGTGCTACATAGAACCTGTGCTTTTGTATGGATGTGAAGCGTGGACAATGAGTAAACAGGCTGAAAAACTCTGTTTAGTTGTGGAGATGTGGTTTCTGACGAAAATACAAAGAATACAATGGACAGGCAGAAAAACCAGTGACCAAGTCCTACAAGAAACAAATGTAAATCGTAAACTGATTAGAGAAATTAGACGCAGATCTGAGATAGTCAAAAATTTTTGGTCACGTTATGAGAAGAAATAAATTGGAAAACTTGGCGACAACTGGCAAGATCGAGGGGAAGAGAACAAGGGGAAGACAGAGAAGTAAATACTTGGTTAACTTGGCCACGTAGTATGGTCGAGACAAGACCACTAAGCTGATCCACGACTCTGGTGATCGAGTGAGATGGCGAATCATGACAGCCCTTGCTTATCGGCATGGTACATGACGATGATATCGGACGCATATAGTTATACAGTTCGAAACACGGACACATGAGATGAACAGAGCTTGGACGCTTTTGAGATGTTGTTCTGTGTCAGGACGCAGAGCAAAAGCTGGATAGGAAATAGATCAGATGAGCACATTCTTAAAGTTAAAAAAGTTAGTTGCATATCCTTTACAGGATGTCGCGTCAACCACAGCATTATTTATGTTCGTGATTTCTTGGCAAGTTTACGTTCAGTAGCCTGCCTTTGCTTTCTGAACGACCGGCACCCATACCATTTCGTAATATAACCAACGCAAGGCGGTCTGCTGCCAAATCTCCCCCAGCTGTGTTTCAAACGCTGTATACTCGATTACGTTTATGCCATAAACGGGCACTCTCCCGCTGTTTATACTTCATCCCGACACCGCAAGGCGCAAGAGGAACAAGATGAGATGTGATGAGTTCACTTCGTTTAATATATAACTTTGCAGAGTGCACCTTGACGAGATGCAGCGAACTATACCAGGCAAGTAATCCTGCAATATTTTGTGTATGGCTTCTGTGTGTAAATTCACTAACGGATTATGTTGTTTTGAAAGAATCAACATACTAACGAATGTATAGAGGAACGTACTGATAATGTAGGGATTAAAGTAAAGGAACGACGCACAATGACCTGCTTACTACAGAATAATTTACCCCAGCCTGTTCTTCTTGAAACATTGTTACAGAGCTGTGGATTGTGTCTTACTAGCAGAAGGACCAAAGGCCATCACCCAGAGGAGACATAACCCCTCTACTGCATGGGACTTTTGAGTGGATTCAGTCACGTACCATGGGGACCGAACATTTTTTCTTGATGGGAAGGGTGGGGAGGGAGGAGAGAGAGAGAGAGAGAGAGAGAGAGAGAGAGAGAGAGAGAGAGAGAGAGAGAGAGAGAGAGAGAGAGAGAGAGAGAGAGATCGTAACCTTGTCCAACACTGCCACAACTTAGTATATGTGGAGGCCTATTGCTTCATACTACTTAGGCTTTTGATGTAAGGGATTGTATTTTAATTTTATACTGTTAATGTCATCATCATTGTTGTTTTTATTATTACTAACATTTTAGCATTATTATTATTGTTGGTTTTGTTAGTAGTAGTAGTAGTAGTAGTAGTAGTAGTAGTAGTAGTAGTAGTAGTAGTAGTAGTAGTAGTAGTAGTAGTAGTAGTAGTACTGTAGTAGTAGTAGTAGTAGTAGTAGTAGTAGTAGTAGTAGTAGTAGTACTGTAGTAGTAGTAGTAGTAGTAGTAGTAGTAGTAGTAGTAGTAGTAGTTGTAGTAATAGTAGTAGTAGTAGTAGTAGTAGTAGTAGTAGTAGTAGTAATAGTAGTAATAGTAGTAGTAGTAGTAGTAGTAGTAGTAGTAGTAGTAGTAGTAGTAGTAGTAGTAGTAATAGTAGTAGTAAGGGTAGAAATAGTAGTAGCAGCAATAAGTGGTGATAGTGTGAACACTCTTCTTAGTCTTATTATTATAGTCATCATGTGCCATGCCGATAAACGTGGGCGGTCACGGTTTGCTATCTCACACGATCACTAGAGTCATGGACCAAGCCTGTCTTCTTGTCCTAATTATACCATCTGGTCAAGTCATTCAGATATTTATCTTTCTGCCTTAGCCTTGCCCTTTTCCCACCAATCTTGCCATTTTCCAGTTTATTTCATTTCAACGTGTCCAAAAAATCTTGCTTGCCAAACTTCTCGAATCAATTGACGGTTTTCATGTGTAGGATTTGCTCATTAGTTTTTCTGTCCGCCCATTGTATATCTTTATTATACGAACAATTAAGTGGCAGAACCCAACCCCACACCTGCTTCCGGTATTAATGGCTAACGTCGGAACGCCTCCCAAACAAAATCCCTTCCACCTCTCACCGCCAGTGGCAGTGCAGTTGGCATATTTTTATACCAACCGTCCATTACCGTGCACACAGTCCATTACCCCATATGGACAATCACCTTTGGAATAATAGGACTCTGAGGGTAAAACCATAGGCAGCTGCTTTTGTGGCTGACTAGTCACAGGACTATCATTCTGAGTCGGTGATGGACCCTACTATAACTTCTCCTTGAGGTTGAACGGAGTAGGAGTAGATGATGAAATCGAATCGAATAGGCCAACGGTTGTCACTCGAGTAGACATCCTTGCAGACCGAGAGGTGTAACACTCCTTCATCTTCTTGTTCTGGAGATGGCAATTTAGAGATCTTGACTCCTGATATTTTGATGAAGCTGGTGTTGCTGATATCATTTCCCCCTGTCCAGCTATTCCACTTATCCACATACATTCATTGTTCTGTTTCTGTTGGGTCCTCGGCGAAGACTTCAAGTTGCCTACCTCGTTCTACGAAGGTCGTGAGTTCGGTTTTGGACTCAGTCATTCGGTTTACAAGTGTACATTTTATGTTTGAGGACCCTTGGGGTCGTTGCTAGAGCTAAGGAGTTCGTGCTTGTTCGACGATTTCGACAGGCCGTTCTGCGGAAAGAGCAACGAGCCGTATGGGATCAATCCGGGAGTCTCCGTGGCGGAGTGGGTATGCCTCGCGCTCTGAAGGTTGAGAGGTTCAGTTCTAGGCTACATTGTTCGGTTTACGAGTGCAGTTTTCTCGCAGAATCCTGGGGGTTGTCGCTGGAGCTATGGAGTTCGTGCTTTGTGCGACGGTTACAGCAGGCCGACATGCAGAAAGACACCGAACCATATGGGATGAAACCCGGTGCAATGAATTCGACCGTCTTGCCTTTAACCTCTGTATCTTAGTTATTACTGTACATGTTTGTTTTGTCCTACTTGTTTATGTACATGTTATTTTAATCACAGTTGTTATATACTTTTCATCCGGAAAGTTTTTTTTTTCCGGACGTGATTGCATTGTGCCTGTTTACAGCAGAGCTGCGTTCTTGCGACGTAAGGCCGATACATCCGACTTCTGTGGGCATTTGTTGACCGGGTTAACCTTTCCGGGTATTAAATTGTTTTATATTACTTATTACTTTTACTCCTACGGCCGGAGATTTATTACTTCAATATCTTCTGTCTCATTTATGATTTTCAAATAGTTGTATGCGAAACGAATGTTACACTAGCCCTGTTTTGACGAATGTTACACTAGTCCTGTTTTGACGAATGTTAACTAGCCCTGTTTTGACGAATGTAATACTAGCCCTGTTTTGACGAATGTAATACTAGCCCTGTTTTGACGAATGTTACACTAGCCCTGTTTTGACGAATGTTACACTAGCCCTGTTTTGACGAATGTTAACTAGCCCTGTTTTGACGAATGTTAACTAGCCCTGTTTTGACGAATGTAATACTAGCCCTGTTTTGACGAATGTTACACTAGCCCTGTTTTGACGAATGTTAACTAGCCCTGTTTTGACAAATGTTAACTAGCCCTGTTTTGACGAATGTTACACTAGCCCTGTTTTGACGAATGTTACACTAGCCCTGTTTTGACGAATGTAATACTAGCCCTGTTTTGACGAATGTTACACTAGCCCTGTTTTGACGAATGTTAACTAGCCCTGTTTTGACGAATGTAATACTAGCCCTGTTTTGACGAATGTTACACTAGCCTTGTTTTGACGAATGTTAACTAGCCCTGTTTGGACGAATGTAATACTAGCCCTGTTTTGACGAATGTTACACTAGCCCTGTTTTGACGAATGTTAACTAGCCCTGTTTTGACAAATGTTAACTAGCCCTGTTTTGACGAATGTTACACTAGCCCTGTTTTGACGAATGTAATACTAGCCCTGTTTTGACGAATGTTACACTAGCCCTGTTTTGACGAATGTTAACTAGCCCTGTTTTGACGAATGTAATACTAGCCCTGTTTTGACGAATGTTACACTAGCCCTGTTTTGACGAATGTTATACTAGCCCTGTTTTGACAAATGTTAACTAGCCCTGTTTTGACCAATGTTACATTAGCACAGTTTTGACCAATGTTACACTAGCACAGTTTTGACAAATGTTACACTAGCACAGTTGTGACCAATGTTACACTAGCACAGTTGTGACCAATGTTACACTAGCACAGTTTTGACCAATGTTACACTAGCCCTGTTTTGACGAATGTTAACTAGCCCTGTTTTGACGAATGTTAACTAGCCCTGTTTTGACGAATGTAATACTAGCCCTGTTTTGACAAATGTTAACTAGCCCTGTTTTGACAAATGTTAACTAGCACAGTTTTGACCAATGTTACACTAGCACAGTTTTGACCAATGTTGCACTAGCACAGTTTTGACAAATGTTACGCTTTGACAAATGTTACGCTGGCATTGTTTTGACGAATGTTACACTAGCACAGTTTGACCAATATTACAATAGCACAGTTTTGACCAATGTTACACTGGCACCGTGTTGACGAATGTTACACTAGCACTGTTTTGACGAATGTTACATTAGCAATGTGTTGACGAATGTTACACTAGCACAGTTTTGACGAATGTTACACTAGCACAGTTTTGACGAATGTTACGCTTTGACAAATATTACGCTGGCATTGTTTTGACGAATGTTACACTAGCACAGTTTGACCAATATTACAATAGCACAGTTTTGACGAATGTTACACTGGCACCGTGTTGACGAATGTTACACTAGCACAGTTTTGACGAATGTTACACTAGCACTGTGTTGATGAATGTTACACTAGCAGTTTTGACGAATGTTACACTAGCAATGTGTTGACGAATGTTACACTAGCACAATTTTGACGAATGTTACACTAGCACTGTGTTGACGAATGTTACACTAGCACAATTTTGACGAATGTTACACTGGCACCGTTTTGATGAATGTTACAATAACATCGGCCCGGGAACCCTAAGATTAAACAGAAAACATACACCAGTTAATTCAACGATTGGACGAGACGGGGATATGTAATTATTAACTTTATCTTACTCCCTTTTGTTAGTCTTCTTCTTCTTCTTCTTCTTCTTCTTCTTCTTCTTCTTCTTCTTCTTCTTCTTCTTCTTCTTCTTCTTCTTCTTCTTCTTCTTCTTCTTCTTCTTCTTCTTCTTCCTGCTCACCTACTCCTCCTCCACCTCCACACACACGCACACACACACACGCACACACACACACACACGCGAGAGAGAGAGAGAGAGAGAGAGAGAGAGAGAGAGAGAGAGAGAGAGAGAGAGAGAGAGAGAGAGAGAGAGAGAGAGAGTAGCTGTTCAGTTTTTGCATTGGGTGAACTATTTTTCTTCTCTCTCTCTCTCTCTCTCTCTCTCTCTCTCTCTCTCTCTCTCTCTCTCCCCCCCCCCCCCCCCCCCATCCCAACAACAAAACAATGGAGTTGACCCAGCCTCATAGAAATGGGTACCAGACAATTGTTGTAACTATCTATGAATTGTCTGGAAAGTATTGACGACAGTTTATGTCGGGTCTTAGTGAGATATAACTAAGCTAACATATAACGAATAACGGTAGACGGTACTACCTGCTTTCTGTTATTAGCGCTCACCAAACCCGACACCCTGCATTACGCCTATGATTTTGAGCGGAGGGACACTTTTGGGAGGGTACAAGTCTTTTCCTTGTGCGACTAAATGCAACCCAAAGACTAAATGTCATGGCAGGGAAGACCAGACCATAAGCCTTGGGCGGCAATTGGTCTAGGATCGAAGCTCCGACAGGCGGATAGATAGAGCAATGCTTTGCTGACCCGCCAGCTTCTGCGGCTTGACTTGTTCCATGAGTCATGGTGTTACCTTTCCTCTGGTGTAAACTAGGCAGGCCGCGAGAGGGATCATGCTGCATGGGCAACATGTGATCTGTAAACTCAGCCCAGGCGTTGTGTTATGGAGAGGTATAACTCAGTTTTACAAACTGTCGGCTATGTGACAGTCTCAAAGAAAAGACGACCGTGAAGGGAGCTGTCCAGCATACCTCATCATGTCGTGACCCAATATATGTGAAGGCCTAACATTTCACACATTTTCAACGGCAGTTTTTGTCGTTGGACTGCTTCTACCTTAACGTGCGTGCGTGCGTGCGTGCGTGCGTGCGTGTGTGTGTGTGTGGAGAGGGAGAGAGAGAGAGAGAGAGAGAGAGAAAGAGAGAGAGAGAGAGAGAGAGAGAGAGAGAGAGAGAGAGAGAGAGAGAGAGAGAGAGAGATTGTAATCAACAATCGCAGGATGTCGTTTACACGAACAATGTTGCACTTTTAGCAGATTCAGTGTCAACTCTTGCACCTGAAACCAAGCACACGCTTTAACGCAGTGGTTCTCAACCTTTTTTGGCCCACGACCCCTTCACCATATTTTCAGAACGTCATCCCCCCCCCCCCCCCCTTCCTATCAAAAATTTGGCCCGTGCCCCCCTTCATCGTATTTTCAGAACGTCATCCCCCCTTTCATATTTCCTATCTAAAAATCCCCCCACCCCTACACAGTATACGTAAAAATTGAAGGTAAATTTAATAGCATATACTAAAACAAGTCTAGACATCCACATAAAACATGATTTGTGGGTCTACTTACTTTATAAAATGAATTTTAGAAGGATGAGACGTATATAACTGTAAAGTATGAAGGGGAAAACAATATCAAGTAATCTGTTCTTGTATTAACGCGATCTTGAAATGGTCTTCATCCCCCCCCCCCCCTGGAAACCATGAAATTCCCCCTGGGGGGGGGGAATTCCCCACCGGTTGAGAACCACTGCTCTAACGTACAGTCATAATGTTTAATGACAGTGTAGCAATCGGTACAACGTAAAGAAATGACCCTTTCCCACACCATGGGTCCTATTGGGTACATGGTGCTAGCTCCGTATTTTTATAGACCAATAGTCCAGTGGTTCTCAACCTTTTTTGGCCCATGCACACTTTCACCATATGTCAGAATATCATTCCCCTCTTTCCAGCGAACGAAAGAAGAAGAATTTCCCCCTCCCCCCTTTCTAAAATTGTTAGCCTCAAAAGGTGCATTTTAAAAATATTAACAATACTTTATTAATACACCAGATTAATCATATTACAATAAACAAACAGTTAAAACGGCAAAGAATTGTCACTTAATAGGATATTGTGCCTGAAGCCATTTTGAGTCTGCCAATCTGTAGTCTTAATCTCTCTCTCTCTCTCTCTCTCTCTCTCTCTCTCTCTCTCTCTCTCTCTCTCTCTCTCTCTCTCTCTCTCTCTCCTCTCTCTCTCTCTCTCTCTCTCTCTCTCTCTCTCTCTCTCTCTCTCCCCCCCCCTTTCTGGAAACCCTAAAATTCTCCCCTAGGGGAAAATTCCCCGCCGGTTGAGAACCACTGCAATAGTCTGTATAGCTACCAATTCTCCAAGGTGTTAGCAATTAGGTGTTTGAAACCTGGTTTATTCAGACAGAAAGACTTCACTGTGACTGTGCGATTACCGCGGGGTTAATAAATGCTTCCCATTCGAGCAGTATATGTAACAATGTGAATTATGTATTTTAGCCAAAACATGATTCATCTGTTCACTCCATACGATATATAACTGCGGTATGCACCTGTCGTGATGCAGCGAAATATGCCAGGCAGTACATTATGCAACCTGTTGCTTGTACCTTCTGTGCTTAAGTTTAATGTGATTATATGTCCATCCCACCATCCATCCATCATGTGCCATGCCGATAAGCGTGGGCGGTCATGATTCGCCATTTCACTCGATCACCAGAGTCGAGGATCAGCTTAGTGTTCTTGTCTCGATCATGCCAAGTAGTCAACCCATCCAGGTATTTACTTCTCTGTCCTTCCCTTGTTCTCTTCCCCTCGATCTTGCTAGTTGTCACCAAGTTCTTTAATTTATTTCTTTTCATAACATAACATGTCCCAAAAATTTTGACTGTCTACGTCTAATTTCTCTAATCAGTTTACGATTTTCATTTGTTTCTTGTAAGACTTGGTCGTTGGTATTTCTGTCTGTTCATAGTATTCTTTGCATTATCCCCAGAAACCACATGTCCACAGCCAACATATGTTTTTCAACTGGACTGCTCATTGTCCAGGCTTCACTTCAACACTCTTTTTCTTCGTTCTTTGTTCGTGCTTTGTGCGGCGCTTTCGGTGGGTCGCCCTGCAGAAAGATACCGAGCCATATGGGATAAAACCCCGGTCAATGAAGTCTTTCTGGTGACTGCCTTTTTCATCGACGATGAACTGTATTTTTCTTGGAGGACATTTGTGTTGGCATTCTGGTGGCGGCATTATGCACAGTGTACCTGTGCGGGCTGTTGGCTTGCCGACACTCCTGTCTATTCCATTGTTCACATGGGGCAGTGAGGAGCATTTTGTGATATTCACTGGCACAGGAACGGAGCAATATGGGTACGACCCGTTGCCGTGAAGTTGGAACCGAGACTAACTAACTAACTAACTCTTTTTCTCGTATATTATATATCCCAGTGCCGGTCTCTCTGGCTGTGGGGTTACAACACTTTCTCTCTGTAATCCCGTTTATCACGCAGAGTCTCGCAGCGGAGCGAGAACTGAGGTGGTTCGACCCCCGCTCGTGACTTGCGGATACTGAGCCGGCCGCTCAGAAAGCAATGGCAAACTACTGAGCGTAATCTTGCCAAGAGATCAACAGACAGCTGAAAGATGCTGCTGTTGACAGCTAAGTCCTGTAAAAGGATACGCAAAAAAAAAAACTTTTTATATATCCCAGCAAGTTTAATGTGATTATATGTCCCGGTAATTTTAATGTGATTATGTGTCCCGGCAAGTTTAATGTGATTATGTGTCCCAGCAAGTTTAATATGATTATGTGTCCAAGGTAGTACAATATGATTATATGTCCCGGCAAGTATAATGTGATTATATATGTCCCAGCAAGTATGATTATATGTCCCAGCAAGTTTAATATGATTATATGTCCCAGCAAGTTTAATATGATTATATGTCCCGGCAAGTTTAATGTGATTATATATGTCCCAGCAAGTATGATTATATGTCCCAGCAAGTTTAATATGATTATATGTCCCAGCAAGTTTAATATGATTATATGTCCCAGCAAGTTTAATATAATTGATGAAGCTAAGGGCAGAATGACAACCGAGCCTGGGTGTATTTCTTTTTCTTCTCTTTCTGCTTGAATCCTCGGGGCCAACTTTGTACAGGAGACGCACGCCTGGCGAAGTCGTAGGCATGTTATGTCAAAATAAACCAGGTTCTACTCCCGTTTGATGAACCTGGCTGCAGGCACAGACAGTTCGTGAGATAGAAATCCTGCGGGTAACGGTTGTTAAAGCACGGAGGGTGACCTAGAAACGCGAACTGGAATCCCGGAGAAAAGCCTAAAGCTCCGGGGTACAAAAGAAGGCCGGCTTTCACCGTGCAGTTCGTCAGGATCGTGGGTCTACAACCGCTGCCAACGAACGGCGTTCCCATGTGCGGTACAGTGTGCACGGTGCGTAGCGGACCCCTCCTGCGTGGCTGGTGAAATCGCAGGTTACGAGTTCGTCGTAAGGACACCGTCTATTGTAGGTTTTTATTTTCAATGGCTGTGACCGTTAACTTCTTGAACTATTTGTCCGCGTCTTGGCCCCGAACTTTCGGAATGCGGATTTAGATTTGTTCCCCCTACGTGTATTTATTGTTTTTATCCGTGAGAATTATCGGTACAGAATATATTTCTACCAGTGTTTTTATTCATTGCAGTCAGTAATGAGGCAGGGTCAACTGCGGTCATCATCACTTGGTGGCATCTCCGCATTGAAGGTCGGATGTAAGGAGTCCCCAACACCTTCTGCCCTGTCTTCAGGATGCATTCTTGCAGGCTTCCTCCAGTCCATCTCTTGATTTTGTCTGTTTCTCTCTCTCTCTCTCTCTCTCTCTCTCTCTCTCTCTCTCTCTCTCTCTCTCTCTCTCTCTCTTCGCTCTCGCGGTATCTCTTCCTGTATCTCTCTCTCTCTCTCTCTCTCTCTCTCTCTCTCTCTCTGTGTCTGTCTATCTCTCTGTCTGTTTCTCTCTGTCTCTGTCTGTCGCTTTTCTCTCTCTCTCTCTCTCTCTCTCTCTCTCTCTCTCTCTGTTTGTTTGTTTCTATCTGCATATGTATGTTTATCTCTCTGCGTCTCTCTGTATGTTTGTCTCCATCTGTGTGTTTGTCACTCTGTCTGTCGGTCTGTCTCTCTTTCTTTTGCCTGTTATCTCTAGTTGAATCATATGCCCTTACTGTGTTATCTCTAGTTGAATCATATGCCCTTACTGTTATCTCTAGTTGAATCATATGCCCTTACTGTTATCTCTAGTTGAATCATATGTCCTTACTGTTATCTCTAGTTGAATCATATGCCCTTACTGTTATCTCTAGTTGAATCATATGCCCTTACTGTTATCTCTAGTTAAATCATATGTCCTTACTGTTATCTCTAGTTGAATCATATGCCCTTACTGTTATCTCTAGTTGAATCATACGCCCTTACTGTTATCTCTAGTTGAATCATATGTCCTTACTGTTATCTCTAGTTAAATCTATGTCCTTACTGTTATCTCTAGTTGAATCATATGTCCTTACTGTTATCTCTAGTTGAATCATATGCCCTTACTGTTATCTCTAGTTGAATCATATGTCCTTACTGTTATCTCTAGTTGAATCATATGTCCTTACTGTTATCTCTAGTTGAATCATATGTCCTTACTGTTATCTCTAGTTGAATCATATGTCCTTACTGTTATCTCTAGTTGAATCATATGTCCTTACTGTTATCTCTAGTTGAATCATATGCCCTTACTGTTATCTCTAGTTGAATCATATGTCCTTACTGTTATCTCTAGTTGAATCTATGTCCTTACTGTTATCTCTAGTTGAATCTATGTCCTTACTGTTATCTCTAGTTGAATCATATGCCCTTACTGTTATCTCTAGTTGAATCATATGTCCTTACTGTTATCTCTAGTTGAATCATATGCCCTTACTGTTATCTCTAGTTGAATCATATGTCCTTACTGTTATCTCTAGTTGAATCATATGTCTTTACTGTTATCTCTAGTTGAATCATATGCCCTTACTGTTATCTCTAGTTGAATCATATGTCCTTACTGTTATCTCTAGTTGAATCATATGTCCTTACTGTTATCTCTAGTTGAATCATATGTCCTTACTGTTATCTCTAGTTGAATCATATGTCCTTACTGTTATCTCTAGTTGAATCATATGTCCTTACTGTTATCTCTAGTTGAATCATTTGCCCTTACTGTTATCTCTAGTTGAATCATATGTCCTTACTGTTATCTCTAGTTGAATCATATGTCTTTACTGTTATCTCCAGTTGAATCATATGTCTTTACTGTTATCTCTAGTTGAATCATATGTCCTTACTGTTATCTCTAGTTGAATCATATGTCTTTACTGTTATCTCTAGTTGAATCATATGTCTTTACTGTTATCTCTAGTTGAATCATATGTCTTTACTGTTATCTCTAGTTGAATCATATGTCTTTACTGTTATCTCTAGTTGAATCATATGCCCTTTCTGTTATCTCTAATTGATCATATATCTTTAACCAACTCACCCCAAGCCGTAAAATGCTTTGTTATCCCACACATATTGAGCTATCCAGACTTCTTAGCGCTTTCTCCTCCCCCATCACACCACACCACATATAGAACGGCCTCCTTTCCTGTCACTTAGCTGATGTATTCATGTTTCTTTATCTCGAGACTTGTTCATGGCTGGTCAGAATTCGGGGCTAGTTTTTTTACGGGATGGAAAAGCCTGCATCAAAGCCCAACCTTCTTTAGTGGCTTCTTACGACATACATGGTAGGCTACATTGTTACTGTTCTTTGCTTCAGGCTCCTTTACCACAGGGGTGGTTACACATGTGGGGATGCAGTTAATCCCATCTCCACAGTTAGGATTGACTACAGTGGTTCTCTGTACTGGGTATTCGCGTGTACATTCTGTTAAGCTGTATCCTGGCCGTGTCTTGAGGCTGTCTTTCCATTTTTGTAGCCCTCTAGTCGTTTTCCCTTCAACGTTCCCCTGTATTATGGAGTTTAATAAATTAGTATGTCCCATTCTCCATCTTTTGTCATTTCCCCATGCCTATTGTATTTCATGTGACATCGTACAATGAATTGCATTGCACTGTTTCGCCGAGCCTGTTGCCCAGTCCATCTACAAGTCAGCAGGTTTGAGTCTCTCTTAGTCTAGTTCCTTTCCCCTGGCCTGTCCGACAAGGAAGATCTTACCAGTAGCTGCATAGCTCTTGGGGTCATTGGAACACGTAAGCCTCTTCAGCCGGTCTCCCTGGCGAAGGCGTTAACGACTTTCTCCATAATCCTGTATATCCACGTGAGGAACACAGCTGCGCGAGATTCGGTAGCGGATCGCGTCACGTTGGTTACTTAGGGGTATGTGAGCCGGTCGCTAAGAAAGCAATGGTAAACTACTGAGCGTAATCTTGCCAAGAACATCAACAACAGATGGAAAATGCTGGTGTTGACTGCAATGTCCTGTAAGTGATATGCAATTTTAAAAAAAAAGAAGCCTTTTCAAAGTGGAGACCCAGAGATTGTCATGTCCAAAGTGTCTCTAATGTCATGTGTCCCATTTCGTACTGGACGATCCTTTTCTCTTTAAAACAAAGTCGCTTAAAATTCGACAGGATCGACTTCATTGCACCGGGCTTATCTCAGCTGGCTCAGTCTTCGCAGCGCGGAAAGCGTCGCACAAAGCACGAAATCCGTCGCACAAAGCACGAACTCCGTATCTCCAGCGACGACGCTCAGGAGTCTCCGAAAAAATGCAGTCGTGAACCGAAGGATGCGTCCCGGAATCGAACCCACAACCTTCGGAGCCCGATACAGATGGCTTGACCACTTCGCCACGGAGATTCCTTTTCTATTTTACAGAAACCATGCATTATATCACTGTTCTCCGCAAGCCACTGCGATGTTTAATATGGACAGAATACTTCAGTTCCCGCCATTTATGTGAGCCAGTTGTCTTGGATATCTAATGTGGAAAAAAAGGGGGAGGGGGGCGCTCTGAGTAGTCTCGAGGTATGGTGTCCGCCTCGAGTGCTGGAGGTCCCGAGTTCAAGCCCCCGTGAGAGTCGGGATTTTTTTCACGTGGACTTCTGGTAACAAAATTTCCCCTGGTCTCTGGGTAGTGGGATCCGACGCCCGTGTATTGTTGCGCACGTAAAAAATCCCTTTTTATTTTCGCGTTTCCATCCTGCTTCAGGATATTGCGGTCAACACCAGCATCTTTCAGCTGTATGTTGATTCCTAGGCTAGATTACGCTCATCAGCACGCCACGACTTTCTGATCGACCGGCTCCATACTCTCATAAGTCACTGGCGCGACTCGAACCACTTCTAATTCTCGTGCGCTCACGTCGACCACGAGAGTATTCGGGGTTAACGGAGAAAGCTGCTAACCCCTCGGCCAGGCAGCCGGCGTAAAAAATCCCTTGGCAGTTGGAAATCGAAAAAGTGCCTAACGGCGCTACCCGGGCAATATGAGTTAAAAATCTACCCAAAGTATTTCAGGATCTGGGGCCGGTTCTACGGAGTTCGTGCATTGAGCTGAGAATCTCCGAACTCAGGCTTGAGTTAGGAGTAGAACGGAGCACTTACGGGTTACACCCGTGTGCCTCGATGTTGATCCGTCGTCTAAACTAAACTAACTAGGAAAAATCACAGTAGGAAGCGTCACACTCTCTTCTTCCCCCCCCCCCCCAAATCTTGGTTCCTCTACGGAGAGGACTGCTTCACGCCAGGTTTTTGACCGCTGAAACTGAGGTCAGCGTGATAGATTCTGCAAGCATGTATAAGATTACTTCCTCGGGACCGATTTCATCCAGTGTTCTCATGACCTGCCAGGGTTACGCCATCTGCCTCGTGCACCGACGGTTGTGGGTTTGATTCCAGACTACGTCTTTTGGTTCACGAGTGCAGTTTTTCCGGAGACTCCAGAGGGTTATTCCTGGAGCTACGAAGTTCGTGCTTTGTCGTTCGGCCGCCCTGCGGAAAGAGACAGGGTCATATGGGTTAAAAACCCTATGTAGTGAAGTCGATCTTCATGCCCTCTAGACGACCTTTGCTTTTATTACGTGCCAATGTTCGTTTCGTGTTTATCGTTTTAAAAAGAATTAACTAGACCTGTTTGATATTTTTGTATATGTAGTTGTATCATGTAGCAGGGTTAGGATCGGCTAGCCTCTCCCAGGAGGGGTGAAAAGTGAAAATTAGTAGCCTGCCGATGACCCGCAGACTACACAAGTCAACCCCCACCTCCACTTGGTGCAGACCGGGAAACCATGACCGCGAGGTCATGGGCTAACGGGGCTATGGCTCGCCATTGGACTCCCTATGTCAGATTTGTGTCCTAAACCTGCGACTGGCCTAGCAAAGTCGGCAAGGGATATTCATACTGCTCGTAGAAAAACTAAGAAGTATAAAAGGAATGAATCGAATTCAATGAAACACTCTACTTAGCCTTTGCCGATCAAGAAAAGGCATTCCATAGAGTAGATAGACTTGTAAAAAACATATATTGGAAACAACAAGCTGCCATACGAGTTGATAATGAAGTAGGTCAATATCAGCCTATTAAGAGAGGTGTGAGACAGGGATGTGTAATGTCTCCAGATCTGTTTTCCCTGTACAGTGAAAGTATTTTCAGAAATATTGAAGATATGGAAGGAATCAACATTGGGGGGCGATGCATCAATAACATTAGATATGCAGATGATACAGTCTTGATTGCAGACAATGAACAGGACCTGCAACATTTATTAGATGCAGTTGTTACACACAGTGAACAACGAGGGTTAGAATTAAATTGTAAAAAGACACAGATTATGGTCGTCACTAGGAAGAATGAAATACCACAATGTAATATACAAGTAAATGGGAATATTCTTCAACAAGTGAATAGGTACAATTATCTCGGAACAGTAATAACATCTGATGGGAGATGCTTTGAAGATATTAGAACAAGAATCGCCATATCTAAGGTAGCATTTAGCAAGATGAAAAACATACTGACCAATAAAAAGATGTCAATTGAAACGAGAAAAAGAGTGTTGAGGTGCTACATAGAACCTGTACTTTTATATGGATGTGAAGCTTGGACAATGAGTAGTCAAGCTGAAAAACATCTGATGGCTGTAGAAATGTGGTTTCTGAGGAAAATGCAAAGAATACCATGGACAGCCAGAAAGACCAATGAACAGGTCCTTCAAGAATCAAACGAAGATCGTAAACTAATTAGAGACATTAGACGCAGACAGTCAAAATTGTTTGGGCATGTTATGAGAAGAAATAATTTGGAGAACTTGGTGACAACTGGTAAGATCGAAGGGAACAGACCAAGAGGAAGACCTAGAAGCAAATAGCGATTGATCTTGAGGACGCATACAACAGAGTACCACTGGATTTTTTAATGTTTCAGCTTCTTGAACTAAACGTAAGTCCATTCCTCCTTAGTTGGATCGCTGCAGCTCTCTTCCAACGGAAAGTAGTTTTTAGATGTGGCAGTTGGACTTCGGAACCAACAACAATATATCCTGGCCTACCACAGGGATCACCATTATCTCCGGTACTGTTCAACGCCTACACAGTGAGAATCACCAGTGAGCAGATCACTGGACCTGGCAGGACATTGTCATATGCCGATGATGTTTTAGTGTATCGTCAGGGTAAGGATAGAGAGGAGGTTGCTGTGGAGCTACAAACCGAACTCAATCGCATAAGTACTTGGTGTGATGAAGCTGGGGCAATGGTCAACCCAACAAAGGCAACAGTGACTTGGTTCTCGTTGAATAATCATATTGTCAACAATCCAACACCAACTGTAATGCTGTGTTCAGAGACGGTGGAAAGAACGCAGGCAATGAATTACCTGGGGATACGGTTTGATCGAAGCCTTGCTTATAATGTGCACATAGACCAGATGATAACAAAGGCCAAGCGGGGTTTGGCAGCGATGCGGGTGATGGCGGCAGCAAACTGTGAGCAGCGCCATCTATGTCTTCTGTACGAGGGGCTGGTCATGTCTGTTTTGGAGTATGCAATGGCAATCCTGACTGTCAGCCATAAGCAGATAGAAAGGATGGAAAGGATACAGAATGAAGCTATGCGCATTATTCTTGGATGTACAAGAGATACAGCATGCAGGGCGATGCGCTACCTTCTTGATTTTCCAACCATTGAAGAGAGAATGCAAGTTTGCAGGGCACGCGCCTACCTCAGAATTAACGCAAACACACAGCATCCACTGCATAGTGAAATTAGGAAGGTGAAGGGCAGCAGGTTAAAAAGAGGACGGTCGTGGATGGGTCAAGCCGAGGACATTCTTCAACAGGTGTGTTCACTTGAGGACTTAGAACCTGGCGAGGAGTGGGTGCAAGTGCCAACAGACTTCTGCACATCCTTTTCAGTTTGCATCCAACTAGATAGAAAATGCAGACAAGAAAATCCGGCTGCTGTTGAGGCTGAAGTACAAGCGTTGATTTTCGAGAATTCGCTAGACAGTGACGCGGTCATCTACACAGATGGGTCGGTCATCCGACATATGAGAAGCTCATGGGCCTTTACAGCTCGGGCCGGAGGGAGAATTGTGAAGGAGGACTCTGGTGCTTTCACTGAAACCACAAGTAGCCTGACCATGGAAGTCATGGCAGTAAGTAAAGCAATAACATGGCTCCAGACACAGACATTCACTAGGGCTTGTTTCCTTAGCGACTCAATGAACATGATCAAGAGGATAGAGGAGGGGTCGATCCGAAGAGAATGGTTGCTGCCTCTGAAGCGGTCTCGGCTGGCAAAGATTAGTTTCATCTTCGTGCCAGGGCATGCGGGAGTACAAGGAAATGAGCGGGCTGACAAGCTCGCAGGTGAGGCTACTGTTGAGGGCGGACGCGCCATGGACCAGGCTGACATTCTGAATGCTCTACGAGAAGTGAGACTTTTGCAAGAACCAAGTGATGACTGTGAATCTACAACAATGGCCAGACTGCGAGAGCAGCAAATTAAAAGAGGGGTGGCCAAACAAGAACACTACGCAGGAAGCCAAAGAAGATTGATAAACCAACACAGAACTGGCGTCGTTAGCCGCTACACGCTGCGGGATTTGCTGAGGAGGGGATCCGAGCACTTATGGACTGAATGGTCCGATGTGCAACGAGGATGATCTGTCGACTAACTAACTAACCTGGATGGTTTGGCCTCGTGGCATGGTCGAGACAGAAACACGGAGCTGATTCATGACTCTGGTGATCGAGTGAGATGGCAAAACATGACCGCCCACGCTTACCGGCATGGCACATGATGGATGGAGAGTAGATAGAAACAAGCTGTGGGAAATCCTTAAACAATATGGAGTGAGTACACATCTAACAAACCTATGGAGAAGCTTATACAGCAACAGTGAATGCATAGTGAGAGCATCTGGAGGACACTCAGAACCCTTCACCATAAGATCTGGAGTACGACAAGGTTGTGTCCTGTCCATGAATTGTCTAAACGAAATGTGTAGGGAACATAACATGAAAATTAGCACAAGCAAAACAGAGGTAATGACTATGACCAAAGAGGAAAATAAAACAACAATAACAATTCACCTTAATGAACATCCCTTGAAACAAGTAAAGAGTTTCAAGTACCTAGGAAGTATATCATCAAGTGGCAGATCAGAAGACGAGATCGAAAATAGATGCAATAAGGCAAACCAACTCATTGGATAAATGGCACCAATACTAAAGAACAAACATGTATCAATAACTACTAAGAAAGCACTTTATAACACAATCTTCCTACTAACTCTATGTTACCAATGCCAAACCTGTACAATGACATAAAAAGAGAAAAGAAAAATCACAACAGAAATGAGATGCCTGAGAAGAATACTTACTCAAGGTATCAAGAAGAGATAAGCTTTTTGCGGAGCTATGTTCCGTATCTTGCTCAGAAGTAGGATCTGTGTTACATTTTCCTCCTCTTGCATTTCAAACCATTCGATGCACTTTGTTAACATTGTTACTGCTTCTGAATGGCTAGCTGTCATCATCATCAAGTGCCGTGCCGGCTGGCGTAGGCGTTCATGGCTCTCCATAGATCTCGGTCTTTGGTTTTCTGGATCAACTCTGCTGCTGATATTCCTCCATGCCACCTTCTCAATCCATCCAGCATCACTTCTCTTGGTCTACCTCTGCCTCTCTTCCCCTCGATCTTTCCAGTTGTTACGATGTTCTCCAATGCCTCTCTTTTCATCACATGACCGAGGAAAGCTGTTTGTCTCTGTCTTATTGTTGTATATAATGTTCTAGTTTCGTTAGCCTGTTTCAGGCAGTCGTCGTTAGTTACTCTGGCAGTCCAAGGAATTCGCAACATTCGTCTCAGGAACCACATCTCTGTTGCTTCTAATTTCTTCTTAATTTGTTCATTTACATTCCAAGATTCACTGCCATACAGCAAAACTGGTTCTACATAGCATTTCAGCACTCTCTTTCTTACATTCAGTGATAGTGACTTATTGCATAAGATACTCTTCATTTTCTGAAATGCGGCTTTTGCCTGCCCTATTCTGCTCCTAATCTCTGTTGTACATCTTCCATCTGATGTTATAAATGCCCCTAGGTATCTAAAATTATCAACTTGGTTAAGGATTTTCCCTTCTATTTCTATGTCACATTTTGGTGTCACCATTTTCTTTGATATTACCATTGTTACTGTTTTCTTGATATTCAAGGAGAGTCCTTTCCTTGCACTCTCTGTTACTACTACGTCTAATAATTGTTGTAGGTCTGTTGAATTATCCGCCACCAATACTGTGTCATCTGCATAGCGTATATTATTTATATTATAACCTCCAACTATTATTCCTGGCATCTCTTTGATCTCTCTCATTATTACTTCGCTATACAGGGAGAAAAGATCTGGTGACAAGACACACCCTTGTCGTACTCCTAGCTTTATCTGTTCGTAACTACCCTCTTTATTTCCCATTTTAATTGCTGCTACTTGGTTCCAGTAAATATTCTTTATTATTCTTAAATCTTTTCCATCAGTGTTGATATCTTCCAACATTTTAATCAGTTCATCATGTTTTACTTTATCAAATGCCTTAGTATAATCTATGAAGCACAAATATATGTCTCTCTGTTTCTCTATTGACCTTTCTATTAGTGTCCGTAATGTATAAATTGCATTGTTTGTGCCCTTTCCTTCCACAAATCCATACTGTTCTTCACTAATTTCCATTTTTATTTTCTTTTTGGTTCTTCTCATTATGATTCTGAGTAGAAACTTAGTGATATGGTTTATAATGTTAATTGTATGAAAATCTTCACAATCAATTGCTCCTGGTCTTTTTGGTATAGCTATAAAAACAGATTTCAGCATATCACTGGGTAAATATCCTCTGCTGTAAATATCATTCAACATTTTGGTTAATATATCTACTCCAAATTCTCCCAATACTTCTAATTCTTCTATTGTGATTTCATCTGGACCAGCTGTTTTTCCTTTCTTCATACGTTTTATAGCGTCAGCGACTTCTTCTTTCAGAATAGGTGGACCTTCTAAGTTACTATCTTCTGTTAATTCTTCCCTTTCTCCTTCATATAATTCTCTTATATACTCATTCCACCTCTTCATTATAGCATCTTCCTCTAATATTATCTTTCCTGTTTTTGATTTCAAACACCCTGTATTTATTCTTATTTTTCTTCCTGTAAGCTCACTGATTTGTCTGTGCATATTTTTTGTATCTTTAATGGAATTTAATTCAATTTTTTTGCATTGCTCGTTTAACCAACTTTCTTTAGCCGTCCCACATTTATCTTTTATTTCTTTATTTATCTTAGCGTATTCTTGTTTGTCATTTTTACTCTGTTTTCTTTTGTCCATCAGTTTTAAGATATCTTCATTCATCCATTTTTTCTTAGCTATTTTGCCTCTCTCTGGTAATACTTCTTTGCTAGTTTGATGAATGGAGTCCCTTAACATTTCCCATTGTTCATCTATACTCTGTATTTTAGTTATTGCATTGTACCTATTTTTCACAGTCACTCTGTATTGTTCTTGCATTTCTTTATCTATTTTCAGAACCTCTTTATTAAGTCTCATGTTCTTAACCATTTTTTTCCCTCTCTTTAATCTTACTTTTATATGTCCACATAGTGGTACATGATCACTATTACAGTCAGCACCAGGCATTGTCTTTACATTAATTAAAGCATTTCTAAATCTTTTATTAATTAGTATGTAGTCAATTTGGTTGCGTATTTTCTTATCAGGGCTTATCCATGTGTACAGTCGTCTTTTATGGTGTTTAAACCATGTGTTTCCAATTATCATATCATTGATATTTGCCCATTGTTTGATTAAGAACTATTCCTTCAACGTCATCAATTTCTTCATCTTCAATGGCAGTCACACTAGAAACAATTTAATCATCGTTCAAAATTTCAAAGCCTCCATCCATTTTGTCACATTCCAACCAATCTGCACAACACTAACAGTCTCACTTCCTTCAGTTTCGTCAATAGGTTCAGGCAAGAGTTTATTCCACCCATTCTGTAGGTTAGACCTCTAAGGTCAACTCAGGCAGTGGATACATTGAAAATAGCGTCCTTTATCTCTTCTTCATTATTTTTTAGATGATGATGGATAATAGAAACTGTCGATTAAATGAGTGATGGTTAATTGAAGTTTCACTTTATCACACATTGTTATTTTTATTCTCAGAGATGACCACGGAGGACATACAAGTACTACTAACCAAATGCCACCACAGAACATCAGTATATCATCTCAGCAACATCATTCGGATCACCAGATGAGCCACGCATTGCTGGACCCTAATACTGGGATCATCATTAGCATGGGCGACCAGCACGCGCCACACCAGCTGGGACATGCTCATGGCATGCTGGACCTGAGTGAGACAGGCAGTTCACTAGAGCATTTAGCCGGCGGCGGTCATTCTTCGCAGTCTTTGGCTCGTGGTGGTCATTCTTCGTTGACTGGTCTGGCTTCTGGAAGAGCATCTGACCACGCACTGGAAAATATTGTAGCTCATGATGGCCGACGACAGCTGCACTCGCTTGATCGGATTAGTGGCTTGAGTGATGGTGCCAATCTGTCAATGAGGCAGATCAGTAGTAGTGACAGAGATGTGGCCAATCGACCCGTATCTAGGTTAGGGGTCAGTTCATTAAATGAAAGGCAAAGTCAGCCTTTGAGGAACTTAACACCTGTGGGAATGGACGGCCGGACTGGACAGAATGGTGGTGGGATGGTGGGCAATAGTGGCAGTGATGGTCGTGGCAGTGTTGGTCATGGCAGCCAGTCTCTCTCTTTGGGAGGGAACAACGGGACTGGCGTGCAAGACTCTGGGAACACTAACATTCAGGCCTTGAATTTCAGTCCTGACCAGTCCTCGCAGAATTTTCTGGATTCAGCGTCATCTATGCCCCGCCGGGGTCGGCCACCCTCCTTGGGTGGAGTTCAGCATAATATAGTTGATCAGCAACAGCATGGAGCACAAACATTGTCCTCTCATATGGGCATGAGAGGAAGCCTCTCAGACCACCATTCACATAGCCACCATGGCCTAGCAGAACACCATAACCAGCACCAGATAATTGGAAGAGATAGCAACGGCAACAATCTTAATGGACGAAATGGTCTGTCAGTCTTCAGACAGGATAATAATAACGGCCAGGTGCAGTCTCGGCCAGGATCTACTTTGCTCTCAGAAGCTAACAGTCATAGTGAAACTCATGATCATTCTCGTTCTGTGTACTCATCTTCATCTATATCAGGTGATCGGGGAGTTGATGATCAGTCTGCATCTCTTATAGAAGAAACTATTGCATCAGTAGCCTCAAATTTAAACAAGTCTTCGCCTGATGGAGGCATCATGCCTGGGCCATTGCCTCCTAATGCTCTTCTGGGGCTGGACAGCCTTGGATCTGTCCGTACCAGCAGTGCAGCATCCAACTTGAGCCACAGAGGAGAGGATTCTTTGGTGGACCTAGTTAGCAGACATCACTCCCAGAGCATCCATATGATGTCTGAGAGGGCCAACCACTCACTGTCTGGACTGATGGACGAGAACTCTATGAGCCAATCCCCAGGACACAGCCAAGGAAGGGAACTAGACAGGACCCATCCTTGTCTGACCTGCCTCAAGCTGTTCCGCAGCAAGCAGCAGCTGGCCCAGCATAGCTTGGTGCACACTGGAATTCGCAAGCACATTTGTTCATTTTGTGACAGGGCTTTCAAGCAGTTGTCTCATCTGCAACAACATGTACGAATCCACACTGGTGAGTAGCTTCATGCACATGTGTTTCCTTTTAGTGGCTCATTATGTATTAATTTGCTTTAGTCTTTGACTGCACCACTGTTTGCTTTAGAATGTTATACATTTATTTGTTTTAGAATCTTGTTAAACATTTGTTTATTATAGAATCTGGTGATACATTTATGCGTTTTAGTTTGTGGGCGTACATATGTTTGTTTTAGAATCTGGTTTATGCATTTGTTTCTATGAGAATCTGGCTATACATTTATTTGTTTTATAATCTGGTTATACATTTATTTGCTATTGAATCTGGTTGTACATTTGTTTGTTTTAGAATCTATTTATACATTTGTTTAGTTTAGAATCTGGTTATACATTTGTGTGTGTTAGAATCTGGTTATATATTTTGTTTCTTTTAGAGTCTGGTTATACATTTTTTTTTTTTAAATCTGGTTATATATTTGTTTCTTTTAGAATCTGGTAATACATATCTTTGTTTTATAATCTGGTTATATATTTATTTGCTATTGAATTCGGTTGTAAATGTGTTTGTTTTAGAATCTGCTAATACATTTGTTTGTTTTAGAATCTGGTTATAAATTTGTTTGTTTTAAAATCCATTAATACATTTGTTTGTTTTAGAATCTGGTTATATATTTGTTTTTGAATCTGGTTCTATATTTATTTAATTTATTTTCTAATTATACATTTGTTTGTTTTAGAATCTGGTTTGTCTGTGTTTTATAATCTGATTACAACATGTGCATGTTTCCATTTACTGTAATACATTTGTTTAATTATATTTCATTGTTATACATTTGTTTAATTATATTTTATGTTATACATTTGTTTAATTATATTTCATGTTATACATTTGTTTAATTATATTTTATATTATACATTTGTTTAATTATATTTCATGGTATACATTTGTTTAATTCTATTTCATGCCATAGATTTGTTTACTTCTATTTCATATTATGCATTTGTTTGTTTTAGTTTTTGTTTCTGTTCTTGATCTGATTGTGAATCTACATACTGGCACCTTGTCGTCTTCACAGAGGATAGTTTGTTACCTTGTGCTTAAAAAAATGCATAACTACAACCCATGGTGGTAGCGAATGTGACTAATCAGACCAATGTGAATTCGCGCACCACATCCGCAATGGAGGCATGTGACCACATGGTCATTTCATCACCACGCACCATCTGACGCCTCACACACTCAGTGTCTGACCTATCTGCATTCATTTTCTCCTTTGTATTTATTCCATCCACTTATTCCATTTATTCCACTTTAGTCACAGTGTTACATACAATTTAGTCATAGTTTTACATACACATTAGTCATAATTTAACATACATGTTAGTCATAGTTTTATGTACATGTTAGTCATAGTTTTATGTACATGTTAGTCATAGTTTTATGTACATGTTAGTCACAGTTTTATGTACATGTTAGTCACAGTTTTATGTACATGTTAGTCACAGTTTTATGTACATGTTAGTCACAGTTTTATGTACATGTTAGTCACAGTTTTATGTACATGTTAGTCATAGTTTTATGTACGTGTTAGTCATAGTTTTATGTACATGTTAGTCATAGTTTTATGTACATGTTAGTCATAGTTTTATGTACATGTTAGTCATAGTTTTATGTACATGTTAGTCATAGTTTTATGTACATGTTAGTCACAATTTTATGTACATGTTAGTCACAGTTTTATGTACATGTTAGTCATAGTTTTATGTACATGTTAGTCATAGTTTTATGTACATGTTAGTCACAGTTTTATGTACATGTTAGTCATAGTTTTATGTACATGTTCGTCACAGTTTTATGTACATGTTAGTCATAGTTTTATGTACATGTTAGTCATAGTTTTATGTACATGTTAGTCATAGTTTTATGTACATGTTAGTCATAGTTTTATGTACATGTTAGTCACAGTTTTATGTACATGTTAGTCATAGTTTTATGTACATGTTAGTCACAGTTTTATGTACATGTTAGTCACAGTTTTATGTACATGTTAGTCACAGTTTTATGTACATGTTAGTCACAGTTTTATGTACATGTTAGTCACAGTTTTATGTACATGTTAGTCACAGTTTTATGTACATGTTAGTCATAGTTTTATGTACATGTTAGTCATAGTTTTATGTACATGTTAGTCATAGTTTTATGTACATGTTAGTCACAGTGTTACATACACGTTGATAACAGTTTAACATAAATGTTATTCACAGTTTAACATAATCGTTAGTCACAGTTTTACGTACACTTTAGTCACAGTTTACATACACGTTAGTCACAGTTTAACATACGCGTTAGTCACAGTGTTACATACACGTTGATAACAGTTTAACATAAATGTTATTCACAGTTTAACATAATCGTTAGTCACAGTTTTACGTACACTTTAGTCACAGTTTACATACACGTTAGTCACAGTTTAACATACGCGTTAGTCACAGTGTTACATACACGTTGATAACAGTTTAACATACATGTTATTCACAGTTTAACATAATCGTTAGTCACAGTGTTACGTACACGTTAGTCACAGTGTTACGTACACGTTAGTCACAGTTTTACGTACACGTTAGTCTTAGTATTACATACACGTTAGTCACAGTTCTACATACACTTTAGTCACCGTTTTACGTACACTTTAGTCTCAGTTTTACGTACACTTTAGTCACAGTTTACATACACGTTAGTCACAGTTTAACATACGCGTTAGTCACAGTTTAACATAATCGTTAGTCACAGTAATACGTACACGTTAGTCAGTTTCACATACTCGTTAGTCTTACGTTGGTCACATTTTTACACACACGTTAGTCACAGTGTTACATACCCGTTAATCACAGTTGATTAACGCCAGTCACAGTTTTACATAAACGTTAGTCACAGTGTTACATACCCGTTAATCACAGTTGATAGTAGTATAGTAGGAGGTTTTGCCACCCTAAATGGGGATCCGGATCCCCAATTTTTTCTTATATAAGCTATATATGACGTCATCAGATCCCCCCGAAATTGGATCCCCATTTTCAAGGGGGATCCAAAGGGGACATAACTTATTTCTGGTCTTATGACATCCGTTTTTGTTGTGTGATTTAAAGATGGCGGCTATTGTTACTATTTCAGGTCTCTTTGTTGTTGTGTGATTTAAAGATGGCGGTTATTGTTAGTTGTAGTAGTGGATGGTGGGTGAAGATTAAAAGATGTTTATGCGCGGGCGGAGCGGCAGCGAGGCGGAAGTGAGGGGAGCGAGTGGGTGATCGTGTGCGTGTGTGTTCGAGGGCGGGGTGGGTGATCGGGTGTGTGTGAGGGCGGGGTGGGTTCATATGTGCCGTGGATGTGTAGGTGTTTATTATTAGTCATGGATCCTAGATGGAAACATCCTTTTACGGTTTTGATTGCGGGGCCAACGGGGAGTGGAAAATCCGTCTTTGTGAAAAACTTTCTGGTTCATCTTCCAGTCGTTTTGATCTTGCTGCTCTGTTTCATTGTCCCGCTGTTCCATTGTATGTATATATTACATGTATTTGGGATATTGTTCTTTTATCCTTTTGTCCACGTATCAATTGTTTTACATGTAAAATTGAGTCAACAATCTCTCACCACACAGAACGACATGAAAACCAGGAAAACAAGAAAGAGGAAAATACAAGAACAACATAAAAATAAAGAAATATGAAAACAAGAAAGAGGAAAATACAAGAACAACATAAAAATAAAGAAATATGAAAACAAGACAGCTGACATCCCAACAAACTACAAAAGAAAAAACCAGCAAACGCAGTTTAATTATGTTTGTTTTATTTTTATTTTCATAAATCTTGAAAAGTGGTATTATAAACACACAAAACATATTCATAAGACAAGTGATATTATGTTCACACAAATCATATTCATGATAAAATTTACAAACAGATCACACAATACATAATCGTGATAAAATTTAAATACAATTCACAGAAACATAAAATTATTCATTGATTCAAACATAAAATTATTCATAAGACAACTGTCATTGTGTTTTACAGCGACAACCGTGAACATACACATATGTTATTAATAGAAAATATATACATTAACATTAGGATTCTCTGAAATTTGTGACCGGGAAAGGTCTTGAAAACAAGCTGTATTATATGTCTAATGGTGAGGTGGTGACGTTGTCTTTGTGCACCTGGCGTTTTATATAAAAATAGGATAGTGATTGTCTATGTTGTTCGTATGTGTAAACAGAGGAAGCCTGTGTTTTGAAACCTACGTTTTTCCCACCAGCTGCTGTCTTTGTGGTGAGTACGTCTAAGAAGGTGTCTCTGTCTAGGTGGGTATTATGTTGTTTGGTGAGTCCTTTCGTGCTGGTCTTGTTATTGTCTCCAAAGCAGTGGTAAGTCTTGCTGCACAAGGAGATCATCCCTGACCCCTCGTACTCTAATTTAAACAAACCAGGGGTTCTTTTGTCGTATACTTTCTTACCTTTACACTGGTCACAGTCTGGTACACTACCTCTGCTACTAATAAAATGTTGTTTATGGGCATCACAGGTCTCAGAGGGAAACCACCTATCATAAACTCTGTAAAATTCTGCCCGAAGATGGGGTCTAACTACTGCTGCTAGGGTCGGCTCGCTAAGGGCTAAATAGAGACTATCTGTGTCCATCTCACACAGTTGGAAATCCTTCCTATCTACAAACCTATCCAAAAAATCATAATAAAATTGTAACATGCGCAGCTTGGCGTATTGGTAAACGAAATAACCTATTTGGAGGGGGAGATCCCAGACCGTCTTCTTCTTTAGCATTTCTACTTCATATATATCCTCTGACAGCATGGTCATCTTTTTGAATAGTGGTTCATTGATTAATTTTGGCGTATCAGCCCCACGACAATACGAAACGTTGGTATGCTTGGCCTTGTTGGTTAGTGTCTTCCCATAGGCTGCGTTACCCAACAGTTTCATCGTCTCTGCCTTAATGGTACTGGCAGTAACACTGTCACCTTCACGTCTGGCATCAGATACCGTATCCCCAAACTTTTGAAAGCAACGCACAGGTTGATATTCAATCACCTGGTAGATCTTTGTGACAACTAGATCATGTGTCAGATACCATTTTAACAATGGTATTGCCAACAAGATCTTTTCTCCAGTATAACTACCTATCAGAGTCCGACGAGGGGTAGTCAAAAGTTTATGTGACTCGGCGTGTTGCCGCATAAAGACACCAATGTCGGCTCTAGACACTTCTGTGTTCTTAAAGATCGGCGTCATCTCGGAGAATCGTTCTTTAAACTCGTCTGGCACATGAATGTCACACTCGACTAGACCAAACAAAGTCTCAGCTCTTACAGCCGCGAGAATATTTTGTGTGTCAATGGGGTTTGCACCATAGTCTGGTTTGAGGCGTGGAAAAGCCGTGTCTGCAAAAAGCTTAAGGTCTTTATCAGCCTTTTTTAGTTTCTGCCACTCGCATTCCCACATCTCCACCACAGTTACGTTGACCTCTTTCACCAAATAATCGCGAATCTCACGCGTTTTGGTAAACAAATCTGCCAAGGGTTTCTTGTTGACCGGGTTAACTTCTTTACCACGTGTCAGCACACAGTCTTGGTGACCGTGCCACATACAACCGTGAAACTGGTAGACGGTTTTAGACTTCTTATCCCACCCATCAACTCTAATGTGTCGGCTGCCTAGAGACATCTCCCGTCCATTAAACTGGGTTTTCAACTCTATGTTCTTACTATGGGACACCCAAGCCAACCACTCTCTACACTGCACTGTGTAAAAACCAACCTTATGGGGTTTGAACCCATCTTCTGCGTTTCGTATTACAGGAAAATCTGTGGGCATTGGCTGCATTAGGGCCCACAAATAAAGAGCGTTGGCATCATACCCCTTAATGGATTTCACTCTGTTCACTCCTCTGATCAAAGTCTCACCTACCTCATGGTATCTGTGAAAAATGATCGAGGGACCCCCGACAATGTTCTTTCTAATAGTGGTGTGCAGCCCACTATCAGTCTTGCCACATAAAGAAAATGAAACATCTTTGGGGATGGTCTTAAACAGATATTTCATAGTTACCCCGGGAACTGAGATGGCATCTTTAAAAATATCTACATCTAGCTCCGCGTAAAAACTAACTTGCTTATCTAATGCCTCGATAAAGGGACCTACATCTTTATTATTGTACCAGACCAAGAAATCTGCCAGTGTCGACATACGGTGCTCGCTCCATACTCGCTGGCAGTAGGCATAGTCAGCATCTGAAATGTTGGACTTTTTCAAATGTGAATAAAACGCCTCGTGTGGGGGTAAACTAGTCTCCTTTAATCTATCTAATGAGGTGACATACTCATAACAAAAGAACCCCTTGGTTTCTTCGACCTCATAAGCCGCTAAATATTTGGAATAGCTAAATCCCGGGGCTAGGTAATTAATGATATCCAAAAATTTTAATTTTTCTGACGCGATGCTCATGAAATTGTTATTTCTTTTTACCACATATTTAAAGCGACCACCAGTGGCAGAGAGGAAATACTCTATAAAATATGGCTTAATTACGTTGATATCATATTTCCCCGAGTTGAAACCGATCACCGGTAATTCTTTCAGGTACTCATCTAACTTTTCGACTAAATGGGGGTACTCCGCTAACTTTGTGTACTCAACATCAAATTTCTGTCGTAGCGAGACATAAGCCGCGTCAGCAATACGAGTCAGATGCTCAAGCATCCTTTTTACCAAGTCCAGAGGGTCACCCGTTGTGATAAAACAAACCGGGTCCTTAAAGTCAGGGACATTAGACGCCACTGAACAGCTAAGAGGGATATGTTTACCTAAGAATTTTGTGGACTTGGTTTCCTTGGGGAGAGTGCTAGTCTCAAAATAACACTCAAAGTCGTAGGTGGCTCTGTATGGATACACAAAGTCCGTTTCTACGTCTATACCATGTGACTGAATAGTTTCCCAAATGGTCTCGGTCACACTGTATACCCCACCTTTATAAGCATCTACGGATTTGCCTCCGATGCAGGTGGTATTGTGTCTGTCCATATCCCAGAAACCATTCCACAACTTCCCACAAGTTGGACAACAAAAAGTTCTAGCTACCCTGTCAATGTTATTGATATACATGAAATGGTCTCTGTAGGCTAGCAACCTCAACGTCTTACCATAACTACCACTGCCTCTAAGTTTTGGGATCAGGGACTGGTTGTCATCATACTCAAAGATATCTACATTAATGGAAAAGCATTTTTCTAAATTTTGGATATCAATAACTCTAACTCCGGGAAAATCAGCCATGGATTCTATATTTTGGTCTCTCTGCCACTGATGTGCTAACTTTTCAGTGGGTTTCATTAGAGCCCTAATATTATAACCCTGGAATAACGCCAAACAACGAAAGAAACATAGGTTGTCGGTGTAAGGTGTAGCGTTGTGTGCATCGCGTTGCAGTGTGTTGATGGCTCTGTTTTGAGTAATGTGCAATGGTACGTCTTCTAGACAGCAGCCGATGGGATGTTCTGTCATGTGGTATACGTAAACACTAGTAGCTGGAATTGTCTCTACAATGTATTTGGTGTCGGGTCTAGTGTGCAATGCATAATTGAACATGTCGCTTTCCTTAACAGTCTCTATAAATTCGTCAGTCTTTTTTGTTGTTGATTATTTTGGGGACATCTAAGACACAGGCATTGTTGGAGGAAGCATGAAAAAATTTCAGCTCCTTTGTCTCCATGTGTCGTAAGATGATGTGGTGACTGTAGTTAATTTTAAATCGACTGGTCTGGCTGGTAAATATCGTCTCTAAACTGTTGGTCCAATCTATTGGTCGTACTGAGTCTGGTCGATGAAAGAAATTATATGTCGATATATGTTTGTTGATGTTGTTATGAGTCCTAACAGCTGTCCAGTTGTCCCTATATGTCTGTTGGACGTCGTCGGGGAGTTTGTCTAAGGTCTCAATACCATCTAAAAACAATATGTCGACTTCCTCGTCTACGAGTTCGAAAAGCTCATTTGCTTGTTTCTGCCTTTTAGCTGGGTGTGTATTTGTCTCTTCTTTCCGTTTGCGTGATGAGGTTGCTGATGATGATGATGGTGCTGCTGACGATGACGTTGTTGATGATGATGGTGTTTCTGGTGATGATGATGGTATCACATGAAGTGTTCTTATGTGTCTTTGTAGACCGTATTGGCGTTTAAAAAGACTACCACACATAGGACAAGACACCCGTTGTGTATTTCCGTGGCTGTCCCGAATGTGACGGGCAAGATTGTTAGATAAAGTAAACTTCTTCCCACAAATGACACACAAATGACCTTCTTTCTGTGTACTGGGCATTGCGGTTCTTGATGAGTCCATCTTTTATGGTTGATGAACACACAGGTCTGAATACGGCACACACGTAACTGTAATAGAAAAAAGACACAAGTATATATTTATATGTCACGTTTTAAATGTTCAATATATACATGTTTTCGTTTACATCTTACAATATGTAGTGTTTGATATTTTCATGGTATTTTGGAATATTTAAATGTTACTTTTATATTTTAAATGCTCAATGTTTACATCTTACATTTATAGTGTTCAATATTTATTTAGTTATTTTAGAATATTTAAGTGTTATGCACATAAAACCAAGCAGGTGTGAACTTCTAACAATCTTTTATTTTCTTTTAGTATATATTATTTAGAGAGAGAAAGTACGAGAGAGAGAGAGAGAGAGAGAGAGAGAGAGAGAGAGAGAGAGAGACAGACAGACAGACATACAGGCAAGCAGACAGACAGGCAGGCAGGCATCAAACAGAGAGACGGGTAGGCAGACAGACAAAACAGGCAGACAGACAGACAAGCAGGTATGTAGACAGACAGACAAGCAGGTAAGCAGACAGACAGGCAGGCAGACAGGCAAGCAGGTAAGCAGACAGGCAAGTAAGCAGGTAAGCAGACAGGCAGACATGCAGGCAAGCAGACAGACAGGCAAACAGGTAATTAGACAGACACACAGACAGGCAGGCAAATAGGTAAACAGACAGGCAGGTAGACAGAAAAGCTGACATACATGCAGGCAGGCAGATAGACAGGCAAGCAGCCAGACAGAGAGACATACAAGCAGACAGACAGATGAGTAGGTAAGCAGACAGATAGGCAGACAGGTAGGCAGGCAGATAGACAGGCAGTAAGACAGGCAGGTAAGCAGGTAAGCAGACAGGTAGACAGGCAAGCAGACAAACAGACCGACTGGTAGACAGGCAGACAGACAGACAGGCAGGCGGGCAGGTAGGCATACAGGTAAAACAGGTCGGTAGGTAGACAGACAGGCAGGTAGAATATAATAAATAACGAACCTATTTGTACTGTCCAGACCCACTTTGTGATGACAACTTGTCCACTTGTAGTGATTTCTTTCCTTGTTGGTAGATACAGGTCAGTGACGCAGCACAACAGTCTGTTGAAATTACCCAAAAAATAGTTCCATGAGATATCAAAAATGGCATGTGTGTGTGTGTGTGTGTGTGTGTGTGTGTGTGTGTGTGTGTGTGTGTGTGTGTGTGTGTGTGTGAGCGATATAACATTAAGGACATTAAGTCAGTGATATCCTAGTTATAATACATAAAATTACTTTGACACAGTGTGAAGGCCTATAGACAGAAGAATTAGTGATATACAGCTGTTTCGTTAATATATTAAAAACACGGAAAACAGAGCAATGAGTAAACGATCTATCACACTTACCGATATTTGTGACAAAGTCCACTTGTGCAGAGAGTGAGTGAGATTTCTCTGCTTATACACAGTTCAAGATGATGCTTCCCGTGACTTGTGCAGAGAGGGAGTGAGATTTCTCTGCTTATAAACAGTTCAAGATGATGCTTCCCGTGGTAGCAAAGTTTTCAATCTGTAGACATGACAAATCAAAATACTTTAGTGAACTGAGAAATTAAACAATGTATAGCTGTAGAAATAAGACGCGTTAGTGATTATACATGTTCATAATACACCACTAATGTTGTATAAGACATATGTAACATGACTTTGACACAGTGTGAAGTCCTATAGACAGAAGAATTAGTGATATACAGCTGTTTCGTTAATATATTAAAAACACAGAGAACAGAGCAATGAGTAAAAACCTATCACACTTACCGATATTTGTGACAACGTCCACTTGTGTCAAGAGCGACAGAATACCAGAATGTATCAAGATTTTCTCTGGTTACACACAACTCAATATGATGCTTCCCGTGGTAGCAAAGTTTTCAATCTGTAGAGACAACAAATCAAAATACTTTAGTGAACCGAAAAAACGTAAAAAAAAAAAATAATACATATCTGTAGAAATAAGATACGTTAGTGATCAGAAGATGGGAAACCCTAGGTACTTCCTTAACTTTACATTTCTGGTGTTTCAAAACGTTTAAAAAAAAAAAAAAAAAAAATTATTCAAATTGTTTTAAAAGCATAAATTTAAAAGCGTAGTTATCTGAGCACGGAGCTAGATGGTGCTAATAAATATTACATTAATGCATCTGTAGCATTATTTACCACAAGGAAATATCATAATGGAACAAACAAGTACACGGGAACATTCTTAAACAACTGAAAATACACAAGTATAGGATGTCTTGAGAGAATAAAATAAAAATTGACATGATAAAAATCAAAACAACAAAATAAACAATTGCCCCTTTGCAACTAGAGTGTTGACATACTACACAGAAGGGAAAAAATAATACCAAGATCAGACGGAAAAAAGAAGCAAACATTGTATACAGATACAAGAAAAATAAAAAAATAAACTTGAAACGATAGCACAGCACGTCACAATATCGATCTCACCTGTGTCTTGAATCCTTGGAGAATGAAATGTAACAACACCGCGTACGTTATTTATACACCTCTCACAACATGTCAGCGGGTTGTTGATAGAAGTTTGACAAATGTCTATTCATAAGTACCTGTTTGTGTATACATTGAAACCGGCAAGATCGCTACACAATAGCCCAGAGACCAGGCTCCCGATCGGATTAAGCCTACTTAAGTGACACTCTGAATTCATTATACTATCCATACAAAGGCGGGCAAGACCCATACAACACAAAGGCGCTTAAGAATGACCCGCAGTCGTTAAGCTGAATTAGCCTTTCACCAGGTAAATACAAAAGGCGACAAGGTTGCTAGCTACCGAGTCGCTTTTGTTATTTTAATCCGGCTTACGTGATCCGACACGCACCTGTTTCCCGTTATCCGGCTTAAACAGCAATTATACTACCCATTAAACACAAAAGGCGGGTAAGACCCATACAACACAAAGGCGCTTAAGAATGACCCGCAGTCGTTAAGCTGAATTAGCCTTTCACCAGGTAAATACAAAAGGCGACAAGGTTGCTAGCTACCGAGTCGCTTTTGTTATTTTAATCCGGCTTAAGTGGTCCGACACGCACCTGTTTCCCGTTATCCGGCTTAAACAGCAATTATACTACCCATTAAACACAAAAGGCGGGTATGGACTTGAATAGATCTTGTATACAATCGAATAAGGTCTTTTCTTCGTGAACAATACAGCTTAGGGGACTCTTAAACTTTTAACCACTGACGGGTGAGGAATTAATAGACTTTTGGATTTAGCCTAAACATCCGATTAAGGTCGCCGTGAACAATACACCTTAGTAGTTTATGGGGACAATTGACCTCGGTATTTTTATAAAAAGGCTGTCACGCACTGGTTAATAACTGATCAAAAAACACGCGAAAGAATGTGCCAAGATCGACCAGCTGTAAAACAATAATTTTGCCTCGTATTTTTATTTTATTTATTTATTTATTAAATTTATTTTTTTTATTGTAACCGGCCTCAATATCTCTCTCCTCTCAACTCAACTGTCTCTTTCTCCTGCTCCTCCATTCTTTCTCCTCCTCCTCCTCCTCAATTCTTCCTCCTCCTCCTCCTCCTTCTCCTCCTCCTCCATTATCCCTCCTCCTCCTCCTCAATTCTTCCTCCTCCTCCTCCTTCTCCTCCTCCTCCATTATCCCTTCTTCTTCTCCTCCTCCACCTCTGACGCCCGCCTCCCTTCCTCTCTCAACTCAACTCATCGGCCTCTTCCTCCTCCTCTATTCTTCCTTCTCCTCCTCCCCCTCTGACACCGGCCTCCTATTTTACCTCCTTCTCTTCATCCGACACCCTTCTCTTCATCCTGTCTCCTCCTCCTCCCCCTATGACACCGACCTCATTTCCTCTCTCCTCTCAACTCGTCTGTCTCTTCCTCCTCCTCCATTCTTTCTCCTCCTCCTCCCCCTCTGACACCGGCCTCCCCTCCTGTCTGGCGATGCTGAAACATGCTAACAGTTGTTTATAGATAACCCACGACGAATTATTTATACCAAGGCTGGGAAACAACTGTAACGGTCGCATTTCTTACACCCATACCACAGTCGTGTTAGTTACTTCCCCGCCGTGAGGACGAGGACTGTATTTCCTCATCTCCCTCTGACACCCGCCTCCCCTCCTGTTTCCTATTCCCCCTCTCCCTAGACTATTCCTTCATCATCTCTTCTTCCACGATAAATGTGGACAAAGAGACAAGGGCAAAGACACGTACACTATTTACATATACATATATATGAACAAAGACAACAGAGAACAGAGAGACAAGAACAAAATCACAAATGAATGCAGAGACAAGTACAAAAACATTTAGTAAAAAACCAAAACAACATATTTTTTTTTTTTTCTTGTTTATTTTTTTTTATTTTCACATAAAAAAGAGTTAGATATGTTGCTTGTTTTTTCTGGCCTTCTTCTCTGGAATGCAACTGTCTGAGTAGGCTGGTTGGTAGCCTGGTAAATATCTGTCATTTGGTGTGTAGTCATAGGTTGGCTGTTGGTCTCTCGACTGGTAGCCTGGTAAATATCTGTCGCTTGGTGTGTAGTCATAGGCTGGTTGCTGGTCTCCTTTTTGTCGCGCTGATATCTGTGTATTGAAGTCAAAGGGTGTGTCAAACATCTGACTGTCGGGTACATCAAACATCTGGTTGTTGTAGTTTGGTTGAACAACTGGGGCAGCACACGACCCACTAACGATGACTGGAATGGGTTGAATATCTTGAATACAGTTGGTGACTTGGTTTGGTTGTTTGTTAACTTGACTGAATCGATCAAAGTCAGCGATAATCTCACTATGCATAGCGATTAACTGCTCATATTCTTGACGACTGAGTGTCATCCCTAATTTCGTTGGAAATTTGTTCTGGGTATCACCAAAAAAGCGACGGATGTGTAACGTGGTCGTTCCTCTGTAGGATGAGACAAACACTGCCTTGACACCAGTACCCACGGGTCTAACGGTCTCACCACCACGAGTCATGTAGACCCAGTTAGCAGGCACAGTCTTGAGTTCAGTAGTCATCTTAAGAATGCGTGACTGTTACCGCCAGCGGGTTTATATATACTAGTGTTTGAGCGTAAACCGGTTTCAGCTGGTTTTAGGTCATGCGTCTCAGGTCAAGGTCATCTTGTTTTACGTATCGCATGACTAAGCGCTCTACTAACCGATCGTTGACCCATTGTTTGTTTGAAAAGGGTTGGAGAATTCGGGTCATGCTCGCTCCACGCCCTTTCAGCATGATGAAATAGATAGCGTAGAGACCACAGGCGTTACTTAATACGTCTTGTAACACACGTGTGTTATACATCAGCGGTCTGTCTGAGTGATGGTCTATAAACTTGAGGAGGTCGCTGTGTAAGGGCGGCAGACCAAACGAATCAAAGTACTCACATTTACCTGATCCATCATAATACATGGCGATCCAGTGGGAACCTGGTTTATCGATGGGGTCAGTGTTTACGACAAACGCCGCTGCACTAGTTCTATCTAGGTGTCTAGGTAACTGATCTCGAGCGCACACTCTGACCTTTAACCGGCCCACATATGTATCAGCTAGTAGTATTCTGGTAATCTGGTCCGTGTCCATTACGAGGCGTAATCTGTTAGTACTTGTCTGGTCTTGGAAATTTCAATTATCCCGTCGTGCTCGGCGTAGACGACGACTTGTAATGGTTCTGGGGTGGGTGAGTTGAACTTAAATTCCAGTGTTAAAGGGCCAGTCCTCGGCATCTCAAACTGATCTCCGTCCAGTAAACTGGGACTCAGATCAAAGGCGTACAGAGTATAACCCTGTTTATATTGCGTATAGTCAATTGAATTACCGGCGTCTTTACCCACCAGACCCATCGCTAGATTAGTACCAAAAAAGGCTCGTACGTATTGATTACGGTCAAAGTCCATGGTTAAGGGTTTGCTGGTGGCAGATCGACCATCGACAGTTACGTTCAGATACGTCAGTCCAAAGGTTTGAAAATTATAAGGGTTAGCGTTGAAGGTGCCGTTAAAGGCTGTTGATGTAATAAGTCCAATCACGATGCGAGTGGGTGTTTGACTCATAAACAGATTGTCTTGGGTGTGAGATAACATACCCCGAGGGATAGCTAATGTTTTTAGCACCACACGCTTGATCGGGAATCTGGCATTGGTTCTCATCAAGGCTTTCTCGTGGGCGAGAGCGATGGCGGGGTTTAGTCTGGCTTTACGAACAACCAGTGTGGCATATGTTATAATCGAAGAGTAACCTACCGCACCGTCGGGGGCCAAAAGGTTAAAGGTGGATTTCGATGGAGTCAGCTTAATTTTTACATCCACACCATTTATCATGTAGCGATCTTGCACAAAAATGTCGGCGTGCAGTCGACCCATCATATCTATTTCTTGACTCTCACTGGCTAGTTGACGACGTGTACTTAGTCCTTTGTTGTTATCGCCTTGCGCATCATCGAGAAAATTGGCTGTATCATAGTAATAAAGCGCGGCTGAGAGATGACTTTTCTTGGCTTCCTCCCCATGGTTCAGAGTGGCTTCCAGGTAGGCTCTATACGGATATGTGTTTTCACTAGGAGTGATTAGCGTGTCGTTGAGTGAGACGTCCACTTGAGAAAACAGACTGTGCAGGTAATAGTTGACCGGGGCGACGTCGGCCGTGGGTGGTAGATTGTCACCGTTGGGTAATGTGATTTTTGCTCTGACGTGTAAAAACGTGTTAAACAGATCCAGATACTCTTCACTGGTACCAGATATGACAAATTCTATAGGTGCGCCTGGAGCTAGAGACGCGAGTGGATGTATCTCCACACACTGCCCCTCTTCTACCGCCGTTTGCGTGGGTGGTACGCTAAACAGATCCAAACCAGAATGAAGACACTCACAAGAATGAGGGTGAATTAAAGCCATTATGCGAAAATGTCCGAATACTTCTTCTTCTTCTTATGAGCTCGACGAGGAGCGGGGGTCATTTTTATACGTTTACTGGGCTCGCCAGGTGGCGCTGCGCGTCTTTTTCTTCTAAGACCGCTACCCGATTGGCTAACATGGTTGACAGCTCCTTGCAGTAAACGTTGACCGGCTTGTTTGGCATGGTCTTTAAAGGCTTCTCCAACATTCCTACCAGCCAAAGCATCTTGGGCCACTCGGAGACCCGTGCCGACACCTTCGCGGAGTAGGGCCTTACCTCCTGTCTTTAACCACGGTAGAATCGTGCGACCGAGTCCACTGAAGAAACTCCCGATACCACGGCCTCTCTGACTCCGACCACCCACAAACACTGGCATGCCATGACCAGCTTGGTTGCAGTAAAAATCTTCGTACAGTCTGGGATTTCGACGTAACGCTACGTATTTCACCATTATTCTAAGTCTGAATGTTTCCGCGCACGAAAATGTAACGTCAGCACTGAAGTTCCGTTGGCAAATGAGATCGTTGTCCCCGTCTCAGTGGTTAAAAGGATCTCCACCATATCGAAGGAATACCGACTCAATGGTACATAGTGTGGTTTGTCGTAGATGCGAAACACTGAGGCTGCGAGCTGGTTCATAACAGGCACTGTCCTTAGTAGTGGAACCATGGCGTCTCCGACTGGTCTGGAGGCTATGAGGTCGCAGTAGACGTAGACATTTTGCAGGTCGTTATTTACGTCTAACGACCCAGCACTTTCAACTATATCTAACAGCTCATGCAACTTGTCGCTAAAGGTAACAGTGGCCCCCGATTCGATTATCTTCACGATGACCTTCCTTGATGTCTTGTTGAAATGGAATCTAACAAGCATCTTGTCACCCGACTCCGGGTCTTTCATTAGTTGATTCAGCTCCGCTATAAACGCCTCTGGTGAACTGTACAGCCCTGGGGGACAAACCCTTTTTATTAGTCCTCCGTTGGGTTGGTTATATCTTATCCACACTTCATTCACTACCACATTGCAGTAGCAGTTGGGAAACTGAATTTCGGCCAGACCCACTTCGTAGTGTTGATTCACCTCAATAGTCTGTGGTAACTTGACGAAATAGTGGCCTGGAGTATTATTGGGAAACATGTTCGGTGAAGCATTGCTCGGTAATGTCACGTAGAAACTCATAATTTAGGGTTCGGTAATAGGTAACCCAGACAACTACTTAATAGAGCAATCCACAGCTTACCCTCGGGTTCTTCGGTGCCGCCTCGAGACAGATTGAATAGTGAGACGCCAATGACGATGTATATAACTATCATCTGACAGAAGAAGACAATCTCTAACCGCGGTATTCGCTGGCCAAACAACCACCAGAACGAAGTTCTTTCGCTGGGTGAGTTACTTTGTGGGTTAGTTTCCGCGGTTTCTTCCATTAGTTTCGGTATCTGGTTAGGTCTGAGACCCAACTGTTGAATGATGAATTATACCCAAACCACTTCACTAAATACTCTTTACCACCACCTCTCCTGGGTCTTTCTTGTAAGATTGTTTCGATTCGATACACTTGTTTAGCGCCGACTGCTTGGATCTCTTCTCGATAGAATGAACCTTGAAGTTCCTCTCCCGAATCATCTTTTAGCACATATGTCACCGGATTGGTCTGGTTTATACGACTGACGGTAAAAAGTTCTTCTGTCCACGCGGGCATATATCCCTTTTTAAAAGGTTGTTTGGGTTGAGCCAGTCTGACTCGGTCCCCTTCTGTAAAATGGACTTTTCTTGATGCGGATTGCTTCTGGTACATATTATTCCACACTTCTTCTTGATTAGTATAGTTGACTTGCACGGGCGCCATACGAATGGTTCTGTGATATGAACCGTTGTAGTTGCGGATCAGCTTATCTATCACGTCGACGTAGCGTAGTGTATTGGTCTTGGTGAAATACCGCCACATTTTTTCTTTAAGGGTTCGATTGAATCTTTCCACTATCGCGGCTTTAACGTCTTCGTTCTCGGTCGTAAAGAAATGCACACCTTGGTCTTTCAGAAATTTTAAAAAGGATCGGTTGACAAATTCTGATCCTTTGTCGGTCTGAAATTTTATAGGTTGTCTATCGGCAAAAATTTTACCCACTACCGCCACTAACTCTTTCCCCGTTTTCTTCTTGATCGGGATGGCCCAAGCATATTTACTAAACACATCGAGACACGTCACTAGATACGACATCCCATCGTTGTATCTTTGTAATAGTCTCATATCTATCAAGTCGGCTTGAAACTGTTGATTTATACCACCGGTTATGGTCTGACGTCTCTGAAAACGACGACGGATCGGTTTATGTAAAGTATACGTATCCTGATGTCGAAACCACGCCTCTATCTTTTTAGCATTCAGTTTAGTGTTTCGTTTTAAGGCGGCGGCACCGCCATAGGCCCCGGGATTCTGAGGATCGTAGTAATACTTTCTTATTGGCGCGGCCATTTTTCCCACTTGGGTGTGGTTATCTTACTCTTCTTTTTGTGTCGCCTAAGTCTGTAAGGCGGTGTTGTCTCGACTATCTTGGGCTCGACAATTTGACTACTTGATACTTCTTGAATAGGTGTCGGTTGACTTGGAGTCTCGACTACTGGTGCTGGTAAAAGGCTGACTTCGGGTTTTTGTTCCTTTATATCCACTGTGCCTAAAGGCTTTTGTCTGTATTGCTCAAGTCGATTCAGATACCGCTGCAAGGTTTGCTGATACACTCGAGCTTTCTCCCGCGGTGGTAGATCTTCGGTTTCCAGGACTTGTTGCATTTGCTGATCCAGGTCACGTAGGTTATCAGTTAGTGTGTCGGGTGGTACATAGGGTTTTTCCAGCAGCCGGGGGTCGATCAGGATCATTTTCTTCATTACAAACCCACGACGCTTTTCAACACGTTTAGAATAGGACCTAATAAAGCGCCTATGAATCCACCTTTTTGCAAGATTTGTTTCCGTTTCTTGATAGACAGTTTACTACTCGTAAGGACTCTCAGACTGTTTTTGTGTCGCCGCAGACGCCTCTTCTGAGCCGGTGTCAGTGGAACATTACCTTTTAATACATTGTGACAGCACTCGCAAATTGATTGGACGAGGTCCGGGGACGCTGTTTTAATTACGGCTTTTACGGCAGTCGGTTTCGCCTTGCCCAGAAACCGCAGCATGGCCCCGTGACGTTTCACTCGGCTGGACATATTATTTAGGGACGTAGACGACTTGACGCTGATCGGGGAAAATACTGCTTCTTAAACGGAGCTGATCCGGTGTTTCCTGTCGAAGGTCAAAGAGCAAATACCCGTGTGGAGACGATGTGGCGTCTTTAAAACTCTCTTGGACATATGACACGCGGCCTGGGTACATCTGTTTAGCCAGATTGGTAATCTGCGATCCGTCTCGAGGGTTCTTAAATACCACTAGGTAATGCGAATTCAAACTGATGGTTCTTTGTTCTTTATTCTTACCAAAGAGGTTCTGGACTATATACATAACGCTGAGGTTGCGATGATGACTACCCTTAGTAAATAGTTTAGTCACTCTATCATCTGTCTCGGACATTAGGTCATCTATCACCACTAGTCGACGTCTATCTCCTGTCCATTTTTCCATATCCGGTAGACCTTCGTTAAACTGGACACCCTTCATAGTCTCATACATGGGTTGCCATTCTCCGTAGCACCATATAACTTCCTCTGGCATCGGGTCGACCATGTCTGGAAGATGAGCCAGAAACTTTTTCACAAAGACGGATTTTCCACTCCCCGTTGGCCCCGCAATCAAAACCGTAAAAGGATGTTTCCATCTAGGATCCATGACTAATAATAAACACCTACACATCCACGGCACATATTTTATATTCACTTGAACCCACCCCGCCCTCACACACACCCGATCACCCACCCCGCCCTCGAACACACACGCACACGATCACCCACCCGCTCCCCTCACTTCCGCCTCGCTGCCGCTCCGCCCGCGCATAAACATCTTTTAATCTTCACCCACCATCCACTACTACAACTAACAATAACCGCCATCTTTAAATCACACAACAACAAAGAGACCTGAAATAGTAACAATAGCCGCCATCTTTAAATCACACAACAAAAACGGATGTCATAAGACCAGAAATAAGTTATGTCCCCTTTGGATCCCCCTTGAAAATGGGGATCCAATTTCGGGGGGATCTGATGACGTCATATATAGCTTATATAAGAAAAAATTGGGGATCCGGATCCCCATTTAGGGTGGCAAAACCTCCTACTATACTACTGTTGATTCGCGGCAGTCACAGTTTCGCATACACGTTAGGCACAGTTTTACATACTTCTTCTGCTTGTTTAAATTCTGTAAAATTCCTTTTCTCCGTGACCACATATAATGTAATATATGTTTTATTGTATGGTTACCTTATTTAAAACTGTGCTTTTTCTGGTGATATCTCTGTATCTTAAAAAAAAAAAAGTATGGTTACCCAGTGTAAAACTCCCTCTCCTACCGACCCAGGGGTTATGGGGTCGATCCGCAGGAGCTCTGATTTTTTAAACCTGACTTGGCTCCAAGATCGACTCGGACTAAAGTAAACACCAGGAAATGTTTTGGGATGTAAAGACGGACGACCTGATACTGATCACGTTACCCACTGGGTGTCTGTTGTGTATAACAAATATGGATTTAGCACCATATACCCAGGGTGGGATAGGATGTGTCAAGGGCCTTTTGCTCTCCCCCACCCCTCCTCCCTTAAAACTATGCTTTCTATTAGCACAGTGGTACATACACTTAGACTATCCTATCTTCTTATGTCTGTCTTCTGTTATTACAGCTCCACTTGTCCCTTTTCTTGTTCTTTTCTGGTTACCTGATATCAAACTGGGAATGATCATGTACCGCTCTGTCTGTCTGCCTGTCTGTCTGTCTGTCTGTCTGTCTGTCTGTCTGTCTGTCTGTCTTCTATTATCGCCGGCTCCGTGACGAAGAGTTCGTAATACCGCATACCGCGTTCGAAACACAGCCGCGGGCGATTTGGCAGCAGATCGCGTTGCGTGGTTTTTTTAAAAATGGTATTGGTGTCGGTCGTTCAGAAAGCAATGGCAAACTACTGAACGTAAATTTGCCGACGAATCATAAACAGCCAAAAACATTATGAAGTTGACTGCTACATACTGTAAACTACTGTAAAGGATATGCATCTAACTTTTTATCATATTATTTGCTGGAGGTTACCTTGACCCTTGAAGTTAAGAAAGGTTATGGGAATCTCACGCAGGAAGACAGGCAGAAAATCGGGGAGGGAGGAGAGAGAGAGAGAGAGGGGGGGGGGAGAGAGAGAGAGAGAGAGAGAGAGAGAGAGAGAGAGAGAGAGAGAGAGAGAGAGAGAGAGAGAGGATAATTCCCAGTTTTACATCAGGCAACCAGAAATGAAAACAAATAGAACGTGCCTGTAGAACTGTTATAAAAGAATCGCCGGAAGACAGACATAATATCGGCAGACTGAGGGGTCAAGATAGCCTAACTGCTTGAATAAAATTTGGTGGAACTGCGGTAAAGCTGTGAAAGTGTAAACAATATAAAATGACACAAAGTAGTGCAGCTTTACATAACAGAGTTAAGACACATACAGAACGTTGCGGCGATTTGCCTTCATCAGCAAACAAACACATTCACAACATATAGTCAAGGAGATCTGTGACTACATCAGAAGGTGACGACAGGACGAAAGAACAAAAGCATAGAAAAATGGAAGCAATGAAGAGAAAATGAGAGTTAAATAACTGTTAATTGAAAAGAATGTTAGTTGAAGAAAATGTTTAATTGAAAAAAAATTTTAATAGAGAAAACGTGCATACTCACCTCACCGTTCGGAACTGTAAGTGACTAAGCCAATCTCCGATGTGTTCTGATGCCCGGTGCTGGGTGGTACGGTTCAGTGAGCACATAGAAGGAAGGGGGCGGGGTAGGAGGACGGCAAATGGTCTGGCAAGGGTATCTGAGCAATCACAGTGGATGTGCTAGTGAAGTATGGGGCGCGCCAGATTGAAGGTGGTACTACCCAAAACCACATTGTGTTATTATAGGGGCGAGTCTTTGGGTAGTACCACCTTCAATCTGGCGCGCCCCATACTTCACTAGCACATCCACTGTGATTGCTCAGATACCCTTGCCAGAGCATTTGCCGTCCTTCTACCCCGCCACCTTCCTTCTATGTGCTCACTGAACCGTAACACCCAGCACACGGCATCAGAATACATCGGAGATTGTCTTAGTCACATACAGTTCCGAACGGTGAGGTGAGTATGCACGTTTTCTCTATTAACATTTTTTTCAATTAAACATTTTCTTCAACTAACATTTTTTTCAATTAACAGTTTTTTAATTCTCATTTTCTCTTCATTGCTTCCATTTTTCTATGCTTTTGTTCTTCTCGTCCTGTCGTCACCTTCTGATGTAGTCACAGGAGATCTCCTTGAATATATGTTGTTTGTGAATGTGTTTGTTTGCTGATGAAGGCTAATCGCCGCAACGTTCTGTATGTGTCTTAACTGCTTGAATGGACGATTACGCTGAGTTTTAATGAAGGCACCACAGGAGGACACTTGGGAGTCATAGTCCATGATGGTCTGGTTTCACGTAATGCTAAGAAGATAAAGTAGCATTTTTGTTTTGCGCTCGCATGCTTTGAACTCAAGCGTAGCCCATACACACTATTTATAGTAGTGATGGACTGAATTTTGCGTGTGGTTTAGCTTTCCCAATTAACAGTGTCCCTCGCCATCAGGTGAACTCACTCCGACTTCAGAGGTATTAATAAAACATGATTTATGCATTAATTCATTCAGCAGCATGTCCTTTGCAGAACCTCGCCACCATAACAACCTTCCGGAAAACTTCTCGATTACAAGAGAGATGTCCCGCGTCCGATACACCCATCTGGAGATCACCCGCCACATCCTGCACCCATCTTTTCTTTGGCCTCTCTCTTCCTCTCTTTCCAGGCATATACCTCTCCATTATTGTTCTCTCCAAACTTTCATGACGTTTCAAGTGACCAAAATATTTCAATTTTCTTTGTTTTATCGTCTTTAATAGCCAACTGTCTTCAATGTTTAGCTCTTGAAGTATGGACGCATTTGTTCTTTTCTTTACCCAAGATATTCTTAGAACCCGTCTATAACATTTATATTCAAAGGCATTTATGCGCTGTTCAGCTTGTTTACTAAGTGTCCAGGTCTCGCAGGCGTATGTTGCAATGAGAAAGATGCATGCTCTAAAAATACAATTTTTGTAGTTCTATCTGTCCCACTCCATAATTGATTCAGTTGTTTTAGTCTTTGAAGAGCAATTAATAGTCGTCTTTTAATTTCTTTCGTTGTGTCACCATTGTTGGTAATCAATGACCCATGATATTGTTAAGAAATGGATAATGTGTTTGTATGTAAAGCTTAAAAAAAAGTCGCTTAAAAGTCGACAGGGTCGACTTCATTGCACCGAGTTTTTATCCCACGTGGCTCGTATATAATGCATTAAGATTAAGAACGGAATGTGGCAAGCAAAAGCTGCATTTAAGAAAATCAAAAGTATCTAATGCAATAAATCACTGTCATTGAATTAAGACAACGAGTCTGAAATGCTATATAGAATCTGCTTTGCTGTATGGCAGTGAATCTTGGAATGTAAATAAAGAAATTAGGAGGAACCTGGTAGCAACAGAGATGAATGTTGCGAATTCCTTGGACTGTCAGAGTAACTAATAGCTATTGTCTGAAAGAGGCTAATCAACTTGAACATTATATACAACAATAAGAAAGAGACAAACAGCTTTCTTTGGCCTTGAGATGAAAAGAAAGGTATTGGAGAACATAGTGGCAACTCGAAAGATCAGAGGGAAGAGAGGCAGAGGCAGACCAAGAGAAATTATGCTGCATGAATTGAGACGGTGGCATGAGGAAATTTAATCAGCAGAGTTGATCCATAACACCAAAGACCGAGATCTGTGGAGAGACATGAACGCCTATGCTGGCTGGCAGGGCACTTGATGATGATGATATAATGATTTGCATTTACAGGCATAAGAACCAGCTGGTTTGAAATATTGAAAAATGAAAAAAAAAAGTACTGAAAAATAGAACAAGGAAAACTTCTTAAAGTGATAAGGCGAATACTCGTGGCTTAGTCGCCGTTACATATGAAGAAAATCGCATGGGGGGTACTGGAGTGCATAGTACTTGGGGGGGGGGGGGGGGGGAGGGGTAGATCAAGGACAACATTTATACAACAGATATGTCAGTGCAGATACCCTGTACAAGGAATTAAAGAGAGAGGTACTAGATAGGGGGAAAACAATGAACACATCTTACAGTAAACAAATGAAAATAGTAAGATGATTAGAGAAATTGTACGTAGACAGTCGCGAATTTTTGGTCACGTTATGAGAAGAAATAAACTGGAGAACTTGGTGAAAACTGGCAGGATTGAGGGTAAAAGAACTAGGTGAAGGTAAAGAAGTAAATATCTGGATGACTTGGCCACGTGACATAATCGTCCCCCCCCCCCCCCAAAAAAAAAAAAAACAGGGCTAATTCACGACTCTGGTGATCTTGTGAGATGTCGAAACATGGCCGCCCACACTTATCGGCATGGCACGTTATGACGACGATTAGATGGACAATTGTGAACAGGAATGATCATGAAGCTTCACTACTAGCTCAACGGTTGTAAATTTGACGATCGTTGTGGTGCTGATGATGATGTTACAAAGGAAAGGCCGTGGTTCAGAGTCACGACAGTTTTCGGATTTCTGCAATTACCTGGTCTGTAGTCGTCGGGTATTCAAGTATCAATAGAGTCATTGCCCAGTATTTGACTTAGGAAGTTGGAAGGCAGATAAACCAGCGGAATCTGAAGGGAACCTTCAACCACCACCCAGGCCAGAGCTTTGGAGGGGCAGAAGCACTGTTAGAGGAATCTCTGAAGACTGATTGGAAGGGGGGAATAACGAAAACTAGAGTCCTCGGCACGACGGCATAGATGAAATCGGGAGAAGCGCGCGTACTAGAATCTTCATTACCCGGAACATTACACTGTAGATTTAGAGGTACACATCCCAAATGGGTCCTCCACTTGCACATGTGGAGCACCAAGGCAGAGCACCCCTGCAAGATTACCCTAACTTCGCCAGAGAAAGGGCGGGAATCTGGCCCGCAGTAGCGGCCCTTCGAGACACACAGTGGGTGATCGGTGAAGACTTCAGTCAAGCCAACCGTCCTGTTCGTGACCTAGGCCTGAAATGACACGTAGCGAATGTTGATCGCTGAAGAGGTTAATCATTTCCGAGAAGGCTATGTTTTCTGCCCCGTTTACTGTGTTCGTTGTTGTTGTTGTTGTTGCTCCCCCTCCTTCTCTTTCTTCTTCTTCTTCTTCTTCTCTTCTTCTTCTTCTTCTTCTTCTTCTTCTTCTTCTTCTTCTTCTTCTTCTTCTTCTTCTTCTTCTTCTTCTTCCTTCTTCTCCTCCTCCTCCTAATTCTCATAAATCTTCTTCTTCTCCTGCTCTCTCTCTCTCTCTCTCTCCTCTCTCTCTCTCTCTCTCTCTCTCTCTCTCTCACCCTCCCCCTTCCCCTCCCTATTAGTGTCATAATGAACTTACGGGCGAACCATCTTACCTCTTTCTCCCTTTTTCCTTCTAAGTTTATATCTCTCTCTCTCCCTCTCTTTCTCTATCTATTTCTCTCATGATCTCGCCCCTGCCCCCTCCCCTTCATCGTTTCATTGTGAACTTACGGATAAACCATCACGCCACAGAAATGAATGCATTCCCATAGGGCCAATTGTCACTGGCAGTCAATCTCGATTGGTCTAGATCGAGATGATTGGTCTGGTGTGTGAGTCCAACAAGTCACAAGACATAGGGAGTCTTCGTTGTATCTGTCTCATGGGGATCTCGTGTAAAGTGACCCTACATAAGCCTGACTGTTGTTTATGCGTGTGAATATGGATGTCTCATGGAGATCTGATGTAAAGTTACCCCACATAAGCCTGACTTGTGTATGAGTGTGAATATGCAATTTGCGTGTGTCGTGATGTGTGCGTGTGTGCTGTTGTGAGAGTGTAAGTAATTATTAATTTGTAGACACACACACACACACACACACACACACACACACACACACACACACACACAGAGAGAGAGAGAGAGAGAGAGAGAGAGAGAGAGAGAGAGAGAGGGAAGGAGAGATGTGATCACAATATAGCTATTGTGAGCTTAAGTAACTTTTAATTAGTAAAGTTAATTGGTAAGGACAACAGAGCGTGTGTGTGTGTGTGTGAGAGAGAGAGAGAGAGGGGGGGGGGTCATAATATATCTATTGTGAGAGTTTAAGTAATTATTAATTAAGAGAGGGGGGGGGGGTCATAATATAGCTATTGTAAGAGTTTAAGTAATTATTAATTAGTAGACACACACACACACACAGAGGGAGGGAGAGATGTGATCACAATATAGCTATTGTGATCTTAAGTAACTTTTAATTAGTAAAGTTAATTGGTAAAGAGAGAGAGAGAGAGAGAGAGAGAGAGAGAGAGAGAGAGAGAGAGAGAGAGAGAGAGAGAGAGAACATTCTTTATTTTCAAAGGGTAACAAATTGGGCCACGCAGGCCCGTCTTACATTCAGCCCTTCCAGTCACTCATCGTTCATTCATCAATTGTGAATGTTACATTCATATAGGGAAGCCCCCCCCCCCCCCCCCCCCCCAAAAAAAAAAAAAAAAACAAACAAACAAACAAACAAACAAACAAACAAACAACAACAAACAAACAAACAACCAAAAAAAAAAAAAACAAAAAAAAAAAAAAAACAACAACATTGTATTCTGCCCTTTTATCACCATCTGCCATACATTATTTCATTCACACATAATTCAAGGCTAACTGAGAACAGCAACAATATAAAAGTTATGCATTATAAAGGCATGGGGAAAATGCAAAAATCAATACTACACGACTCAGTAATATTAATGAATAGTGTGGCACTTGTTATTAGCTATGTGGAATATACTGACCTACCAAAAGTAGGGTTTTATTATTATTATTCCTATTATTAAGGGGGAAGGAAATCCATACTGATATAGTGTTCGAATAGTTTGCGATTATATGTAAGGGTTGGTGATGTCTTTGATTTCTTGTGAAATATTGTTCCACAACTGAGCTGCTGTTAAGCTCGTTTTGTATAAGTCTATCCTAGGCTTTGGAATGTGTAATATATTTAATCGTTTTACTGTGTCTAGCATTATATTTAAACAATGGCCAACGGTAATTTGGACATTCCTAATTTTATGAATAGTTTGGCCTTATTGAAAAGCAGGCGTTTTCGGAGTGGTAGTAACTGAAGGTGTTTATGCAGGCTAGGATTGTCAGTTAAATGATTGCTATAAATTAAACTCATTGCCCGTTTTTGGAGTGAGTAAAGTCGCTTGGTGCTTGAATTAGAACACCGTCCCAGATTGTTTAGCAGTAGTCAAAATGTGTCTGTATGTGAGAAGTATAGAACATTTTTCTTGTGTCCTCACCAAGGAAATATTTTAATTTTGGCGAGTTGGTAGACTTTTTTCGCTGTTTATTTAATGAGCGCTTGAGAGAGAGAGAAAGAGGTAATCATGCAATGGGTCACGTAAATTGCAAGTATCTAGGAAGCTAGCGAGTGTTAGCCTGATGGCGGGAGAAAAGCGCCGAACTGGGCCTAAAATTATTGGTTGCCTGGTCTTTAAGGTCATGAACATTTGTTAATATATATCTATTGTATAAAGGGGCCCACTTCATTAGGGACACAGGGGCCAGTCCGCCACGGACACTAGTAAAGGGAAAGGTAACCCTTTTACAAAAATCAGTCCAGTGCAATCACCAGTAGTAGCACGTGTGTGGACTACACTGGAGTTCGCAGTGAGCAAACGAAAAAGAAAGGTGCATTTGCATTGGGGAGGGGGGTGTTATATGGACAGATGACAAAGTTTACGAAATATTCGTCTGTTTTGTTGTGTTTGATGGGTCATGGTCATTGCACACGGATACATGTATACAGTGCGCATTCTCTTCTCATAGATCACGCTAGACAGTGGTTCTCAACGGGTGGGGAATCCCCCCCCCCCCAGGGGGGAATTTTAGGGTTTCCGGGAAGGGGGGGGGGGAATGAAGACCATTTCAAGATCGTGTTAATACAAGAACCGATTACTTGATATTGTTTTTCCGTTCATACTTTACAGTTATGTATGTCTCATCCTTCTAAAATTCATTTTATAAAGTAAGTAGACCCACAAATCATGTTTTATGTGGATGTCTAGATTTGTTTTAGTATATGCTATTACATTTGCCTTCCACTTTTACGTATACTGTGAGGGGTGGGGGGATTTTTAGATAGGAAATATGAAAGGGGGGGGGGGGGGGAATGACGTTCTTAAAATACGGTGAAGGGGGCACGAGCCAAAACAGGTTGAGAATCACTGCGCTAGACAGTTTTCACACAGTGCATGAACTAGGTAACACGGGCAAGGATCCCAGGTATATCAGATTCAGCCTGCCTTAAATAATCCGTTAATTTGGTGTGTTAAGTGTGAACGTTGCGGTCATCCCAGCATTTTATTAGCTTTTTGTGAATATTAGGCAATGTAACCTTCAGTATTTTAGCATTGTTTTCTGAACGGCCGGCTCCTCATAATTCGAAATCAACGCAAAGCGGTCTGCTTGCGGCTGATTTAGAATCCCTATTCGGTGAGTCGGAGAAGAAACTGCGTTTGACTGACCCCTAAGGCCACAGACGCCGATTTTTGTGGGTGGGTGTTCTCATTTTTCAAATCTGTCGAATTAAATGAAATTTCATAAAAACCAATATTTGTAAGAGCTCTCCTCATCTCTATGTTGCTCTAATCTGCATCTGCTTACCATTATTCTCCCTGTCTTGCGCTAAGTATTCTAATTGGTCATAATCTTTATATTAGTTTACCAGTCTTGTTTGCCAGGTCTCATTGTGTGCTTCTTTCTACATTGTTTCCCCCGTGACATTTGAGAGACTCTTTCAACCTTTGCCTTAAATAAAGTGCGACTATGTGAACTTTGTGCTGGTAATCAATTGTGTCATTTGTAATTGGAACACAGTGGGGAAAACACATACGCGTACATACCTACGCCCAAAGCATGCATGTGTCGCGGACAGTGAAAGAACAGATAGGTGGGCTGGTACTGCGATCATGTCAGAGTCAATACATCGAGCCGGTATTATACATACTTAGAGAATTGAGCCGCTGCGAGGACCTACCTAGTTAATTGAACATTAATAGTTAAAACGGTCGGAATGAAAATCTGACTGCCCAGAACACAGCAGAATACCCAAAGCACGAGAGGTCGTCTGGTCAGTGTACACTGACTTAGCTGAGTTGAGTTCAGATAAGAACCATCTCAGCACACGGGACATACCCATAGGTGCTCCGTCCTCATCTTCAACACCGGCATAGTTAGTCGCTGTAATAGGTGGGTTTGGTACGAAGACGACCAGAACATCTATGGACATGCTGGGGAAGTAAACAGTAAGGGACCCGTATACACGGCTTAAGGCGTATTGGACATATGGTCCAGGACCCATGTTTTTATAGACCAGTCGGCAATAGGCTGGTGATATGGTCAGTATCATTTAGGCCAGTGGTTCTCAACCTTTTTTGGCCCGTGACCCCCTTCACTATATTTTCAGAACGTCACCCCCCCGCCCCTTCGTATTTCCTCCCTATAAACCCCCCCCCCCCTTTACATAGTATATGTAAAAATGGAAGCTAAATTTAATAACACATACTAGAACAAATCTAGACGTCTACATAAAACATGATTTGCGGGTCTACTTACGTTATAAAATGACTTTCAGAAGGGCGAGAAGTACAGAACTGTAAAGCATGGAGGAGGAGACAATATCAAGTAATCGGTTCTTGTATTAACGGGATCTTGAAATAATTTTAATCCCCCCCCCCCCTGGGGAACCCTAAAATTCCCCCCTGGGGGGGGGGGGGGGGAGATTCCCCACCGGTTGAGAACTACTGACTTAGGCTCATTTTACTTCCCTAATCATTTCCTGTCTGAAAGCAATGGCAAACTACTGAACGTAAACTTGCCACGATATTATTTTTTACAAAATGCTGGTGTTGACTGCGACGTCGTGTAAAGTATATACATCTAACTAATCATTTCCTGGTACTCATTTTATATTGGGTCAACCTTAGATTCAGTTTGAAAAATCTGCCTCGATGTAGGTTTAAACCCATGGCCATCGGGCCGACAGGCAAGCGTCTAGCCACTACACTGCCGTGACTCCTAAATGCTCAGGGTGCAGCGATAATAGCCCATACAGAACTGAAGACACGGGGCTGCTAAGGTAATACCTGGCATTACCGTGCCATCTGTCTCATAACTCCAGCTTGGGATCACGATAAATAGATGCATTATTGCAGGCCTGCGTGGCCGAATGGGTAGAGAGTTCGCTCATAAACTGTCAGTATGTTGATACCGAGGTAGCAGGTTTAACCCCTACACCGGCCAGTTGGACTACGAGTAAAATATTGACTTCTCGTCCTTGACTTGGGACGTAAATTACAAGTACCTCTGAAGTCGGAGTGGGTTCGCCTGATGGCGATGGACACTGGTAATAGGGAAAGCTAATCCACACACAAAAATCAGTTCAGAGAACTAAAAGTAGTAGTACATGTGTGGACTACGCTTGTGTTCAAAGCAAGAGAATAAAAAGAGAAGAAGAAGAAAATGATGATGATGATGATGATGATGATGATGATGATGATGATGATGATGATGATGATGAGGAGGAGGAGGAGGAGGAGGAGGAGGAGGAGGAAGAACAAGAATAAGAATAAGTAGCAGTAATGGTGGTGGTGGTAGTAGTAGTAGTAGTAGTAGTAGTAGTAGTAGTAGTAGTAGTAGTAGTAGTAGTAGTAGTAGTAGTAGTAGTAGTAGTAGTAGTAGTAGTAGTAGTAGTAGTAGTAGTAGCAGCAGCAGCAGCAGCAGCAGTAGTAGTATTTGTAGTAGTAGTAGTAGTAGTAGTAGTAGTAGTAGTAGTAGTAGTAGTAGTAGCAGTAGTAGCAGCAGCAGCAGTAGTAGTATTTGTAGTAGTAGTAGTAGTAGTAGCAGTAACAGCAGTAGCAGTAGTAACAGCAGCAGCAGTAGTAGTATGATTGACCATCTCCAGAGGTAACCGTGGCATCTTCGTCAGAACTGCAAACTAAAGGATTAGCAGGGCAATATCAGTAGTTCGTGGATAAATTGTCAAAGAGCGGTGTGAACTGAGGTGACGAACATGGACCTTTACAGTTTGACCATCCCCAGAAAGGCCATGGTGTCTTCAACAGAACTGTTGCCTCATGGACTTCAGAAGAACAACGAAAATATTTCCATGATGAAATGTCCAAGAACTGTATGAACTCAGATGATGAAATAGACCTGTTTTTAGTATAACTGGCACGTGTTGGTTATGTACCAACCAAAGTAAGGAATTTGTTACGGGTCTCTGTGGAAGGACCGGCTCTATGGCGAATTGATTACGGGCGCAGTTCTCAGTCCTGCATACCGCGTTCGAAACAGCTGCGGGCGATTTGGCAGCAAACCGACTTGCGCTGATTTTTATATAATGGCATACGTGCCGGTTGTTCAGAAAGCAATGGAAAACTACTGAACGTAAACTTGCCAAGAAATCACAAACAGCCACAAAAAATGATGGGGTTGACTGCAAGGTCCTGCAAAGGATGTGCAACTAAATAATTCTGCCGGGCGCTGACTACGTGTTATTGATCATCGAATGCTATGAATTATGAACGACTAAGAACACGAATGAGATCTGTACCTGTCAGTCGGTTCCGGCAGTGTGTAAGCTGGGCCTGAGCAGATGCCGCGGCCACAGAGAATAGGCGTGTTAGATTGCACGTTTACTGCGACATGAGTGCTTATGTATATTACTCTTGATCTAGATGGTGCGTAGTTGTGATGTCAGTTGTCCCTTTCCTTGTCTGCGGACGCGGTTCGTTCTTAAACATGATGTGATTTGTCCCTTTGCCCGATCCTTTGTCCTTTGCCCGATCCTCGATCCCGAGAGTGCGTAGAGGCGATGTCAGTTGTCCCTTTCCTTGACTGCTGACGCGGATCGTGCTTAGGCATAATGTGGATTATCCCTTTCCCAGATCCTTGATCTCGAGAGTGCGTACAGGTGATGTCAGTTGTCCCTTTCCTTGACTGCAGACGCGGATCGTGCGGACCTGAACGTGTGTAACCATGATGTGAATTATCCTTTTCCCTGACTTGACGCAGATCATGCGTCAGCATGATTTGAATTATCTCTTTCCATGATCTTGACTCTGAGCGTGTGAGACACGGTGTAAATTATCCCTTTCCCAGAATGTTACGCGGATCGTGCGTAGATGTGATATGAATTGTCCCTATCTCTGATCTTTTAACGTGGATCGTGCATAAACATGATGCGAATTTAACCTTTCTTCCACCCTCGATCCTGAGCGCGCGTAGACATGTTGTCAGTTGTCCCTTTCTATGAACGGCGAAGCGGATCGTGCACAGACGTGACATGAACTGTCCTTTTCTCTTACCCTTGACTCCGAGTATGTGTAGTCATGATGTGAATTGTCCCTTTTCCTGAAAGTTGACGCGGATCGTACATAGACATCATGGGGATTGTCCCTTTCCCTGACCATTGACTCTGAGTGTGTGTAGTCACGATGTGAATTTCCCTTTCCCCGACCCTTGACTCTGAGCGTGTATAGACATGATGTGAATTGTCCCTTTCCCTGACTATTGAATCTGAACGTGTGTAATCATGATGTGAATTGACCCTTTCCCCGACCCTTGACTCTGAGTGTGTATAGACATGATGTGAATTGTCGCTTTCTCTGATCCCTGACCCACAGCGTGTATAGACATGATGCGAATTGTCGCTTTCTCTGATCCCTGACCCACAGCGTGTATGGAAATGAAGTGAATTGTCATCTTTTCAAATCAGTGATTCTGCCATTTTCTCTGATTTCTTACAGGAATGTATGGAAACATGATGCAAATTCCACATTTCTCAGACTGTTGATTGGGAACGTGCAGAAACGCAATATGAATGATCTATTTCTCCCTCCCTTGAATGGGAGCGTATGTGGGCATGATGAGAATTGTTCCTTTCCCCGACTGTTGTCCCCGAGCTTGTGTAGATATGATGTGAATTGTCCCTTTCCCCGACCTTTTACCTAGCGCGCGTGGAAGCATGATGGGAATGGGTCCTTTCTCAGATTCTGGACCCAAAGCATGTGATGACATGGTGTGAATTGTCCTTTACGCTGAAACTTAGCCTAAAGCGTACTGAAACACGATGTAAATTGCCCATTTCTGTTATCCTTAACCCTGAGCCTGTGGGTATGATGTGAAATGTTCCTTTCTCTAGACTCGGAAAGTACAGAGACACGATGTGAATTGTACTCGTAGTTTTTACTCTTAACCTAAAGCGCCTGGAGACACTATGTCAGTTTATTTCTTTCTCCGAATCCTTCCTGAGGAGTCCGTGGAGACATGATGTCAATTGTCCCTTTCTCCGACTCTTGTCAGGAACGTGTAGAAACATAATGTGAATTGTCCCTTCTCTCACTCTTGACTCGCGCGAAAAACTAGCGCCCTAATCCTTGCGTCACTCAAATCTGTTATCTTTATCAGCTTCATTAATTAATTGGTGGACTGCCACATTAGCCTTGCGTCTGCTCTATTGATTGCATTTTATGTTTAAGTAGTTTGTGGACGCATCATTGGAACGGATTAGCAGAGAGAGAGAGAGAGAGAGAGAGAGAGAGAGAGAGAGAGAGAGAGAGAGAGAGAGAGAGAGAGAGAGAGAGAGAGAGAGAGAGAGAGAGCATTTAACATATTCCTTTCTGGGTCGGCCTGTTGTTTTATCGATTTCTGTTCTGTCGACTTGTAGGTCGTGGTTTGACCGCTCTGACTCACAGTCCAATGGCACAGCCGCCGCCTTAAGCCCAGAGAACAAAACGAGAAATCAGACGGACTATGTAACAAGATAAACCCGTTAGTGTTAATTGGCATTCATAGAACACACGAGGACAGTTGTGAATGTTTGAAGATACACAAGACTATGAGACTGAGCTTTTATGATTTTGGCCGGAGTGGTGTGTCGATTCTTCATTAACCATTAGCTTATTTGCTAGTACATTCGACTGACGGCTCGATGGTCTCTGGGTTAAAGTCTGACAGTGGCCGGATCTTTCTTGAGTCTCATATAGTGGGTAAAAGATACTTTTCTGGGAGACTGGGTGGTTTGTAAAACCTGTGTTCTCGGAGATTGGGTGGGTGATGAAACAGCATTTGTTCTTGGAGGTTGGGTTCTTGATGAAGCCTTTGCTCTTGGAGGTTGGGTTGTTGATGAAACCTTTATTATTGGTGGTAGGGTGGTTGATAAACCTTGTTCTTGGTATTTGGGTGGCTGATGAAATATTTGTTCTTGGAGGTTGGGTGGTTGATGAAACTGTTGTTCTTGGAGGTTGGATGAAGCCTTCGTTTTTGGTAGTTGGATGGTTTATGAAACCTTTGTTCTTGGTAGTTGGGTGGTTGGCGAAGCCTTTGTTCTTGCTAGTTAGGTGGTTTATGAAACCTTGGTAGTTGGGTGGTTGGTGAAACCCTTGCTATTGGAGGTTGAGTGGTTGATGAAACATAGCATTTGTTCTTTGAGGTTGGGTTGTTGATGGAACCTTTGTTAGTGGAGGTTGGGTTGTTGATGAAACCTTTGCTCTTGGTGGTTGGGTGAAACCTTTGTTCTTTGTGGTAGGGTGGTTGATGAAACCTTTGCTCTTGGTGGTTGGGTGAAACCTTTGTTCTTTGTGGTAGGGTGGTTGACGAAACCTGTGTTCTTTGTAGTTGGGTTGTTGGTGAAACCTTTGTTCTTGGAGGTTGGGTGTTTGATAAAAACCCTTGTTCTTGGAGGTTGGGTGGTTGAAGAAACCTTTGTTCTTGGTAGTTGAGTGGTTGATGACACATTTGTTCTTGGTGGTAGGGTGGTTGATGAAACCTTTGTTTTGGGTGGTTGTTGATGCCTCTGTTTCGGGTGGTTGTTGAAGCCTTTGTTTCGGGTGGTTGATGAAATCTTTGTTCTTGAAGGTTGTGTAGTTGATGAAACCTATGTACTTGGTGGTTGTGTGGTTGTTGAAGCCTTTGTTTCGGGTGGTTGATGAAATTTTTGTTCTTGAAGATTGGGTTGTTGGTGAAACCTGTGTTCTTGGTTGGTGGTTGTGTGGTTGATGAAACCTTTACTCTACGATAAATCACAATATGCCGGCGTTGTTTGACTGCCAGTCACCTTGACGTCTTGACAGATGATAGTTTGTAAAATGGAGTTATAGCACACAGCCTAGGCTGAATTGTAGAGACAATGCGCTGCCCATGCAGCATGATCCCTCTCTCTGACTACCTAGTTTACTTCAGAGGAAAGGTAACACCAATACGTCTGGAACATTACAAGCTTTAGAAGCTCCCGGATCAACAAAGCAATGCTGTAACTGTTCGCCTGTCGGAGCTTCGATCCTGGACCAGTTATCGACCAATGCTTAGAGCCTAGTCTGCCTTGCCATGACAGTTAGTCTTTAGGTTGCATTTCCTCGCCCTAGGGTGAGGTCTGTACCCTGGAACTTGTATTTTCCCATGTAAAATACAACATCGTGTTGCTAAGAACATTTACCTCAGCATAATGTATGCAGTAATCTTTTTACTGCATTAAATAAAATTGCATATCTTTTGCAGGATTTTGCAGTCAACTCCGGCCACTATTGACTGTTTATGATATACCAGGCAATATTACTGTCAGTAGTTTACCATTGCTGGGGTTGAGTGAAACGCTTTGTCAAGAACATGCAACTATTTTTTTAACCGCTCAAGTATTCATCTCGCTAACGCTGCTGCTTTAAACTGATTCACTGCCGAAGGATAGTATATCGTCACATGTAATCTCTTATTTGAACAAAAGGACGATATTTCGATTTCACCATTACCCCTACCCCGTTCAACCTTAAGGAGAAGTTATAGTAGGGTCCATCACCGGCTCAGAATCATATTTCTGTGACTAGTCAGCCACCAAAGCAGCTGCCCATGGTTTACCCTCACAGTCCTATTAATCCGAAGGTGATTGTTGTCCATACGGAGTAATGGCCTAAGTTGAAAGTCATCGTGATAAATGTTTTGTTTCGTGGTATGTTTGCAATTTCAATCTCAGTAAGGAAAATTTACATTATAATGTGATTGTATGTTTTATATAATTTGATTGTGTACCATATTTGTTGGTGCAAACCTACTTTTTGTTTAGTACTGAATCAGTTAAGCTACTCACCATTTGTGCCATGCTGCCTATATTAGTTTGCTCGCACAATGTAGATTTATTAAATCATCTAAAGTCTTAACATTCATGCTCTTAACTCCCCTTGCTTTGTCATGCTTCTTGAGTGTGTGGAGTTGTGTTTTCCTGGCCTAGAGTTATCTCCCGTGGTGAGATAACTATGGCAACAGTTAATAAACAAAAATCGTTTCAGCAGATTTTGAGTAATTCATAATTTATCACTTTTAGAAATAAAATATTAGCGTAAAGTTACTTCCAGAGATAATAAACCTTCCTTCATTTTAGCAGCTGTTTAACGGCTCTTTTTGATACGTGTAATTGTATCTATCAGTTTGGAAAAATTGTTAAAAACGACAGCTTGCAACACGTTCTCAGAACTCAATGTCTTCAAAAGATGCATACCCTACCCTAACTTCCTTAGAAAATATTAAGTAGTATAGTCTGTTGCACTCGCCAGTAGTGGCAACTACAAGAAATAGTAGGTATGGACTACGCTTGAGTTCAAACGAGAACGAACAGAGAGATGCCATTGACAAACAACTAAGGGATGAAGATCAAAATTTTCAACTATATAGATCTGGCCCTGGCCAGATTGTCACACTGCGCACAATAATAAAGCAAAGCATCAAACTGAACTGACTACGTTATATTGGGTTTGTGGACTGTTAAAAAGCCGTTGGAGTATTGATGGGAATCTGTCTAGGATTAGATGAGGCGTAACATGATCAACAGAAAATCATTAATTTGAATTAGGTAACTTAGAGAGATGTGGGGGTGCAGTATTCTCCATGAGGGAAAACTAACAAACGCGTTCAAAATAACAACAAGAATGAGACTGGGATGGATGTTTGTTATCTCTACTATTCTTACTGACTAGACTGGATTATGAAGATAACAACATGCACTGCCCCAGTTGAATTCAAATGTCTTCTCTAGCAAAGCGGCTGGATAATCTGGACTTTGTGGATAACATTACCCTCCTGTTTCAGACACGAAATAGATGCAAGATAAACTAACAACACTAGATGGGAGGTCACAGCTCACAACAGTTAGGTTGAAAAATTAATAGGGGAAAGGTAAAGATAATGAGAGTAAATCAAACAATGGATAACCTGATCACCCTTGCTAAAACCTAACTTTAGGAGACGAAATCATGCACCTATTTAAGTAGCAGTGTGGACAAACATAGGGGAGAGATTAAGGTATCAAAATAAGAATACAAAAGGCAAAAGGAGCATTTATAGCACTGGTAAATTTGTGGAGGTCAAACGAAATAAACTTAATACCAAACAAGCAATACAGTGTAATGTTTAATCACTAATACTGTAGGGGTCAGAAGCACGGAGAGCTAGAAAAACGATTGCAAATAAAGTACACACATTTGTGAAAAGGTGCTTGTGAAAAATAGAAGGACTAAAATGATATAATCATCATTGTGGAGCTCATGGAGAGAACTAGACACATATCCATGAACCAAGAGCTGAAGACAAGACCTTGACAAGGGATAGGACAGACATTGAGAAAACATGTGATTAGTAGAAGTAGAAGGGCCTTTATGTGATAGCAACAGGGCTAACGAAAGAGAGGAAGTCACACTCTCGGAGAAGAGAAGTAGAAACAGAAACGAGTAATATGACAAGGGCATGGGCGGAGCTGCACGGAACATCTAAGGATAGGACAACTTGGAGTGGGTTGGTTCAGGGCTGTGCCCCAGTGGAGGAGGCAGGGCGGAAGGTGAAGAAGCCTATCCCAACTGTACATCAAATCTTGTAAGAGCTTGTAACGTTCAAAGTCTTATACTCTATTATGTATAGTATATCTCTTGTAAGAGCTTGCAACGTTCAAAGTAATATACTCAGTGTTATATAGAGTATATCCCCTAGTTGTAACACTTTTCAAAGCCTAATAAATATCACAGCAATTATGTAAATGCACAAAAAATCAGAATCACAGAAAGCATTTAAACAAAACAAAAGCACTAAGGCGCAGAATTGTCTAGCCCAAGAAACAAATATCCGTATCCCCACTAGTAACTGCTTGCAGAACTGCTGCTCCATCGATACAAATTTAAGCTGGTACCATTCATAAACTTAATAATAATATGAGAAACTGAATATATTTTCTAGAGTGCAACAGAATTACTCAGAATCTGTTTCTTTCGATTTTTGCTTTATAGGAGAGCGGAAGTACATGTGCAAGTTCTGCGAGAGAGGCTTTAAGCAGCTGTCCCATTTACAAAAGCACACACGCATCCACACTGGTATGTATGTATCTGTTTTGGTGTGGCAGTAACCTGTTGTACCCGATTCTTTTTCAGTTTTATCGCTAACGAGGGCGTCAGTGCCTGGGTATTACCCGATTCTCTTTCAGTTGTGTTGCTAATGGGGGAGTCATTGCGTATGTGTTACCTGATTCTCCTTCAGTTGCATCGCTAGTAGGGGAGTAAATTTAAACCTTGTCTAAACCTGCCTTGCTTTTCAACCCATGGTAAATGCGTATGGGTGGGTGTCTGTCTTCCCGTTAGATGTTGTTGTTTGGCCATCAAGAATGATGATGACCATTCATTTCATCCAGTGGAGTTGAAGGTATGGAGCCGTGAGTTCTAAGATGGCTGATAAGGCCTATTTTGGCTTGAAATGCTCTTTGAATGCTTGACGTTTCTGGAGGAGGATTTCCTTCAGTGGTTTTTCTGTCCTGCCTTTTCTTCACCGCTCTTGCAGTCCTAGTTGCCTCACGCGTGACTGCACCCGAGCTTTGAGCATCTGTGTCAACTAATTTTGCACTTCTCTGTTTAGCAACAACGTTCTCTCCCCCTTTCCTAGATTCCAATGGATCTCCCGTTCCTCTGCTTCTCTTGGGCCGCTGTGTGTCTAGTAATTTCCCCTTAGATTCCGACCATTGATCTTTTGTACCAATTCCAGTTTTCAAAACAAAAATTCCAAATTCGGCTTCGTTCAACCTGCGTTTTTCAGCTGTGGTTATTGTTGAGGTCCGTGGTTTTTGTGGGTTCATTCACCCTAATTCTTGTCTTGTGAGTCCTATCTCGGACTGATTATGTTGGTTTGTGTCTGTGACGTCAGCTGGGGGGTCAGTCGGCGGCTATCCTTTGTGCTCGTCTGTTCTTGTGGTTTTCTTTGTTGGTGTAGGCCCTGGCTCGTCTGGCTTGACTGGCTGCAGTCCTTATAAGGACTTTTTATTTGGTATTTTTGTCTCCTTTTTTGTGTATTTTCTGTAGGAGCTTTTCGACGTTTCCATTTTCCTCCTTGCACCTGTTTTCACTTTCGAGTTTGAGTTTCTGCTGCCTTTCGATTTTTTCCTCCGCGGTCATCCATGGTTTTCTCCCTCCGTCTTCTATGTAGTACGAGTAGTCATGGTCATAATCAGGTTCATACCATCTACTTGGGTATTCTAACGGTCTCCTGAGTTTCTTTGGTTTCTTCTTTTCTCTTTCATCCCAACACCTTTTGAATTCCTGGTGCCTGAGTTCCTCCACTCTTGCAGCTTCTCGGAGCTCCTCCAAGGTAAATTCCCGTGGTCTCTCCGTGCCGTCATCAGGGTGCTCATCTCGGTTTTCTTCGGATGTCTGGCGGGATATTGTCGTGGCTGGACTGCTGGCTTTGTCTTGCGGTTCCGACTCGGTCTCTTGTTGGATTTCATCTAACGGTTTCTCTGTGTGCTTTTCTGTTTCTTGTGCTAGTTTGATTTGGGTTGGCTCCCTTTCAGTTGTTAGAACTTCTCTAACCGCTTTGATGTCTCGTAGAATATCTTCATTTATCTTTGTCATCTGCCTCATGTTCTCCACCTCTTGTTTGATGTCCCGCTGGATCTCCTTTATGTCGGCAAGAAGTTTCTCATTGTCGCTGGTTGGTGCCGATGTTTGCAGTATCTTGACTTGCTTCTTTAACTCTTCAATCTGGCTTTGCAGTTGCTCTTTCTCGGCTTGTGAGATGCAGGTTGCTGTCTCGCACCTCCGCCTTGCTTCGTTGTATGGTGTCTTTGTGGTGATGGCGATCTTTAAGACGTCTCTGTGTCTTTGGAGGTACGGACAGCCTAAGTATCTTACTCCGTGCTTGCCCAGGCAGTTGGCACACTTTCTTTTGTTGTTGGGTGCTCGGAAGTCCGTGTCCAGCTTGGCTAGCGGACACTCCTTGAAGGCGTGGTGATCGGCGCAGTAACGGCAGATTTCCGTCTCACTGTGACATGTTGCTCTGCTGTGGCCGGCCCTCTGACATCTGGAACATTGGGTGATCCTTGGGATGAATCTCTCTGGCAGCAGCATTCTCTTGTTGATTGATATTGTGGTCGGCATCTCGCTGCCCTCTGTCGTTATAACCGCCAAGGTTGTAGGAATCTTGGAGTAGGTGAGGAGCCGCTCCGCCTTCAAGAATCGGATGTGTTGATTCTCTTCTCGAAGCTGCTTCATGATTTCTTCGTCTGATAGCTCTACTTGGATACGCTTGATAACCCACGTGCTTGTCGGTGACTCGGTGTTTATGACTCTGATGTCTTTCTCCTCTCTCTGCTTCTCCGTAGGTTTGGCTCTTGTATGTGATGGGCTGTCAATCTTCTCCCTCGTGGTAGCTTCAGTAGTAGCTGTAGTTTCAGGTTCGTTGTTACAGCTCGCCGGCAGGCTCTCCACGCTCTTCTTCTTGTCGGCTCCCACGCTGCACATCTTGGCTGCCGCGTGTTTCTTGTTGTTGGACTTTCAACGTGACATTTTCCCGAGAATCAGGCTGCTTGACTTGTTCAGGCGACTTGACTTGTTAGCGCTCGCAGTGCGAATGAGACACTACGCGATGCACGACACGCACGCACCCACGCACAGACGACATCTGTATATATTTTTCTTTATTTGTATATACATTTTTTAGTCTCTATGTCACACAAAGAAGTCTTTCAGTCATGTGCAAGGGCTTTGTGGTTCGAACTCTCGTTTGATTCCGGTCCTCGTGGCCCTCTATACATGACTGCACTTTGATCTTAGCCCAAAATGCTGAGTAACGCAGCTTTGTTTATTTTGAACGACAGAGAACCTCACCAGTGTCATTGAGAAAAGATCAAGCGAATGCTTACAACCCGCGACCTCTGAATTGATGCATGTCATTTTACACGAAGCATGCCAGTCTTCACCTTTGCCAGCATGCTCTGTGAATCAGTTACAATCACAACATGCGTATGCAGTTTGCTCCAACCAGCGGAAAGCCGCATTAACCGCCTCCACCTCCATTCTCAAACTTGAGTTTGTGGTATCATACGCCAAACTCTCCTTAACTAAACATTGACCATTTGTTCAGAAATGGCTACTTATTTGAACTTGCCGTACACGGGGCCTTGTAAGAAATAGTGCCGTGTCCTCCGTCTGATTCTGCTTCTTTCCAGATGCTTCTAACTGTTAAGTTGATAGCATTATCTTTAGCTGGGAAGGTGGCGAATTGAATACTGTATCCGTGTTTACATATTTGGGTGTAGTTAGCGGGAAGATGCTTTAATGTGTGATATATGGGGTGGGTTAAGGTCTTCATGCCCTGGATTCTTTCTTGGTTTCTTTGTTTATGTTTTTTTCCTTAGTTTTCGTCTGTTATTCTTTCTTTCTTCGTTTACATGGTTAAGGTTTAATGACGTGATGATCGACTTCATTGCACCGGGTTTTACCCCACATGGCTCGGTCTCTTTCCGCAGGGCGACCTACCGTAAGCGTCGCACAAAGCACAAACTCCGTAGCACTAGCGACGACCACCCTGAGGTCTTCAGCAAAATTGCACTCGTGTACCGGAATCGAACCCACAACGTTCGGAATGTGAGGCAGTGGCTCAACAACTTCGGCACTTAGACCTCCGTTTAAATGTGTTCGATTGTTACCTTCATTTTAAAAACAAACAAACAAAGAAAATACCATAATAAGGATAAGATAATTAGTTTAATATTGCCATGTAGTGTGTTTCATGTAGGTTTGTGTCGGTTTGTGTTTGTTTGTCCTGTGCTGACGAAGGCTTTGGCCGCAACGTCCAATTTGTCTCTTGTAGTCGTGTTTTAGTAAAGCTCACTATCTGCTTCTCGTTTTCATGGGTGATTCATTCATTGTATAATAAGGATAGTTTTCTTTGCTTCATATTTCTTTCCTGTGTATGTATTATGTTATTATTGGTTTTTATTTTTATTTTGTATTTCTTGATTCAGTTTTTTTCCACCTCTTTATCCTGTTCTTTTTTCGACTATCTTTCTGTTTATGTTTCTCTTTTATTGTTTCATTCTTTTGTATTCTGTTCTTTCTTTCATTTCAAAGGGATTTAATCGTTAAGTTCTGCTTCCAATTGTCTTTCCTCATTCTAGAAATGCGTTAATCGCTTTCGTATTTTCATTAATTAAAATTAATTCATTTCAATCTTTCAGGTTCTTTCTTTCTTTCTTTCTTTCTTTCTTTCTTTCTTTCTTTCTTTCTTTCTTTCTTTCTTTCGTGTATTTTTGCTAGGTCATTAGAAAAGCCGTTGGCAGGCGTGAGTAAAAACGAAGGCCGGATACCGACATGGCGGTCATAGTTTCTCGCGGTATCGTAATCAGTTCATGATTCAGCGCTGACATCACCGCGGGAGTCGATATGTCCGGTCACGGTACTCATCGTCTGCTTGTGTCTCCCACACTTCACGGAGAGAGAGAGAGAGAGAGAGAGAGAGAGAGAGAGAGAGAGAGAGAGAGAGAGAGAGAGAGATATCACATCGGCGAATCCATCACTGCGAGCATGTTCACCTGACAACTGGAAACAAATCGATTACTGCTCGAGACAACACGATACTGGCTGTTAGCTAAATGCATGCAAGGCGGCCATTACGTGTAGACACGAGCATGTACCGTTAGTGTCTGTGTGGACTTAAGGGGAATGACGAGCTTATAATCTGGTCTCACTTCTTTATTTTAATGCATTCTTTTTTTCGTCCAGTCCACTCCTTGTCTGTCTGTCTGTCTTTACACTGTTTTCTGTCTTTTTTCTTCAGCATTGCCCTTCCGCTTTTTACACGTTTTTCTTTACATTTGGAAGCAGACCGTCCTGCGTTGATTTTTAACAGTGGTATGGGCGTCGGTTGTTCGAAAAGCTTTTAATCTGATCTCACTTCTTTATCTTAATTCGGTCTCTTTTTTTTATTTTCGTCCACTCCTTGTCTGTCTGTCTTTACACTGTTTTCTTCCGTCTTGTCTTCACCATTTTGATTTCCGCTTTGTACACAGTTTTCTTTACATTTGGGAGCAAACCGCCCTGTGTTGATTTTTAACAGTGGTATGAGCGTGGGTTGTTCAGAAAGCACAAGCAGACTGCTGAGCGTAAACTTGCCTAGTAAGTCACGAACATCCCCCCTCCCCCCTTAATGATGGACGTCCCGTAAAGTATATACAACTGACTAACTTTCTTTACATCCCAATCCGAATCTCTTTGGTGAAGGAACCGGGACAGCGCAGTGGTCGACGCACCAGCCTGCTGTGCCTCGGTTCCTGTGTTCCTCATCGAAGCGGAATTTCTTTCATCACTTTCCTTGTCTCCTTTCCCTTCGCGCGTCTAGTCTGAAGTTGACAGTGGGGATCGTGATACTCCACACCCAATTGGCTGTCCCAAACACGTGATATTTTAACCTGTTCGACTCCCGCCTCTGTGGCGCAGTGGTTAAGCTGCCTGCCTCGCACAATGAAAGTTGTGGGTTAGATTCCGAGCTCCGCTATTCGGTTGACGACTGCGGTATTTTCGGAGACTCCTGGGGGTCGTCGCTGGAGCTACGAGGTTCATGTTTTGTGGAAAGGGACCGAGCAAAGTGGGATAAAACCTGGTGCGATGAAGTCGATTCTCTCGCCTTTAAACCCCGTTTAAAATATCCAGTCCTTTGACGCTTGAAGGAACTTCATCAGTTATATACTATATCCTCGTCAATGGATCATCGTCGACGTCGTCGTCCTCGTCGTCGTCATCATCATCATAATCATCATCATAATAATAATCATCATCATTTTCATATCATCATCATCATCATCATCATTTTCATATCATCATCATCATAATCATCATCATTTTCATATCATCATCATCATCATCATCATCATCATCATCATCATCATCATTTTCATATCATCATCATCATCATCAATAGCATAAACATGGACAACATCATCATCATCAACAACTTCATCAACATCATCATCATCAACTCATTATCATATAACAGTTCTTTTGCAAAACGTCGCTATAATAAGAACTCGCCGAAAAGACTCATCCTTCGGCGTATTTCCCACCTCTTCATGCCCAGGGTGTCTTTATGTTCCCTTGTCAACCGTGGTATTGGTGGGCCTTTGTCGCATCGCAACTACCAAGAACCATACTTCCCATTACCGTTCGTTCTAACGTACTGCAACATCTTATGTGGCCTATGTATTTCTTCTTCTTCTTCTTCTTCTTCTTCTTCTTCTTCTTCTTCTTCTTCTTCTTCTTCTTCTTCTTCTTCTTCCCCCTCCTCCGTCGTTGTCTGTTTGCTTTAATTGATTGTTGTTACCTGCAGTATTATCTTTTGTATAAACAAAACGTTTCTAGTCTCTCACTGGTCCGTAAAGTTCTGCTTCCATTGTTTCTTTAGGCCAAAGGTTTTGTCCAGATGTGTCGTTTTTGGGGCCGACTACGCCTCCAATTCATATGGCTGATTTGCCAATCTTAAATTTTGTATCTTAGATTTTAGTCGAAGACTAAAACAACTGAATAAATTATGGAGTGGGACAGACAGAACTACAAAAAGTAGATTTTTAAGAGGATGCGTCTTTCCCATTGCTACATACGCCTGCAAGACCTGGACACTTACTAAACAAGCTGAACAGCGCATAAATGCCTTTGAATATAAATGTTATAGACGAGTTCTAAGAATATCTTGGGTAAAGAAAAGAACAAATGTATCCATACTTCAAGAGCTGAATATCGAAGAAGGTTGGCTATTAAAGACAAAGAAAATTGAAATATTTTGGTCACTTGAAACGTCACGAAAGTTTGGAGAGAACAATAATGGAGGGTTATATATGCCCGGGAAGAGAGGAAAAGGAAGGCCAAAGAGAAGATGGGTGCAGGATGTGGCGGATAATCTCCAGATGAGTGTATCGGACGCGGGACATCTTGCTTATGATCGAGAGGTTTTCCGGAAGGTTGTATTGGGAGCGAGGTTCTGCAAAGGACATGCTACTGAATGAATGAATGAATGAAATTTTTTATACTTGTGGTTGCGAGATCGATTGTGTCCTGTTGTGAGGGATTGTGTCCTGTTGTGAGGGGACACGATACAGTTTGTGGATCATGTTTCATCGATGTTCACATCTCGTAGAATGCCAGCATTCATTTCTATTCTTAATCCATAGCATTCTAAAAATGTGTTTCTGTAATGTTAAATTTCGGTTCACAGTCTGTGTTATAGTTTATGAGTTTAATAAATATGATTGTCGATTAAGGGACAGGATTTTAATGAGTAACTGAGAGTCGATGTATTAACACAAGCGGCAGGTATTTGCCATTCACAGACATTCCCTACACAAGAATCTGCGGGCACGTGTAAAGACGTGTTTACCTGACGCCGTGCAATACATGAGCTGAGGTGAATTATACATGTCGTAACCGTAAATTGACATAGACGAGGTGAACGATACATGTAGTAACCGTAAATCGACGCAGACATAGACTATAGACTTTGTGCGTTGTCTTCTAGAAACGTGGGTGAGCGTTCAAATCGTCCATGATATGTCTTTTCAGAGAAGAAAGCGGTATCTGTGTTTTGTTCTGTATAGATAATCACTAGAGTTGGGTTGAGTCAAGTGAGAACCGACATCCCAACACTCTTGACATTCCCATACAGTAGTGCTCTGTCTTCAACTGCAACAGCCAGCGAAGAGCCCCAGTAATAATGAGATAATCACTGTTGTTCAATTCGCACGGGCAGCATGTTCTCAAGCTTATTCCATTTGATAGGTAAAGCATTAGCCTGTTCTGTCGGAACTGTTACTTTCAGTCCTACTGCCCGAACCAGGTGACACATTCATCTATTCTATCTGAACTGTTACTTTCACTCCTACTGTCTCAACTAGGTGACACATCAACCAACGTATTCCACGAAAAAAAAGACATGCTGCGTGCAGAGTGGCGTGCTTCAATTAAAAAAATCAAAGAGGAAGTATATTTTAGAGCTTGTCCCCAGGACATGCTGGCGTGTTGGGAAACTAGCAAATAAAAAGATTGGCTGGATCTGCATGGCTAGGTGAGTTGTTGGTGCAGGATAAGTCGGTGTTGTCACGGTCCTTTGTGGTCATGTGAATAGTGTGGAAGAACAGATATATTCACGGCCTGGAAAGAATGGTGCTGCAGGGAGTGACATCATGGCTTGGACAGAATGGTGCTGCAGGGAGTGACATCATGGCCTGGACAGAATGGTGCTGCAGGGAGTGACATCATGGCCTGGACAGAATGGTGCTGCAGGGAGTGACCACCATCATGGCCTGGACAGAATGGTGCTGCAGGGAGTGACCACCATCATGGTCTGGGCAGAATGGTGCTGCAGGGAGTGACATCACGGCCTGGACAGAATGGTGCTGCAGGGAGTGACATCGTGGCCTGGGCAGAATGGTGCTGCAGGGAGTGACATCATGGCCTGGACAGAATGGTGCTGCAGTGAGTGACATCGTGGCCTGGACAGAATGGTGCTGCAGGGAGTGACATCATGGCCTGGACAGAATGGTGCTGCAGGGAGTGACATCGTGGCCTGGACAGAATGGTGCTGCAGGGAGTGAGATCGTGGCCTGGGCAGAATGGTGCTGCAGGGAGTGACATCGTGGCCTGGACAGAATGGTGCTACAGGGAGTGACATCGTGGCCTGGGCAGAATGGTGCTGCAGGGAGTGACATCGTGGCCTGGGCAGAATGGTGCTGTAGGGAGTGACATCGTGGCCTGGACAGAATGGTGCTGCAGGGAGTGACATCGTGGCCTGGACAGAATGGTGCTGCAGGGAGTGACATCGTGGCCTGGACAGAATGGTGCTGCAGGGAGTGACATCGTGGCCTGGGCAGAATGGTGCTGCAGGGAGTGACATCGTGGCCTGGGCAGAATGGTGCTGCAGGGAGTGACATCGTGGCCTGGACAGAATGGTGCTGCAGGGAGTGACATCGTGGCCTGGACAGAATGGTGCTGCAGGGAGTGACATCGTGGCCTGGACAGAATGGTGCTACAGGGAGTGACATCGTGGCCTGGACAGAATGGTGCTGCAGGGAGTGACATCGTGGCCTGGGCAGAATGGTGCTGCAGGGAGTGACATCGTGGCCTGGACAGAATGGTGCTACAGGGAGTGACATCGTGGCCTGGACAGAATGGTGCTGCAGGGAGTGACATCGTGGCCTGGACAGAATGGTGCTGCAGGGAGTGACATCGTGGCCTGGACAGAATGGTGCTGCAGGGAGTGACATCGTGGCCTGGACAGAATGGTGCTACAGGGAGTGACATCATGGCCTGGACAGAATGGTGCTGCAGGGAGTGACATCATGGCCTGGACAGAATGGTGCTGCAGGGAGTGACCACCATCATGGCCTGGACAGAATGGTTCTGCAGGTAGTGACATCATAGCCTGGAAGAATGGTGCTGCAGGGAGTGACATCATGGCCTGGACAGAATGGTGCTGCAGGGAGTGACATCGTGGCCTGGGCAGAATGGTGCTGCAGGGAGTGACATCGTGGCCTGGACATAATGGTGCTACTGGGAGTGACATCGTGGCCTGGACAGAATGGTGCTACAGGGAGTGACATCATGGCCTGGACAGAATGGTGCTACAGGGAGTGACATCGTGGCCTGGGCAGAATGGTGCTGCAGGGAGTGACATCGTGGCCTGGACAGAATGGTGCTGCAGGGAGTGACATCGTGGCCTAGGCAGAATGGTGCTGCAGGGAGTGACATCATGGCCTGGACAGAATGGTGCTACAGGGAGTGACATCGTGGCCTGGACAGAATGGTGCTGCAGGGAGTGACATCGTGGCCTGGGCAGAATGGTGCTGCAGGGAGTGACATCGTGGCCTGGACAGAATGGTGCTACAGGGAGTGACATCGTGGCCTGGACAGAATGGTGCTACTGGGAGTGACATTGTGGCCTGGACAGAATGGTGCTACAGGGAGTGACATCATGACCTGGACAGAATGGTGCTGCAGGGAGTGACATGGCCTGGACAGAATGGTGCTGCAGGGAGTGACATGGCCTGGACAGAATGGTGCTGCAGGGAGTGACCAGCATCATGGCCTGGACAGAATGGTGCTGCAGGGAGTGCCATCGTGGCCTGGACAGAATGGTGCTACTGGGAGTGACATCGTGGCCTGGACAGAATGGTGCTACAGGGAGTGACATCATGGCCTGGACAGAATGGTGCTGCAGGGAGTGACATCATGGCCTGGACAGAATGGTGCTGCAGGTAGTGACATCATGGCCTGGACAGAATGGTGCTGCAGGGAGTGACATCGTGGCCTGGACAGAATGGTGCTGCAGGTAGTGACATCGTGGCCTGGGCAGAATGGTGCTGCAGGGAGTGACATAAAGGCCTTAAATGAATGGTGCTGCAGGGAGTGACATGGCCTGGACAGAATGGTGCTGCAGGGAGTGACCAGCATCATGGCCTGAACAGAATGGTGCTGCAGGGAGTGACCAAAGGATCTGGCCCACACTCGGTATTCAGAGGAAAGGCCAGCTTTACACCTAATTAGACTGCACCTAGTACCATCAGTATTGGGACTCTTCACTGGTGGTTGAAGATGAGGCTGCCGGGCTCATCATCATCATCATCATCATCATCATCATCATCATCATCATCATCATCATCAACAACATCTTCATTAACTTGTGATAATCTTCTACTCTACCTAACTTCATTGGTATAACATTTGCGATGACCTTCACCACTACATAAGTATCATGGATGTAACTATTGTGATGACCTTCATCTCTACCTAAGTATCATGGGTATAACCATGGCGATGACCTTCACCTCTATATAAGTATCATAGCTATAACCATGGCGGTGACCTTCACCCTACCTAAGTATCATGGGTATAACCATTATGATGACGTTCACCCTATCATGGGTATAACCATGGCGATGACCTTCACCCTAGCTAACTATCATGGGTATAACCATGGCGATGACCTTCACCTCTATCTATCATGGGCATAACAATGGCGATGACCTTCACCCTGCCTAACTATCATGGGTATAACCATGGCGATGACCTTCACCTCTGTATAAGTATCATAGGTATAACTATTGTGATGACCTTCACCCTAACTATCATGGGTATAACCATGGCGATGACCTTCACCCTAGCTAACTATCATGGGTATAACCATGGCGATGACCTTCACCTCTACCTATCATGGGCAAATATAACCCTTGTGGTGCCCTTGTCTTCTATTTAATCAAGATACGAACGCTCTGATACTCTCCCTTGTTGAGTTTACCCCCAGCATTTAACTGATTAAGTACTATGGGATGAATAATCGTCTTAAGTGACTTCTCATTTCTGCCATAGGTTATATAGCACTAAAATGTTGTCACTGCTTTATAATACAACATGTCTGCTATCATATTCACTTTTAAGCCATTACCCCTACTTCCCATTTTCCATCTTTCATTTGTTTGGTCCCAACCAACCTTCTGTTTGGCACATAATCTGCTAATGCTCTGCTGCAGACTGCACTTGTTTCAAATTCATTGTTGTATGTTTGTGGATAACTTGTGTATTTGAAGTCTTTTGCATAGTTGTTTTTTAATTCTTGAAACTTATGTATGTTTTATATATTTCATTTTCTGCGTGAGTAGAATTTTGCTTTTTATTGGTTTTGATGAAGCTTTTGTTTGCCACTTGTTGTGCATGATTTAAGCATGTTTTATGTATGAGCAGTGTTATTGTTTGTTGGTTTGTGATTTTAACACTTCCAGCCGTATTTCATTCCGTTGTGAAGGTATTGAATAGACTAGGAAATTAGTATAGAGTCCTGTCTATGTAGTAGCTACTATGCACATGCATGTGCGCAACCACGCTCGCACGCACTCATTCTGTCTGTCTGTCTGTCTGTCTGTCTGTCTGTCTGTCTTTCTCTCATATACACCCATTATCAATAGGATCTCATGCATAGTTATGTACTCTCTCTCTCTCTTCCACACACACACACACCCTCTCAATGCTGAAATACACTGACACAAGCTCATGTGCAAACATTCTTATTCTCTCTCTCTCTCTCTCTCTCTCTCTCTCTCTCTCTCTCTCTCTCTCTCTCTCTCTCTCTCTCTCTCTCTCTCTCTCTCTCTCTCTCCTCAACACATGCACACACTGATTAATGCAGACAGACAATCAGAACCAAGAGCGGCGCGTGCCTGAGACATCAGCATACCAGTTTCGCACACATCGGTTACAGGTTATAATTCTGTGTAAGGTACAGGATTTTGACCTATCGGGGTCGGCATATCCATCTGAGACTGTACACTGCCTGGCCACAGTTCCTGGGCAAACACCTTTGAACTCTTCTGTACCAAGCACCTCACCATGTGTTTACTGGTTATGTTATGCCTGATATGGGAGCTACAGTAGCTTAGTGGCAACCAAGCTTGTCTGCAGGTCAGGGGTTCAAATCTGCATCAGGGCGCATTTTAAAAGTTAACTTTGGCTCCAAGTTAACGAAAGAAGAATAACCTTGACTCCAAGCGAACAAAAGAAGAACCACCTTGGCTTCAAGCGAATGAAAGAAGAAGAACCTTGGCTCCAAGCGAATGAAAGAAGAAGAACTTTGGCTCCAAGCAAACGAAAGAAGAACTTTGGCTCCAAGCAAACGAAAGAAGAACTTTGGCTCCAAGTGAACGAAAGAAGAAGAACTTTAGCTCCAAGTGAATGAAAGAAGAACTTTGGCTCCAAATGAACGAAAAAAGAAGAACTTTGGCTCCAGTGAGCGAAAGAAGAAGAACCTATAGCTCCAAGCGAACGAAGGAAGGAGAATTTTGGCTCCAAGTGAATGAAAGAAGAAGAACCTATGGCTCCAGGCAAACAAACGAAGAACTACTTTGACTCCAAGCAAACGAAAAAAGAAGAACCGCCTTGGCTCCAAGCAAACAAAGAAGAAGAACTTTGGCTCCAAGTTAACGAAAGAAGAAGAACTGTTGGCGCCAAGTGAACGAAAGAGAAGAACTTTGGCTCCAAACAAACAAAAGAAGAAGAAATTTGGCTCCAAGCAAATGAAAGAAGAAGAACTTTGGCTCCATGTGAACAAACGAAGAAGAACCTTGGCTCCAAGAGAATTAAAGAAGACGACCCTTGGCTGCGAGGTCGACCCAGCAAAAAATGTGAATCAGGAAATGTCTTGAGAAGGAAAGGTGGCTGTTGTGATGCTAGCCAGTGACCCAGTGAGTGCCGCCGGGTCTGTACAAATCTGGGTCTGGCACTATATGTCCATTTAGATTTAACACATGTAAAAGAGTCTATTTACATTGATATGTGTATGTTTGTTGCTTAACTCGTCAAATGTGAAGAAATATGTGATGTATGGTTGGCCCTTGTCCTTGAACCCCAACAATTGTGATGTGTGTTCTCATGCTTTCTACATTTGGTCAAAGCATACTCAGGCTTCGTCAGTTGCCACAACCTGTATTTTCAGTCCCTTTGAAAGTCATGAACTTGTGATTTTCTAGTGTTTATTTCATCCTCTTGGGTATTTGCTATGAAATCATTTAGAACTGAATAAGTTCAATTCAGTTTCAGGTTGTTGTTTATTTACATTGATGTATTAGTGTGCCTCCAGGGAGGCTTTGGAGATGTGCTTTTATAGAAGAATGATGAAAATTGTTTAAACGGCCAAAAAAGTTGCAATCTGGACATTTGAGGGAAGCCAAGATGCAAAGACAACTTACCACAAACATCAGAAAGAGGCAGTCTTTGTTCTACATAATGAGGAGACAAAAGCTGGAACATGTTGTGACAACTGAAATTATCTGTGGAAAGAGATAGAGGAAGACAGCAAAGAAAATTCTTGGTAATCTTGTGTCAGGTAGTGAGGGGTGCTAGCACATGGACTTATACATGCCATTGGAGATCATAAGATGTGGATAAACATGATCACCCTCGCTAGTCGGCAGGGCACTTGATGAGGATGATGATATTAGTGAGATCACATTAAAATGCAGTTCTGTCAATTACTAAGTGTGCTTGTTGTTTCTTTTTTGTTTTTGTGGTTTGATTTGTGTGTTTTGAATTTTATTTAATTTTCGAAATATTTTTCATTTTAGGTGTTTTAACGTATTGCGTTGTCGGAATCGAAGGAGAACGAGATCTCGTGCAAAACACCTTAAGAATCCGATCGCACGTTTTGTTTTGTTTCGTGTAATGCATGGCCTTCAATACAAAAATTGTGATACAAGAGTTTATGTTTTTGAGTATGACTCTGTATGTGTCCTTTATTTCCTTATGTTGCGGCTTATAAATATTCACACAATGTCTCCCCCACCTGGAATCACAGTTGTAGATTACTTGTAGATTACAGCAATGTTTAGTTTGTATTGTACTATCTATATAAAGCATATTTAAACATTGTTAACCTACCTGTTTTTTGGGGGAGAGATCAGATTGTAGTTAAATTTGTTAAATTAGAATCTAGAATATTTGGAAGATCATAAAGTTGAAAGTAGGTTAGAATGTAAACATTTAGGAGATCAAATTGTAGACAATTTGGGGGATTAAAATGTAGATAATTTGAAGATTAGAATGTTGAAAGTTTAGGATATCAGAGTAAGATTATTTAGGAGATTAGAAAGTTGAAAATTTGGAAATCAGAATGTAGAAAATTGTAAGATCAGACTCTAGAAAATTGGAAAATCAGAATCTAGAAAATTGGGAAGACCAGAATGTTGAAAAGTAGATCAGAGCAAAGAACATTTGAGAAGATCATAGTGTAGAACATTTTGAAGATTTCTATGCGAGAACTGAGAAGCAGGAGGCTAAGAGTGAAGGCACTCATCTCTCATTTAGAAGGCACAGTTCCTCATCCCAGATAAGGCAAATGGGTTTTGTCCAATAGAGGTAAAATTAGGAAACAAAGCCTTGCCTGGTAACGCACGGTAATTCCTGGTCAAGTGGTCATTAGCTTTCAGGCCTCATCAGCCTCTGCTGTTTGACAGGGCATTCACAGTGGCACTAACATATAGTAAAATTAATCTCTCTTGCTGTTCAGAAAGCAGTGGCAAAATACTGAGCGTAAACTTGCCTAGGAATCACAAACAGCAAAAACATGCCAGAATTGACTGCGGTGTCCTGTAAAGAATATGAGAGTAACTTGCCAATAGAAAATAAATGTGATGTAGTTAAGGTTGAGATGCTACATTGAACCTGTACTTTTGTATGGATGTGAAGCGTGGACAATGAGCAGTCAGGCTGAAAAACATCTGATGGCTGTAGAGATGTGGTTTCTGAGGAAAATGCAAAGAATACCATGGACAGCCAGAAAGACCAATGAACAAGTCCTTCAAGAAACAAATGAAGATCGTAAATTGATTAGAGAAATTAGACGTAGACAGTCAAAATTTTTTGGGCATGTTATGAGAAGAAATGGATTGGAGAATTTGGTGACAACTGGTAAGATCGAGGGGAACAGACCAAGGGGAAGACCTAGAAGCAAGTACCTGGATGGCTTGGCCTTGTGGCATGGTCGAGACAGAAACACGGAGCTGATCCACGACTCTGGTGATCGGGTGAGATGGCAGAACATGACCGCCCACGCTTACCGGCATGGCACATGATGGATGGATGGAGTTAAGGTGCAGAGGTTGCAGGAACGAGAAAAACACATCATTTGCCCACAGGTTGGAGTCGAAAACTGTAGGGGAAACATGGACCAACCCAGGGCTAATTTCAGCCAGTTCATAGATGCTCTGCCGAGTCATGTCTTAGTTTTATCCTAGCATGCCTGTCTGCAGATGTGAGGTACAAACTATACCCTTCTTGCACATCCCACTGGGTGCACACCCCACTGAGTGCACACCCCACTGAGTGCACACCCCACTGAGTTCTGAGCTGGGAAATGGAAAGGAGAACTCTGCCACACAGTCTACGTGACATTTTGCTGGCTGTTGAACGAGGGGACAGGGGACGGGGCACGTATTGGAATGTCCTGAGTGCAGTGATGTTGGTTCTCAACTCATCTCAACTCTGGAGATCGCACTTTGGTATTGGGTCAGGAAAAAAAATGATCTACAACAACCCCGCTGTTATAAATGCATCAGATTTAAGATTTAAAATTCAGTGTTCCAGCCAGTCAGCCAATCAACCAGCCAGTCGGCCAACCACTAGCCAGCCAACCAACTAGCCAACCAACCAACTAGCCAACCAACCAACTAGCCAACCAACCAACCAATCAACCAACCAACCAAGCAACCAACAAGTCTACAAAGACTTAAATGTTGCAGTTGAAACTAGTCTAAAATAGAAACAAACTAAAGCTTTCCAGATGAGGAAGATGTATAAGAACAAGCTGACAAAAATACTTGCATGTTGCAGTTGAAACTAGTCTAAAATAGAAACAAACTAAAGCCTGCCAGCGATTAGGAAGATGTATATTATCAAGCCCACAAAAAGACTTAAACAAAGCAGTTGAAACTAGTGTAATAATAGAAACAATTTAACGCTGTCCTGATTAGGAAGATGATATCTATGTTTGACAAAGTCTTCATAGTAGCTCTTAATTTAATAGTATCTTTTAATAAGGCTCTTGGTTTTACTATGAACACAGTTTAATTCAGCAAAGACAAGCTAGTAGATTAATAGTAGCTATTGATTCATAAATAAATTAATAGTAGCTATTGATTCATAAATAAAGCAAGCAATAATCCACATGAATAATGTAGATACTGGCTTCTCAAATGTATAAAACTGTTTTTACTCTGGTCCATTTTAATCACAGAAAATGTTTCTCAACTCCCTTACTCTGTTATAAAATCACAAGGCACTAGTTTGGACTATCTATAATAATTATATAAAATACAATATGCACATGTGTCTGTGTAATTTTAGTGCATCACTTGCTTTATTAAGCTCTTGTGTAAATAACAGCAGTGCACAAATATAACATCTTTAGGCGGATTAGATTCAGACCTGGGATTTCTTATGAAGCCATTGCCTCATTTATTCCTCTCGCAACAGAAAATTGCCTCATTGAAGGTAGCTTTATTCCTATCACAACAGAAAATTTACTCACTGAAGGCAGCTTTATTCCTATGGCATTGGAATCAGGCAGTACCTCTTGGTTTATTCATCCATCTCTTGTCTACACCCTAGGAATTCCCCAGCAATTCCAAATTGATTGTAAAAATATCTAGATGTTAGGGTACTTCAGACAATTTGGCAATTTTAGGACCATGTTCTGAAGGTCTCCGTAAAAGTGAGTACTGGGCAATAGGTTTCTAGTTCACAGTAAGCTAAAGGGCAATTATTCCAGAATAAATCGAGAAGCCTAGACAAAAGCAGAGTCAAAAAACTCAAAAACATAAACAGCTGTATTATCAATTTTTGTCTTGTAGGAGAGCGCAACTACGTTTGCTCTATATGTGAAAAACGGTTCAAGCAACTTTCGCATTTACAACAGCACTTCCGAATTCATACGGGTGAGTAACTTGTTTTCTTTTCTTGTTTTTTATTGAAAGTGTATTCTTACATGACATAAACATATAGAGAGCTTATAATAAACTTGTATGTGTTTTTCAGTAGTAACATGTATTGTATCATAGAACAAATGGAGACATTAGAAGTTTGAATGTGTTTCTCTATGGTAGGATTCATACAGTTGCATTTATAATTGATGGGGGATGCTTGATTGAGAGGTCTTTGCCTAAGACTTATAATGTACCATGTTTAGGGCTCGGAGTTTTTACAGAAGCCATTGGATTCTAATGATTCCTCTAATCACCTGATCTCTTGGGTAGTGAGATCAGATACCTAAACTTCTCAGATAAGGGCAAAAAACCAGAAGGTTCCGTTTGTAAGCTGAACACAAAAAATTCCACTGCAGTTGGAAATTGCAAAGAAAAGGCTGTATGGACACTGTCATTGCAGAATTGTTAGGAATGAAAACCTACCCATAAATTGATAGCAGCTGTTACCTTGGATGGGATCTGTCAAGAGGAAGCAAAACTGACACAAATGCATGCTTCAGTTGGACAAAGTGACTCAGATTGAGACCTAGGTGTGATGAACTCTCATTGAAAGAAGAATAAAGAAGTTTTGGCCAGTGTTATAGTGGAGGTATAGCATACGCTGCCATGGAAGTGAAAGGTTCATTTCTCTATAAGGCATTTAACTAACGTTGCTGTAGGAAATCAGTACACTGCCAAATAATGCCACAATAATAAAACAAGACCATAAGGAACCTCTGTACCCCAAGCAAGAGTACAGACTGAGTTAATGAGAATGAAACCAAAACTATTCATACTCTTCTGCAATTACTACACAAATGCCTTCCAGCAGACTCAAGCAGTAGTACATTGTATCATACTGATAGGTTTAATGTTGTTAGTTATTCACCAAAGATCAAGATTGCTTGTACTGTCTGTTAAATTATTATCTCTCAAACTAGATTTTTCTTATAGCCATGACTTATGCTGTTATATTCTTTGATGTTTACAACAGATAATTGTCATCGTATCATTGTTTGCCTAAATTTGTTATCATTGCTGTTACTTAAAATTAGCAACCTTGCACTTTGGGCAAGCCATATAGTGATTAGTCTTTCTAACCTGGGAGGTCAGTACACTGATTACTTCCAAGCTCACTGGTTGCTTTTGAAGGAAACATATGTAAAAGTAGGGTTGAGAGCTGCGGTGGAGCAACGCATGTTTGGAGAAGAACAGAACAATAAGAATATATTATTTATGCATCTTGCTATTTCTTGGATTGATGCTGTCTGTGTGTTTCTCAGGTGAGCGCAAATACGTCTGTTCTTGTTGTGAGCGAGGTTTCAAGCAGCTTTCTCACCTGCAGCAGCATTTCAGAATTCATACAGGTGAGTGACCCGCTTGTTTGTTTCCATTTGAGTGCTGTGACACCTTGTTTATACACTTCTTGATGGGAAACCCTTGTTATGCAGCCAGTGATGTGAAACCCTTGTTTATACACTTCTTGGTGTGAACCCTTTGTTTATACACTTCTTGATGGGAAACCCTTGTTATGCAGCCAGTGATGTGAAACCCTTGTTTATACACTTCTTGGTGGGAAACCTTTGTTTATAGTCCTTGAAGGGAAACCTTTGTTTATATACTCCATAATGTGAATTCTTTGTTTATACACGCTTTGATGAGAAACCATTACTCATAATTTCCTGTTCTACTACTTTCTTGTTCATACTGTGTACTTACTATCAAACCTTTGATCAGTCTCTTTGCTGTCAAACTCTAGTTCATAGTCTCCTTGCTGTTGATGCTGTCCTTACTGTCAAACCCTTATTCATACTGTCCTTACTCTCAAACCCTTTCATAGCTTCCTTGCTGCCAAACTCTTATTCATAGTCTCCTTGTGGTCCAACTCTTGTTCATTTGTTCATTATCTTCTTGCTATCAAACCCTTGTTAATGATATTGTAAACTCTTGTTTATTCCCCTCTCTGTCAAATCCTAGTTTATACACTATATTGTCAACTCTTGTTCATACCCCTCTCTGTCAAACCCTAGTTTATACATCATATTAAAACCCTAGTTTATACCCTATATTATCAACTCTTGTTCATACTCCTCTCTGTCAAACACTACTTTATACACCATATTGTCAACTATTGTTCATACCCCCCTCCCCTCCCCCTGGTCACATCCTAGTTTATATACCATATTCAAACCCTAGTTTATACCTATATTATCAACTCTTGTTCATACTCCCCCTCTGTCAAACCCTAGTTTATACACCATATTGTCAACTATTGTTCATACCCCCCTCCCCTCCCCCTGGTCACATCCTAGTTTATATACCATATTCAAACCCTAGTTTATACCTATATTATCAACTCTTGTTCATACTCCCCTTCTGTCAAACCCTAGTTTATACACCATATTGTCAACTATTGTTCATACAACCCCCCCCCCCCCCGTCACATCCTAGTTTATATACCATATTCAAACCCTAGTTTATACCTATATTATCAACTCTTGTTCATACTCCCCCTCTGTCAAACCATAGTTTATACACCATGTTGTCAACTCTTGTTCATACCCCCTCTGTCAAACCCTTGTTTACATCCTATTTTGTCAACTCTTGTTCATACCTCTGTCTCTGTCAAACTTATTAACACTCTCCTCGCTGTAAAAACTCCTTTTATATTTTTCTTACTGTCAAATATTTTGTTATAGTCTCTTTGCTGTCAAACCCTTGTTTATGCTCTTCCTAGCAATCAATTTTGTGTTTAAAATGTTAATTTCTAACACCTTGCTGTCAAAACTATGTGCATAATTTGAAACTTTTGCTGACAAACCTTTGTTGCTTTAGTCGCTCATGCCCTGTATATGTTTGTTGTGTATGTAATATTTGTGTGTTGAGTATTTTAAAGAATCATTTGGTGAATTAGTATGACACAAAGTTTACATGCTAATATAGAGAAGAAATAACCATTTTCAGTCTAACTGTTTTTTATGGTAAGGGCATACAAGATACATGTTTTCATTTCATTAATGATATCATCATCACGTGCCATGCCAGTATGCATGCTTGGTGATTGTTTGTCATCTCACACGAGTCTTGGATCAGTTCTGTTATTTTGTCCTGATTTTGTCATGTGACCAAGTCATCCGGGTGTTTACCTCTTTGTTCTCATTTTGCTTTTCTCTATAAGGTTTGCCAGTTGTCACTAAGTTTTTCACTTTATTTCTCGTCTTCTTGCCCAAAAATCTTTGTTGTCTACATCTAATATCTCTAATCAGTTAACAATTTTCACTTTTTTCATACAGGACTGTCTCATTCGTTTTGTTTGTCTGTCCATGGTATTCTTAGCACTTTCCTCAGAAATCACATCGACACTGTCAGCATGGATTAATATTGTCCATGCTTACAAGAGTATAGGTTCTATGTATTACTTTAACACTCTTAAAGATAGATAGAATAAACAGCACTTGATTAGTAATTGGGACAGCACGCTTTATCTCCCAGAATGTTTTCTGGCATACATTTTATATTTCGAGCTCGATCCAGAAAAAAAACATAAAACCGGGAAGGTAACTCGGCCAAGGCCTGAAGAAGTTGGATGTGTTAGCCGAAAGGTGCAAATATCGCAGCTCTGCTGTAAACAGGCACAACGTAATTACGTCTAAAACAACATTCTGGATGAACGCAGCAGAAGAAGAAGAATAACATGAAAATACCCAGCTTGAGGGAACTTGAACTCAGCATTACAGGCTAGTGAGTGAGTACGCTAACCACTACATTACTGCAGCTTCCTGCCATGTAGTGGTGAGGGTTTGCGCACAATACAAATTGAATAAGTGAATGTAACATGCGGGACCTCAGCAAAATAAAATATGTGATACACCTGGCTTAAACTCTTCTAACCTAAACAGTTAAAGTATATGATAAAATTGACTTTTGAAGGATATTAGCGCAAAATCACACACACTCATACATGCATGCAAATGCACACATACATGCACATACACATATGCGTGCTCACACACACACAGAATAACCAACTGAAACCAGAGACTGATTTAATGTAGTGAAGCTCTAGAGGTCAAAGTGCGTTTTCCAGTTTGGCCAGAGGCTGGTTACTTTCTTCTTCAAAGAAATGAGCGAGCAGTTGCTGTATCATTGTAACTAGTGCACTCATCTGCCGCCCATTCATCTCATATTTAAATCCCCCTAGAGGTGCAATATGTGCTTAATAAAATAAAGGTCAAAGACCCTTTTGTTGTTGTTGTTGTTGTTGTTGTTTTTCTTCTTCTTCTTCTTCTTCTTCTTCTTCTTCTTCTTCTTCTTCTTCTTCTTCTTCTTCTTCTTCTTCTTCTTCTTCTCCTTCTTCTTCTTCTTCTTCTTCTTCTTCTTCTTCTTCTTCTTCTTCTTCTTCTTCTGCGTTCATCCGCAGAGTTTTTTCGGACGCGATTGTGTTGTGCCTGTTTACAGCAGAGCTGCATTCTTGCGCTGCTAGGCCGACACATCCGACTTCTGTGGGCATTTGTTGACCGGGCTAGCCTTCCTGGGAGGACCCTGTTCCATGCCTGGAGGCTTAGTGAGTATGTGGCTCCCGTAGGGGGAGTCAGCTGTGGGTATGTGAAGTGCTAGGACCATCACATATTCTAGGTCCTGAGTGCATGGAGAAATAGGTGGTCAGTCTTTTCCTGACCTCACTCATGCCATTGCTAGCTTCCTGTTATAACTTCTACCGCAGCTGGGGTATATGGTGCTGGTCTCGTAGTTCTATAGAACAATCAAAACATGATGATGCCGTCCACCTTCACTTCTGAGAACATTTCCTGGTACCAGTTTTATTCTGGGTCGACCTGGTCAGTTTTAAACTAACCCCTGCTGTAACAAAGGTTTCAGACACATGACCACCAGATGGGCAGGCCAGCATGCTAGCCGTTGAGATACTCCATCCATCATGTGCCATGCCTGTAAGTGTGGACGCTCATGTTTTGCCACCTCACTTGATCACCAGAGTCGTGGATCAGCTCCGTGTTCTTGTCTCAACCATGCCACATGGTCAAGCCATCCAGGTATTTACTTCGCTGTCTTCCCCTTGTTCTTTTCCCCTCGATCTTGCCAGTTGTCACCAAGTTCTCTAATTTATTTCTTCTCATAACATGTCCAATAAATTTTGACTGTCTACGTCTAATTTCTCTAATCAGTTTACAATTTTCATTTGTGTCTTGTAGGACTTGGTCGATAGTTTTTCTGTCTGTCCATTGTTTTCTTTGCATTCTCCTCAGAAACCACATTACCACAGCCATCAGATGTTTTTCAGCTTGACTGCTCATTGTCCCCGCTTCACGTCCATACAAAAGTGAAGGTTCTATGTAGCACCTCAACATTCTTTTTCTCGTTGCAATTGACATCTTTTTATTGGTCAGTATGTTTTCATCTTGCAAAATGCTGCCTTTGCCATGGTGATTCTTGTTCTAATCTCTTCAAGATATCTCCCATCAGATGTTATGACTGTTCCGAGATAGCTGTAATGATTCACTTGTTTAAGAATATTCTCATTTACCTGTATATTACCTTGTGGTATTTCCTGCTTCCTTCGGCAGCCCCTATAATTATTTGATTATTATTTTAGTGTCAAAGTTTGGAGTTGGTTTTTCCCTGGACGTAGGTCATTTATATAGTGGAGGTCAGCATGGCTGAATAGATAAGACTGCTCTTTCTTAAACATCCGGTGAGCTGATGCTGAGGTAGCGGGTTCAATCCCTACACCGGTCAATTGGACTAAAATGTTGACTTCTAGTCCTTGACTTGGGGATATAAATTACAAGTATCCCCGAAGTCGATGTAGGTTCGCCTGATGTCGAGGGACACTGGTAATAGGTAAAGTTAATCCACATTAAAAAAATTAGTCCAGTGCACTAGAAGTAGTGTGTGAACTATGCTTAAGTTCATAGTGAGTGAACACTTTAAAAAAAACATTATATATAGTTTTACTCATGAAGTCAATACGCGAGTCCAGCTAGCACAACCTGAAGTGTTCAGGTAGTGAGAGACATACTTGGAGTTACTGCACCAGTCACTAAACTTATATTTACACAGGACAAGTTACCCCCTTAACTAGGGTATTTGTTAATATGTATGAACAGTACATCTAAATAACAAACGCTTCCCTTTTACATGGAACAAATTTTCTGATTAAATTCTGGACTTTCTTAATATATAGAAAACATCTTATTGTGTTCTGAACTTTATAAACATTATTTTATTAAATTTGGGACATTCTCCTTATATAGCAAATATTCTGTTATTAAATTCGGCACATTCTCATTATATAGGAAAATTATCTTATTAAGATCAGAACATTACCCTTATATAGGAAACATTCTCTTATTATATTCGGCACATTCTCATATAGCAGAAATAACTCTTGAAAATAGGCAGAATTACTCACTCACCCGGCACTGTCTGTCAGTCTGCCTGCCTGCATTTCTACCTGCCTATCAATATACCTTATCTACCTACTTTGTCTGCCTGACCATCCATCCTACCATCCATAATCCATCCATCTGTCTGTCTAGCTAATAGAATAGTTTATGTTTATGTGTATGAGAAAAAACAAACACCTAATTTAATAACCAAAGCAGCTCCTTTAAACAGGTAGAAGTAAGTTATTATATAGGAGACATTCTCCCTATCTGGCCGAATAAAAACATAAAATATGACTGAGAAGCTTGACAGATGAAAAAACACACACACACATTTGCAGGCAAAGTTTTAACCTGTCTGTGTGTGTTTTTTCATCCCTAGTTGAGTTTCTGCCATATTGTGTTTTTTTTAAAAAAAGTACAGTAGCAGTAAACCCATTTTTTTTCTATACCTATCTGGTCACCTGATTATCTATTGATCATCTGTAGGTGCAGGACAACATTTCTGGGACTGTTTATTTTGGTCCAAACTTCCTTTAAGCACACTGAAGAGTTAAGACTTTATTTATAAATTCAAATATGTGGCCTGGATTGGTTTGAGTCTCTAGGTTTTCTCCAATGTTATGTATCCATCGACTTCTTCATCTTCCTGCAGCTCATGACCAAACCCAGTTGAACTTTCCTACAATCTTCTAGGTTTTCTTCAACCAATCTCTTTTCCTGACATGTGATCTGCCTTCTTGAGTTGCTGTTCAAATCATCATCATCATGCACCATGCCAATAAGCAGAGAAGACATGTTCGCCATCTCACATGATCTCCTGTTTTGGATCAGATCTGTGTTATTATCCCAATTATGTTGTGTGACCAAGCTTCTAGGTATTTATTATTTCTGCTTTCCCCATGCTCTTTACTCATCAATCTTGCCAGTTGCGATTAAGTTTTCTAATTTTGTTTCCTCATAATGACACCATGAAATATTGACTCTCTACGTCTAATCTCTCAAATAAATTTATGGCTGTTATTTGTCTCTCTTTTTGTTCAGAAAGCAATGGCAAACAACTGAATGTAGACTTGCCTAGAAATCACAAACAACTTTTACCCATCAGTCTTGCCAGTCACCACTAAGTTTTCTAGTTTTTATTTCCTCATGGTATTTATTCTTTCTGCTTTCCCCATGCTCTTTACTCATTAATCTTGCCAGTTGCCACTAAGTTTTCTAGTTTTGTTTCCTCATAATGTCCCCATGAAATCTTGACTCTCTGCGTCTAATCTCTCTAATAAATTCATGGCTTTTATTTGTTTCTCAGTGAACCTTCTCAATCTGTTTTCTGTCCATTCATGGTATTCTTTGCATTTTCCTCAGAGACTACATTTCCACCATCCTAAGATGTTTCTCAGCGTCTCCGCTTATTGTCCATGCTTAAACATGCATATAACATTACAGGTTCTGTATACCACTTGAACACTATTTTTTCTCACTGCAATTAACAGCTTTCTATTGGTCCGTATGTTTTCCATCTTGCAATGTTGAAATACCTGGGTGTATTTCACGAACTGATCCCATTCGTAATTTTTTCTTCTCTCTTGCAGGTGAGCGCAAATATGTTTGTCAGCTTTGTAACCGTGCTTTCAAACAAATGACACATTTGCAGCAGCATCATAGAATTCACACTGGTAATACTTAGCTTTGGTGTGAAGTGCACATTTCAGTTCCTCCATAATTCTTTCAGTTTGTGTCTTTCTGTAAGCCTTTTGTTTTTGTTCCTTATTGCATTATGTTCTTCTATTTTGGTTTTGAGCATCTAAGTGTGTGCTTGTTTTGTTCTCAATGGCTTTTGCTTTCCTTAGGCATTTAAATAGTTTTATTAATTTAATTTTGTTTGTTTTACTTTGAAAACATGTATCTATATGGCTTTAACTGTAGTTGTTTTTTTTTCCTGTTTGGTAAGATCATCAATGCAGTTCTTAACAAAATAACTGTCATGGATAAATCTCCCATTGTAATTATTATCCAAATCTCCTGTGGTAATTCTGATAAAAAGTGCCCACTTTTTCTTTAAAATTTCTTAATAAAATTATCCATATGGATAATTCTCCAACTGTTTTTCTTATCAGAATCTCCTACCTGTAACTCCTTTTTCCTTCTTGGTTCTCATTTAAATCCCTTTTAATGGTTCTTATCAAAATCTCTTAATCTAGCAAATCTACCACTGTATTTTAATCAAAATCCTCCACCGTAACTGTTATCAAAATCTCCCCCTGTGATTCTTAACAAAATCTCCCACCATAACTCTTATCAAAATCTCCCACCATATCTCTCATCAAAATCTCCCACTGTAACTTTTATCAAAATCTCCCACCATAACTCTTATCAAAATCTCCCACTGTAACTTTTATCAAAATCTCCCCCTGTAATTCTTAACAAAATCTCTCACCATAAGTCTGATCAAAATCTCCCACCATATCTCTCATCAAAATGTCCCACCGTAACTTTTATCAAAATCTCCCCCTGTAATTCTTAACAAAATCTCCTGCCATAACTCTTATCAAAATCTCCCACCATAACTCTTATCAGAATCTTCCCCTGTAATTCTTAACAAAATGACCCTCATGGTTAATTCTCCCACAGTAATTCTTATCAAAATCTTCCACTGTAGTTCTTAGAAAAATGTTCCTTCTTGGTTCTCATTTAAATCCCTTTTAATGGTTCTTATCAAAATCCCTTAATCTAGCAAATCTACCACTGTATTTTATTGAAAAATTGCTCCAATGAGTAAACCTCACACAATAATCCTTATCAAAATCTTTCATTATAATTTTTATCTAAATTTTCCAGTCTCATTCTTAACGAAATCCAAAGCTGCTGTTGTTTGTCAAAATCGCTCAGTGTAGTAAATCTGCTATCAAATGTCTTAGCAAAATGGTCCACAGAGGAATGTTGAGTTGAGTTGAGTTAAGAACTGACATCACTGCACTCAGGATATTCCCATACGTGCTCCATCCCCTCGTTCAGTAGCCAGCGAAGAGTCATACTACTAATCATTCCCACCGCTATCTGATTTTAAAGTTCTCCTGGTCTTCCCTCTCAGTTTTTAGATTCTTCCAGAACCCCTGCCGATCCCCAGCAATCTCATTCTTTCTACACACAGGTTCTCAATCTGTTCCCCCGCCTTCTCCATCTGGTCCCACGAGCGCACAGCCACCTCCCCCTTGTCCATAGGTAATCTACCACCAAGAGGTGCATTCCCTGCCCACAAAGGAAATCTCTCAATGTAATTCTTGACAAATTCTCCCATTGCTGTAATTCATCCACTGTTGATACCTGCCACGAGGTTCTTAGAAGATATCCCTCTATAGTTTCTAGTAAATTCAACCACTGTATTTCTTATCCATATTTAGCAATGTTACTGTATGGACAAATTTATAATGTAGTTTTTATGGCATTTCACTATGGTTCGTAGCAAAATTTATCATTGTCCTTTGCAAAATCTCTATTCTTAGTTTTTAGTACTATCATCATTCACTATGATTATTGTCAATATTTGACAATGCAGTTCTAGAAGACTTTGTCAACGAAGTTATTAGCAAAATCTCCCATTGTAGTTCTCATGATCCCTACACTCTAACATCTTCTGGGAGAGACACAGCATTTATGGGAATATCCCAAATGCATTGATTCTAGTTAATCAGTCAGTCAGTCACTCCATCAGTCTGCAAGCTCTTGTCTTTACAAACTCTTACTTTTATATTTATTCAGTGCAGATCTTAGCAAACTTTTGTATATAGTTGTTAAGTGTAGATCTTAGCAAACTCTTATATATAGTTGTTCAGTGTAAATTTGAGCAAATTCTTATATATAGTTATTCAAGGTAAATCTTAGCACTCTTATCTGAAATCTTTCAGTGCATTTCTCAGCAAAAGTGCCTGGTTTCCTGCACTTACCATTTCATTATTTTAATGTTTAAACTTTTCCATTTGGCCTTAGTTATTACAGTCCTATTTTGTTGAATGTTCCACAACCCTCTGTCTCCACTGTTTTGACACATTTTGTATTCCTTCCTTGGTTTGGTAGTTGCAGAGCAGGCTGTCCTGTGAATATTTATGTAGTTTTCCTCTGTTGCATTGTTTTTCAGACTATAAAGTAGACAAGAGTATTTTATTTCTGCCCGTGCATTACCAAGGCCCGCCAGGGAAACAGAGAATAACAACACTGTAACCCACAATGCATGTCGTAAGACATGACTAAGGAGGGGTGACATGAGGCTGGCCACCTCAACCCTCAACCAATAGAAAACATTAGCTACAAAAGCTAACCAATCATGAATAAAGGCCCGGGACCCTTTTCTATGCCCCGCCCCTCCACAGGAGGAGCCTGCTGTGGGTATGTGAAGTGTTATGACCATTACATGTTCTGGCCTGAGTGCGCAGAGGGATAGGTGGTCTGTCTTTTCCTGACCTCACTCATGCCATTGTCAGCTTCCTGTTATAACCTCTACCACAGCTGGGGTATATGGTGCTAGCCCCATGTTTTTGTAGACCAGTCAAAACTTGACGGGTGATGTGGTTATTATCATGCCGGGTACCTCCGCTTCCTAGAACATTGTCCCCAAAAACAGCTTGGCTTGGTTGAGGGTTTATGCTTCGTTGGGAGTTGAAAGGCAACAGCAGCAGCATGCCTGTGTTTAGCTTTGGCTGCAGTGTGGTATTTGAAGCAGCAGAAATGGATGTGTGCAATGCTCTTGGTGTAGTAATGGTACATGTCTGTCAGTTAGGAACTTCTGATGCTGTTTGTTTCTTCCTAGTATCTCTGTATCAATGGGTTAGGCTGTTTGAAGCATTTAGGTTTGTTTCAGGACAGTTGCTTCAAGGAGTCTTTATATCATAAGAATAGTGAGCTCTGGGGGGATTTATATCTCTAAAATAGTTGCCCCAAAATAGTTATCTCTTCTTCTTCTTCTTCTTCTTCTTCTTCTTTTTCTTCTTCTTCTTCTTCTTCTTCTTCTTCTTCTTCTTCTTCTTCTTCTTCTTCTTCTTCTTCTTCTTCTTCTTCTTCTTCTTCTTCTTCTTCTTCTTCTTCTTCTTCTTCGTGTGAGTGTGTGTATATGAAAGAATACAGAGAGAGAGAGAGAGAGAGAGAGAGAGAGAGAGAGAGAGAGAGAGAGAGAGAGAGAGAGAGCTGAGCAGATGCATGTCATGTAACACGCATGTTATGTAACACACGAATCCGTATGTTTGTGTATTCTCATCTGTCATATTATCAGTTAAATACCATTTGATTTTATCATGTATAATATAAACTTATGTACATTACTGTAGTTTGAGTGAGAGAGTCAGTGAATGTGAATGAGAGACAGAATGAGTGAGCATGAGAGTGAATGTGTGTGTGTGCGTGTGTGTGTATGTGTGTGTGTGTGCCTTCTCTGTGTGTGGGAGCATCACTATGTTTACATCACATACTTTTTATGTGCACATTTTTCTCCATGCTTAACATTTTTATGAGACTGCTCATGACAATTGTCAGTGTATGTGTGTGAGTAAAGTGTGGGAGTTTGTTCATACTAGTTTCAATGCTAACGTGAGACATTTTGTATGTGTCTTGATGTGAGGAGGTGTGAGTGTGTGTGGAGGATGTGTGTGAGTGTGGGGATATGTGTGGGTGGGGGATGTGGGGGTGGGGGTATGCGTTTGGATGGGTAGGGGTGTGTGGGTTTTTGTGGATAGTGATATTTGTGGGTGTTGGTGGGATGTGTGGATGGATGTGTGGGGGTGAAAGTAGGGGTGTGGGAATGGGTGTGGGGGATGTGTGTATGGGTGGAGGATATGTGTATGGGATGGGTGGGGGTGTGTGTGTTTATGTGGGTGGAGATGGTTTGAGGAAGTATGTGTGGGTGGCGGGGTTGTGTGGGTAGGGGATTGTGTTGGTGGATTGGGGATGCAAGGGCGGGTGAGGAGAAGTGTATGGTGTGTGGGTTTGAGATATGTGTGCGGTGTGTTGGTGGGGGATGTGTGCATGGTGTGCGGGTGGGGGGGGGTGTGGTGGTATGGGTGAGGATATGTGTGTGGGTGGGGGATAGTGTGTGGTGTGGGGGATAGTGTGTGGTGTGGGGGATGTGTGTGATGGGTGCGGGGAATATGTGTATGGGTGAGGTATATGTGTGGGTGAGCAGGGGATGTGTGGTGGTTGGGGCAAGTATGTGGGCGTGTGTGGGTGGGAGATGTGTGCGTGGATGGGGAATGTGTGGGTGGGGGTGTGTGAGTGGCTTAGGGATGTGTAGGTGGGTGAGGGATGTTCATGTGTCGGGGTGGGATGCGTGAGTGGGTGGAGGATACGTGTGGGTAGGGGTATTGTGATCGAGAGATGTTTGATTGGGGGTGGGTGCATAGTGGAGGATGTGTGCGTTAGTGAGTGTGTGTTGGTGGATGGGTAGGGAATGTGTGAGTGGGTGGGGAGAGGTGTGTGGTGTGTTGGTTAGGGATATTGTGTGGGTGAGGTATGTGTGTGTGGATGGGGGATTTTTGTGGGGGGTGGATGGGTAAAGGTATCTGTGTGGGTGTGGGTGGGAATATTGTGTGGTATGTTGGTTGGGTATATGTGTGTGGTGTGTAGGTGGGGATGTGTGGTGGTATGTGGGTGTGGGATGTGTTGGTGAGGGATATATATGTGTGTGTGCGGTGCGTGGGTTGGGAATATTGCGTGGTAGGGGATGTATGTGATGTGCGGGTGGGGGATTGTGTAGTGGGGGATTGGGTTACGGCATGTATGGGTGGGTGGAGGATGTATGTGTGGGTGGTGGGGTGTGAGTGGATTGGGGATGTATGGGTGGTTATGGAGATGTGTGTGTGTGTGTGTGGGGGGGAGGGGGGGGATTGTGTGAGTGGGTGGGAAATATGTGGTTAATGGAGATGTGGCTGGGGGATGGGTGGTTTGAGATGTGGATGGGGAGAGGATGTGTGGGTTAGGATGTGTATGTGGGTGGGCGTGGGATATGTGGGTTGGTGGGGGAATGTTTCTGGATGGCGAGTGTGTTTTGGTTGGGGGAACAGGTGAGTGGAGTGTGGGTGGGGGATGTGCGGGAGGGGGATATGTCGGTTGGTGGGGTATGTATGTGTCCCTTGGTGTGCGTGTGTGTGGGTAGGTGGGGGTATGTGTGTGGGTGGGGTGCTGTATGGGCACGTGGGAGATGGGCCTCATAACATGGTAATTTGCCTTGTTTATGTTTACAACATTCATTTCACAATGTTTATTTTTCTTCCTATGTAAATGTATAATGCTCTTGATGAACGAAAGACGAGTCATTGGAAGGGCCGAATGTAAGACGGGCCTGCGTGCCCAATTTGTGACCCTAATAAAGTTGATTTGATTTGATTTCTTCTTCTTCTTTTTCTTCTTCTTCTTCTTCTTCTTCTTCTTCTTCTTCTTCTTCTTCTTCTTCTTCTTCTTCTTCTTCTTCTTCTTCTTCTTCTTCTCCTCCTCCGTCGTCTTTATCTGCTTCTTCATCTTTCTCCTCCTCCCCCCTTCTCCTCCTTCTTCTCTTTCTCCTCCCCTTTTCTCTCCCTCCTCTTTCTCCTCCCCATTCCTCCCCACATTCCTCCTTCTCCTGCGCCTCCTTACATTCTCTTTGTCATGAATTTTTTTTATATTATGGAGGAGATTGGGGCACCTATAGAGATGCCCACATAGAGAAAAATGCTAATAAACTCTGAACTGAGCTGAACATTAACAGTATCGGGCTGCCAGGTGTAGACATGTCAGTAGCATTGGGATAGAAACATCATCATCATGTTCTTGTTAAATGGAGTTGGCATTCATGTCTCTCCACAGATCTCTGTCCTTGGTGTTATGGATCAGTTCTATTAATCATATTCCTCCATGCCATGTCCAGCATAATTTCTCCTGATTTGTCTCAACTTTTTTCTACCACTAATCTTTCCAGTCGTCACAATATTGTCCAATGCCTCTCTTCTCATTTACATGACCAAAGTGCACTGTTGACTATTTCTTATTCCTCTGTCTTCTCTCGTCCTTTAGCACCCATTAGGGCACAGGCAACCAACCAAATCACTGCAAGTCATCCTATCCTGAGCCATCCCAGGCAGCTTCGTCCTTGTTCTCCCCATACTATTCATTTCCATTTCTACTTCTCTTCTGTGTGTGTCCTAGGACAGTGGTTCTCTACCGGTGGGGAATTCTCCCTCAGGGGGAGAATTGTAGTTTCCAAGGGGGGAATTAAGATTATTTCAAGATTGCGTTAATACAAGAACCAATTACTTGATATTGTTTTTCCCTCCATACTTTACTGTTCTGTACTTCTTGCCCTTCTGAAATTTGTTTTATAACGTAAGTAGACCTGCAAATCACGTTTTATGTAGATGTCTAGACTTGTTCTAGTATGTGTTATTAAATTTAGCCTTCATTTTTACGTATGCTGTGTAGGGGCGGGAGTGGGGGGATTTAAAGTGTGAAAATACAAAAGGAGGGGGGGGGGGTAACATTCTGAACATATGGTGAAGGGGTGCATGGGTAAAAAAAAACAGGAAAACCAAATCTGTGATCCGGACTGCTTGCCACTGTCCCTGCATCGACTGTCCCCGCACCTACCACACCTCTTCTTGAAGAACCCCCCCCCAGCCCTCCTCGTTGGATTGGTTGTTCTTGTTTTCTTTGTCTTTGAACTGTTTCATGATTGGTAACTCTTTCTTATAGTGGTGTATAAATGTGCATTAAAGTAAATGACATTATTTTGGGGCAAGTGCAGAAATTCAGATATCTGGGCACATGGAAGATATATCACAGAGATTCCTCCGAAGTTGGAGAGTGTCTGCCTGCACGGCAAGGAACTACCAGTCTGCACACCAATAAGCCAGACATGGGACAACGGATACTCATGCAAACATCAGGTCATGTATGACATCACACTGATGTTGGACAATAGGGTGTCTTCATCTGACATACAGGACTTCGCGCTGGAGATCACAGCCAGCAAACACAAGCAAGCATATCACAGAGATAAATAACATATGACAAGCAAAAACTGCATTCTATCAAATAAAGAACATTTTATGCAATAAGTTCTTGTCCTTGAAAGTTAGAAAAAGAGTCCTTGCATGTTACATAGAAAAAATTTTAACATTCGGCTGTAAATCTTGGACAATTAGAAAACAGGCGAAAAAATCTCTAGAAGCCGTGGAGATATGGTTTTCTAGAGGAATGTTGAAAATTAATGGGACAGCCAAAATGAGCAATCTGGACATTTTGAGGGAAGCTAAGTTGCAAAGTCAACATATCACAAACAACAGAAAGAAGCAGTCATCATTTTTTGGCCACATTATGAGAAGACAAAAACTGGAACATGTGATTTAACCGAAAAGTTTGAATAACGAAGACACAAACAGTAGATTGCATGATTTATTGCCTGGCATATTTCGCTGCATTTCATCAGGTACATACTGCAGAAATCACACAACGTAAAGTAAATTAACTAGATAAATCCTTCAAGCTGAAATATACACATGTTCGCACAGTAATGTCAATTGTCTACCACGGTAATTTTAAGCTGACTAACATGTCTTTCTGTTTGCATAAATCTGGCTTGCGTTGATTGATCATTATTGCTTCTGCAAACTTTAACAAGCTAGTATTTTGTGTGTTAAACAACAAGCGAAAGGCATGTTTCTGTCAACCACATGGCTGCTTTCGATAATGTGCCTACCAATTGAAGACACAGAGAGCTTCCGGTGTGTCGTATGCAATAATGATCAATCAACGCAAGCCAGATTTGTGCAAACAGAAAGACATGTTAGTCAGCTTAAAATTACCGTGGTAGACAATTGACATTACTGTGCGAACATGTGTATATTTCAGCTTGAAGGATTTATCTAGTTAATTTACTTTACTTTGTGTGATTTCTGCAGTATGTACCTGACGAGATGCAGCGAAATATGCCAGGCAATAAATCGTGCAATCTATTGTTTGTGTCTTCGTTATTCAAATTCACTACGGGAAAACATTGTTTTGAATAACCAAAAAGATTTGTGGAAAGAAAGGTAAAGGAATGTCATAGCATGGAAGGGAGTCAACACATGAATTGATTCATGCCATTCTACATCGCAGTTTGTGGAGAGGTACGATTGCCCATGCCAGCCAACAAGGCACTGGTTGATGATGATGATGCTAATTGTTTACTTTCACTAGCCTCTTCAGGACAATTGTTAATTTAAAATAACATTTTTAAAAACCCCAAAACAACACAATACACATACAAGTTGACATATTACAGTAAACAAATAATTAGTTGTTCTGTGAAACAGAATTTGTTATAGAAATCACAAAAACTAAAAAATAATCTGTTTTTATGAAATATTAAGATTGTGTTGTTTTGAGACATTAAGATTATGTCCTTTCTTTCATCATGACATCTGGACAACTAAATGGAGTGTCTTTGTTTAACACAATTTAATTACAATACAAAATATAACTCATTATCAAAATAGCATTATTATATCAGTTATTTAAAATAATTTAATATCCACTTGCATCTTACAACCAAAACAAGGAAATAACTAAATGTTCACAAATCAGACAGCCTGTTGATGTCCCCAAGGGGATCATTCTCCGGTCACCAGAATTATAGGCTAATTCTTTGTATTGTTCAAGTATTTGCCCTGGGAACTTGCTCTTTTCTTGGGCCTTTTGATTTAATTGCCAGTCCATATTGTCAACCTGGCATCTTCAGAAACCATTGTCCTGTGTGGGAGATTGCGAATTATGAAAGAATATCTCTGTTGGAGCTTGGCAGCTTTGTGTTTCCTAGACTAAACAAATGTTAAATTTCACATGGGTTGTATATAGAAGAGAACAGTCATTGTGACAGGGAGGTAACAAACAAGATGGGATTTATTTTCTTGACTGGAACATGGCAGTATGCCAGTGGTTCCAAACTGTATTCTTTAGGTCAGACTTTCAGCATTCCCCGCCCATGTGTTTTCGGGACCCTTAAGGAAAGTGACTGACTGACACCTTGCCATCCTGACAGATGATAGTTGTTACATTGTGCTTAAAAAAATAGGCATAACTACAACCCATGGTGGGGATTGACTGGCACCTTTGCTGTATTGACAGATGATAGTTTGTACATTGCGCTTTAAAAAAGGCTTAATAACTAATACCCATGGCTGGAACCAGGGATGGAGTTAAACCTCTGCATAGCACAAAGCCTGGGCTGAATTGAGAGACTATAGCATGATCCCCTTCTCAGGCTGATCCCCTTCTCAGCCTGATCCCCTTCTCAGCCTGCCTAGTTTACTCCAGGGGAAAGGTGACATCAATACGTCTGGAACAAGGCAAGCTGCAGAAGCTGCCGGATCAGCAAAGCAATGCTCTAACTGTCCGCCTGTGGAGCTTTGATCCTAGACCAGTGTCTGATCAAGGCTTAGGGCCTGGTCTGCCCTGCCATGACATTCAGTGTTTAGGTTGCATTTCCTCACACTAGGATAAATCTTGTACCCTCCCAATTGCACTCCTTCGCCGAAAGCCGTTGGCACAATGTGGGATGTCGGGTTTGGTAAGCATCGCTCAACATTTGGTGCTAACAGAAAAAATGGCTGTACTGTCTACTATTATATGGTAACTTAGTCATATTTGACTCAGACCTGATAGAAGGTGATAAGTAAAGTTATGCTGTAGTCTACCGTGCATGTTGTATAAGATGACAAAGGAAGGTTGTCCTGTGTTCTTAAAACATCCGGTGTGCTTATGCCGAGGTAAAGGTTTCAACCCTTACACAGACAGTTGGACTAAAATTTTGACCTATCGTCCTTGACTTGGGGACGTAAGTTACAAGTACCTCTGAAATCAGAGTGGGTTCGCCTGATGGTGGCGAGGGACACTGTTAACAGGGAAAGTTAATCCACACACAAAATTCAGTCCAGCACTACTAGAAGTAGTGTGTATGGACTACACTTTAGTTCAAAGCGAACGAGGCCCCCCCCCCCACACACACACACCATCCATTGGCACCTTGCCGTCTTGACAGACGATAGTTTGTGCTTTAAAAAGGCATAATAACTTTTAACTATGGCGGTAGCGAGTGTGACTGATAAGGCCAATCTGCGCTGTAAATGTCCGTTCACAGTGGGTGCATGTGAACACGTGGTCATTTCCACCATCATGCACCATCTTACGTCTCAAACGCTCGGTGTGTGACTTTTCTGCAATAATTTTCTCCTTTGACTTTATTCCATTTCTGATAGTTGCCCTCCATGCAACACGTTCAGCGGCGACTTGCTCCCAATGTGCATTATCAATGCCTGTATCAATCATGTCCCGCTTACACACATCTTTGTATCGTAGTAGAGGCCAACCCTGAGATCTCTTACCCATCTGTAATTCACCAAAAAAGATATCCTTTGGTATTCTACCATCATCCATCCTCCTAAGATGTCCTATCCATCTAAGTCTACGAAGACTGAGCATGGAATAAACTGTCACACAACCTGATCTTTCCAATACTTCAGTATTTGTGATTTTGTCTTGCCACTTAATACCAAGTATTCTTCGCAGACACCGCATATGAAAGCTGTTTAAATTGTTCTCTTGGTGTGAGTAAGTTGTCCAGGTTTCACTGCCATAGAGAAGAGTACTAAGGACACAGGCTTGATAGACAAGGACTTTTGTTTTGGCAATAAGCTTCCTGTTCTCCCAGACTCTTTCTTAACCTGTTCATTGTTGTTGCTGCCTTACCAATCCGGATGTTGATTTCCTGATCTAGGGATAATTTGCTATTTACCACTAATCCTAGATATGTAAAATGGTCTACTATCTCTAGTTCGGCGTCGTCAATAAAGATTGATGGTACCCCATGTGCACCTTGTGACATAATCTGTGTCTTCTTTTTGCTAATTGTTAAACCAAATTCAGAACAAGCATTGGAGAATGCAGATAGTAAACATTGCAATTCTCCCTCAGAGTGGGTCGTAACTGCAGCATCATCTGCAAAAAGCAACTCTCTGATCAGTACCCTCCTAATTTTGGTCTTATCCTTCAATCTCTGAGCATTGTAGAGGCCGCCATCTGAGCGTGAGTGAATGTATATACCACCATCCTGATCACGAAATGCATATTTCAGTAGAAGTGAAAAGTATATTCCAAAGAGGGTGGGAGCTAGTACACAACCTTGCTTAACTCCACTCTTGATTTCAAATTCTTCAGAAGTTGCACCATCAAACTTGATTATACCCTTCATGCCTGTGTGGAACGATTCCACAATGGACAGAAGAGTTGGTGGGCAGCCAATCTTCTTTAGTGCCTTGAACAGACCCTCACGACTGACCAAATCAAATGCCTTTGTGAGGTCGATGAAGGCAATAAACAGTGGCTGATTTTGTTCCCGGCATTTTTCTTGCATTTGTCGCAATGAGAATATCATATCAGTGGTAGACCGGTTCTGTCGAAAGCCGCACTGTGATTCGGGGTAGACTTGATCTCCTAGGACTTGAAGTCTGCGCAGAACAATTCTGGCAAATACTTTTCCAACAATACACAGAAGTGAGATACCCCTATAGTTGTTGCAGTCGCTCCGATCGCCCTTGTTCTTCTACAGTGTTATGATGCTTGAATCTTTGAAATCCTGTGGGACTTGTCCTTCACGCCAGCATAGCTCTATTAGCTGGTGGATCTGTATAGTGAGTGTGTCTTGCCCACTCCTGATAACCTCTATTGGAATCCCATCCTTACCTGGAGCCTTGCCAGATGCAAGTTCATTTATAGCACACTTAACTTCTGTTATGGTGGGAAGTGTGTCCAGGTGGTCAAGAGTTGGTAGAGCCTCTATGGCGTTGAGGGCATCATCCGCTAGTTTGGTCTCACTTGAGTAAAGCTCCAAATAGTGCTCTACCCATCTGTCCATCTACCGTTTCTTGTCAGTGATGATTTCTCCAGTCAAGGTTTTCAATGGTGCATTTCTTTTGATCACTGGACCACAGGCTTTCTTTATTCCTTCATACATGCTTCTTATGTCTCCCTTATCACTTGCGATTTGAATGGACTCACATAACTTGATCCAATAATCATTTGCACACTGCCTGGCAGCCTTTTGCACATCCTTCCTAGCTTGCCTTAGCTCACTCAGAGTGTTACGCGTTGGTCTTTCCTTGTTTCTTAAGAGAGCTTTCTTCTTCTTATCAATCAAGGGCTGCAGAGTCTCGCTGTTGGCCGCAAACCAGTCCTGCCTCTTATGATCCACAGTGCCATAAACCCCTACGGCAGTTTTATAAAGAGTTTCCTTAATTTGACCCCACTTTTCATTTACTGTACAATTTTCTGGTGTATCAGTGAAAGCGTCTTCAAGTTGCTGTTGAAACTGAAAGCACTTTTCAGGATCATGAGTGTTAATAATATTAATCCTGGGGCTAGATTTGTGTTTAGCTGTGTAGATTCTCTTTGGTCTCAGTCTAACCCTTGCAACAACCAAAGAATGATCCGTATCACAGTCAGCACTGTGGTAACTACGAGTCAATGATATATGGTTCAGATGTTGTCTCCGTGTGATGATGAAGTCCAGCTGGTGCCAATGGCCGGATCTTGGATGTTTCCATGTGACCTTATGCATCTCTTTTGTTTTAAAAAAAGAGTTTGTAATACATAGGTCATTACTGGTGCAATGCTCCAGCAGCCTTTGCCCATTTTCATTCATGCGACCGATGTTGTATTTTCCAAGGCACACTGGCCATGAACTCGAGTCCTTGCCCACACGAGCATTGAAATCACTGAGCATATAAATGTAGTCAGATTTTGGAACTGCCTTGATCACGGAGTCTAACTCCTCATAGAACAAATCCTTCACATCATCAGAGGAATCGAGTGTCGGTGCATATGCAGTAATGATGGTGGCAAACCCACAAGAGGTTGCCAAGCGCAGGGACAATAGTCTTTCATTTCCTCCTGCTGGAATTTCAATCATTCCCAGTAGCGAATTCTTCACTGCAAAGCCCACACCGTGTTGCCTTTTTTCTGCCTGCCCTCTACCCTTCCAGAAAAAGGTGTAGTTGTTTTCCCTGAGTGACCCTTCCTCAGCGAGGCGAGTCTCCTGCAGGCCAGCAATATCAATGTTAAGACGATTGAGTTCGGCATCAATCACAGCCGTTTTTCTCACATCGTCAATATTGGTCAAGTCAGTGGAAAATCCTGGACACATGGTTCTCACGTTCCAGGTTGCAAGCCGTAGCTTGAGGTTTCTATTTTTATTTTTGTTTGTACCTGGTGCATTGGTTTTACAGCCTGCGAATAAGATTTTGTCCTAGCCCCAAGCACCCATTGAAGCAGGCAGGCTGTGGCGGATCAGCACCCAATTGGCTGGGGGCTGCCCAGCTTGAGGCGGGCGGTAGCTGATCAGTGACACCTATAGGTGTCTCCCACCGTCAGAGGCAACGCGTGGCGCCCCATGTCTACGCCAACTGACAAGGACTTATAACCCGTAACAGTTGCCTCTCGCTTTGATTCCGAGACCAGTTAAGACCAGGGATGGAGTTATTGCCTCTCCATAGCACAAAGCCTGGGCTAAAATATAGAGATCATGTGTTGCCCATGCAGCATGATCCCTCTCTCAGCCTGCCTAGTTCACTCCAGAGGAAAGGTAACACCCCTACATCTGGAACAAGACAAGCTGCAGAAGCTGCCGGATCAGCAAAGCAATGCTCTAACTGTCCACCTGTCGGAGCTTCGATCCTAGACCAGCTGCCAACCAAGGCTTAGGGCCTGGTCTGCCCTGCCATGACAATTTTGTCTTTAGCTTGCATTTCCTCGCACCAGGGTAAGGCTTGTACCCTCCCAATTGCGCTCTTCCGCCCGAAGCCGTTGGCACAATGTGGGGTGTCGGGTTTGGTAAGCGCCGCCCAACGTTCGGCGCTAACAGAAACCAGGTAGTACCGTCTACTGTTATACGGTAGCTCAGTCATATCTGACTAAGACCTGACACACACACACACACACACACAAAAAACACTATGGGCAGCAGAAGAAACTGTCAGCATAGCAATATTCATTCACCAAACCACATTTTAATTGATAAGATATTCTTTCATCTGCTTCTTATGCCCGTCCGTCTCCGTTATACATTTGAACAACATGTTAGGGAGAACTCTCTGGACATAATCTTTCTGTGGACTGCATGTTAGGATGTTGATTGACAAGCTGTGTATGGTCTGTCCCTCTGTATCTATATGAAGGCTTGACAGTGAGTAGTGGAAAGGGCCTGTGGCGAAGGAGGTTACGAACATAATTCGCAGTGCCATATACCGCATTCGAAACACAGCCGCAGATGATTTGGAAGCAATCCATCTTGCGCTGGTTTTCATACAATTGTATGAGTGTCAGTGGTTCAGAAAGCCATGACAAACTACTTTGCGTAAACTTGCCTAGTAAATCAAATCACACACAGGCAAAACATGCGGGGGTTGACTATGACATCCTGTAGAGGACATGCAGCTGACTTTAGTTCAATTTGAAGAAACGAGACAGTGAAGATGTGGTTTTTGAGAAGAATGTTGAGAATACTGTGGATGTGGAAGACAACAGTCCTGAGGTATTGGGGGCTGCAGAAGTGATAAGACCACTCATCAAAACCATCAGGAGTAAATGCATGAAATATATGGGTGTATCAGCGGAAGAAGTGAAGTCAGTTAGCCTTTTAAGGGAAAGTGCTAGGCAAGAAAGATAGAGAAAGTTTAAGCTCAAGCCAAATAACACAAGCAAGCAGGCAAGCAAAAGCTTAAACTGTTGGGCAACAAGTAACATGGGAAGTCATTAAGTAACAGGAATGTTAGGAATAACTTTTTTTTAAACAATAGTGCAAACCAGAAATTTTGAGTGTTCTTTCTCAACATAGTCCACCTGCCCACTAGCTTGTTGATGCCTTCTAGGAAAAGGTTCTTGGGTGTGGCCGTAAACCAGTATTGCACCACCTCCATTACCTCGTCATCTGCAAACCTCTGGACCCGCAAATGTATTTTCAAGAATCCAAACAAGTGGAAGTCTGATGGGGCCAAGTCTGGACTGTATGCAGGATGTTTCGAGACTTCACATTTCAGAGCACTTAGTGTATCCACTGTATGCACAGCCGTTTGAGGGCAGGCGTTGTTGTGCAGAAAAAATACACCTTTTAAGATAAGTCCCCAGTATTTTTATCATATTATATTTTGGGCTTCAGTTTATTCAGAAGCATGTCATTGTATCGAGCACTAGTCACAGTTTCAATCTTTCATGGAAATGCACCAACATAGGGCCCTTGATATCCCAACCGATGGTCATCATGACTTTCTCGGCGGATTTTTGTGCTAGTGGTTTTCTTTCATTTTGAAACCTTTTTACTTTCCCAGGACTCAGACAACTGTCTCCATAGTGAACCATTATTCGGCTGTGGATTTTACAAGGTTTCACACCCTCTAACCAGAAATAAATGTTATTCCGCAATGCAAATCGATAGTGGGGCAGTCATTTTGTGATCTCTATTGCACATGCGCAAACCTCTTGATCTTAAGGACCTCTACATGGGGTATTGCTTAAGAGCCAGTTTATGTCCTGAAATAAGATTTTCCATTGACTCTTCTATGCATTTTATAATAAAACTTAATGACTTCCTCTTGTAATATAAACAATTTCAACTTTTGCAAGATGGAAAACATACTCACCAATAAAGAGCTGTTAGTTGCTGTGAGGTAAAGAGTGTTGAAGTGCTATCTAGAACCTATACTGTTGTATGCATGCAAAACATGCCATCCCTACCTTCATCATTACTCTCTCAACAACTGCTACCTCCTCCACCGTTACTGCTAATATCTCCACCACTATTGCCTCCATCATCACTACCCTCATCATCATGGCTTCCTCAACAACAACTACTACCTTCACCACAGTTACCATTAATTTTTCCACCACAATCACTGTCCTCATCATCATGATGTCCTCAACAACAACTACCTCCACCACCATTTTTTAATGTTGCACATCCTTTGCAGGGCTTTGCGGACAACCCTTTGGTTGATTTTCTAGGCAATTTTACATTAAGTACTTTGCCATTGCTTTCTGAATGAGAAGTCAACCCTTAAATCAGAATGACCGGTGTAGGTATTAAACTTCCTACCTCGCTGTCAACACATAGGAAGTTTTAAGAGTGAATGCTCTTATCCATTGAGCCATGCTGACGCTTCCACCACCATCATCATCTTCCACTTTTGCTGTCAAGCATCGTGGGGAGGAATAATTGGCGTTCCAGCGCCCGGTGGGTGGCATTGGATTGTGTCATTCCGTGTGATTGTACAATGTCTTTGATGTCGTCAATCATTTTTTCTTGGGCGTCCTTTTGCTCTCATAGCAGATGATCTTTGATGTAAGGCCAGAGCTGGTAGTTGATGGTGTTTCATTCTAACCAGACAGCCAAACTATTTGATCTTCTGTCTTTCAATAAATGTGGCACAAGGTGTTGATCCCACTGTCTGTCTGATGATAACATTTTTTACTCAGTCTCGGATTGTTAAGTTGGCAGCTCTCCTCAGGCATCTCATCTCACAGGTGTTAATTTTGCGTAAGTGTAATTTGGATAAAGTCCAAGTTTGAGATTGGTAGCATAGGGAATATGCTGTTTATTATCTGTCATTTTGCGGACATGGGTATGTTTGGATGTTTCAATATGGGTGATAGTTGATATGTAAGTGCACTTGCCTTTTGACATCTGCTTCCACCACCACTAACTGTAATACTTTCCACAAAATTTCTTCTTCTCAGCGTGTCACAGTTTAACTTGTAATGATCGTTCGCATTTTAGACTTGGGCACCATAGCTCCACAAGCCACTATAGCTTGCATGTGAAACTGTAATTTTTTAATGTTTTGAATAAAAAGAGCTCCTTGCCAAAGCCTCGAGCTTGCATTTTGAATTTTGTTACATTCTTTAAAAGAGTAAAATTGCCATCTCATTTATCAGCAGGAGAGGAGTGGAAGAGAGAAATAGAGAGCACAGTCAAATGATTGAATGAAAGAACAATGTTATCTTCCAATTGTGACCTTAGGTCCGTTCATCTATAAGTCTGCATTTCTGAGCTCCCTGTCATACATCATGTCAATCTCTTGTTACATTAATGTTACCCAATGATAATACTATATGTATTGCAATATACGGAAGTGAGGCTAAGCAGCCATGTGCAGGATGTGACGATTCCTTGGGTGAGCCCAGTACCAGAGCGCTGTGTGTCGGCTCTGCAAGTATGAAAGCCTCCTTAGATGGCGGGGAATGCCCATGGTCTGCCCCTGCCTTCCCTTGAGGGCTGACCAGGATGTCTTTGGCTGTTCTATATGGGCCAGCTGGGATGGGGGATAACACCACAACAGTGAGAGTCAAACGTCCTAAGAAACCCCCGGGAAGGTTAACCCGGTCAACAAATGCCCACAGAAGTCGGATGTGACGGCCTAACGGCGCAAGAACGCAGCTCTGCTGTAGACAGGCACAATGCAATCACGTCCGAAAAAAAAAGTCCGGATGAACGCAGAAGAAGAAGTCTATGTATTGATAAGTTAAGTACAGGACCTCTTTTCACGCATTCACTATCATTGCGCTCAAGCACAGTCCATACATGAGCTGCTTTTTTTCTAGTGCACTGGACTTTTTTTTTTATGTGGAGATTAGCTTTCCCTATTAGCAGTCGCTTAAAGTCGCTTAAAAGTCGACAGGGTTGACCTCATTGCACCGGGTTTTGTCCCATATGGCTCGGCCTCTTTCCGCAGCGCGGAAAGCATCGCACAAAGCACGAACTCCGTAGCTCTAGCGACGACCCACAGGAGTCTCAGAAAAATTTAACTCGTGAACCGAAGGACACGGCCCGGAATCGAACCCACAACCTTCGGAGCCCGAGCTAAACGGCTTGACCACTTCGCCACGAAGGCTCCCTATTAGCCTATTAGCAGTGTTCCTCCCCTTCAGGTGAACTCACTCAGACATGACAGGTACTTGTAATTTATGTCCTCAAGTCAAGGACAAAAAGTCAACATTTCAGTCCAACTGAGAGATGCAGGGTTGAACTTGCATCATCACACCGGATATTTATGAACAAGTGCTTTGAAACATTCGGCCATGCTGGCCTTCACCGTGAGGTGTAATGGGTATTTGGTGCTATCCGTATATTTTAGACCAATCGGTATCTGGCGGGTGATATGGTCAGTACAATGCCGGCCGCCTCTACTACCAGGACATGTCTGTTTTAGGCTGGGCGGACCTGAGAGCCCATGTTAACGAACAGAAAAATTACTGCGTCAAAGGTAATTTGAACATGTGACCTACCTGGCAAGCTGCTAGCCATTGCACTATTGCAGCTGCCATATACATTATGAATACATGGCAAATGCTAAACTATGGCTTGATCAGCGTGGCTGAATGGATAAGAGTTAAACACCTGGTGTGCTGAGGCAAGGTGGTAGGTTCAACCCCTACATCTGTCATGTTGGACTAAAATGTTGACTTCTCATCCTTGACTTAGGGACGTTAATTATAAATACCTTAGTGGGTTCCCCTGATGGCAAGGAACACTGGTAATAGAGAAAGCTAATCCACCCGTACAAATCAGTCCAGTGAACTAGAAGTAGTAGCATGCATATGGACTATCCATCCATCATGTGCCATGCCGGTAAGCGTGGACAGTCATGTTCTGCCATCTCACTCGATCACCAGAGTCGTGGATCAGTTTTGTGTATCTGTCTTGACCATGCCACAAGGCCAAGCCATCCAGGTACTTGCTTCTAGGTCTTCCCCTTGGTCTGCTCACCTCGATCTTACCAGTTGTCACCAAGTTCTCCAAATCATTTCTTCTTATAACATACCCAAAAAATTGTGACTGTCTACGTCTAATGTCTCTAATCAGTTTACGATCTTCATTTGTTTCTTGAAGGACTTGTTCATTGGTCTTTCTGGCTGTCCATGGTGTTCTTTGCCCACACAACATGCTTTTCTTGGCATCTGTAAAGAAGGTAGTTTGCCATTGCTTTCCTTCCTAGCAGTGACCATACTGGTCACTGACCGTAGCCATTGTCTCCTTAAAAAAGAGATCCTCTGTCTACCGCCGTGAAGGTGGAGACCATAACCTACAACTATCTGTCTGGCGGCTGCTCCCTATCTTCATCCACCACCTGCACCCATGACTTCACGTAACCCTGATCGCGGGGGGGGGGGGGGGGGGGGGGGGGGGGGGCCTAAACAGGTACTCCACCTTGCCCAAGGGTGTCCTGTAGGCTAGCGGAGGGAAGGAGGCACCTTACTTCTCCTTTGATAGGGGATACTCCTACCCCGCTACCGACTATGCTTCAGTTCAAAGTCAGTGAGCGCAAAAATAAGGGGTGGGGGGAACATGGCAAATATAAACAGTAAGTTACCAGGCAACCAAATAATCATAATTATTGTCATAGTGATGATACTTAAGGATAAAGAAAATATACCATATAGCAAGATAGAAATGGAGGTGAGAGGGAGAGGGAGGGGGGGGAGGAAGAGAATAGAAAAGACTTCTTGTAATTTAGCCAGTCTGTTTCTGTTTGAGATAGTGCTCTGTTTTGATCAAATAAATCAACGACCTTCTATGCTCTTGTTTCTCCCCCAGGTGAACGCAAGTATGTCTGCCAGATTTGCAGCCGAGCTTTCAAACAGCTAACCCACCTGCAGAAGCACCATGTTGTCCATACAGGTAACTACAACTGGACGTGCCAGCACTTTGCTTTCCCTCTAATACAGTCAATAAAGTTGAGGACCCGTTTCACCCCTTGAGACCCACTGGGTGCATCGTGTAACGGACTCACAGAGTAAAGAAGAGGAAGGTGAAGACAGGCATGCCTAGAGCAGAGTGGCAGGCTTCCATTCAGCATTGATAGGGTATTGGTGCATGATAAGACAGACGTGGTCGGGGCCCTTTGGAATTGTGGGTATAGTGCAGAAGAACAGAAGATCATCATAGTTTGGAGATAATTGTGCTGCAGGGAGTGGCCAGAGGACCTGGCTGAAACTCAAAACTGAGGAAAAGCCAGACTTCACATAATCATACTGCTACTGGTACCATTAGTATTATAATTCTTCACTGGCTGTTGCAGATGAGGACAGAGTACGTATGGGAATGTCCTGGGGTGTCGGTTCTTGGCTCAACTTTTTGGCTGTTTGTGATTTCTTGGCAAGTTTATACTCAGTAGTTCGCCATTGCTTTCTGAACAACCGGCACTCATATCTTTCTTGGAAACCAACGCAAGGTGGTCTATTTCCAAATCGCCCGCAGCTGTGCTTTAAGTATGGTATGCAGGATTCTCTGTGGCTAAGGGCTTAAGAACGCGGTTTGTGAGCCCGTATATCCAGGTTCGAAACAAAGCGGTGCTGATTTTTTTTCGAAAAAGGTATAGGAGCCGGTTGTTCAGAAAGCAATGGCAAACTACTGAATGTAAAATTTGCCCAGGAATCATGAACAGCGAAAATGCTGGGGTTGACTGCTACATCCTGTGACGGACATGCAACTTAATTATGCAGGATTACGAATTGCGTTCGTAACCACTTCACCACAAAACAACATAACACAAACAGAGCCAAAGAGCCTGGAAACGTATGTTACTAAATATCCCATTGCGGTTGGAAATCGCAACCAGTAGACCAATTAGGTTGTTGACTAGGCTCGAGTTCAACATTGGACACCCAGTCACAACAGAATATTTATAGTATACTTACAGACCTGGAGCTGCAGTAGCACAATGGCTGGACACTTGCCTGCCAGTCTGGTGGTCAATGGTTCGACTCCCAGGTCACCCTAGCCTAAAATGGCTACCAGGCAATTTCTTGGAAATCTAAGGCAGTCGGAGTGGTACTCACCACATCACCCCACCAGTACTGATTGGTTTATATTGTCTCCAGCACCATATACCCAAGAAGTTGTCAGGTGTGGGAAAGGGGTAGTTTAGTTTTTGTTTTTTAATACTTAGAGAGGAAATCAGCACTTTTGTCATGGTAACCCAGTGACCTACAGTTTGAGTTAATGGTTAACTGGAATGAAAAGGGCATTGCCAAGTAGATTTCTGCCCATGGAATTACTATGATGAATAGCTTTACTGAACATTGATACTTTTGTGATGTACCTCTGTGACCTATAGTTGGGATATGGGTAAATTGGATTTTATTATTTATACTTTGAGGGTAAGGGTTCAATGCCAGCTCTCGTCATTCACTATGGGAGGGAAAGACTGATCACCTATTCCTCCCTGCACTCAGTTCTAACAAATCTGATGATCCTAACATTTTACATACCCGCAGCAGGACTTTTAAAAAAATTTATTTTATTTGGTACTTAACCAAAGAAATGCTTCAAATTCCACAATGAAATACATTAAGGCCAGACAAATTCCACCAAAACACATTAACTAAAACGCTAAAAAAAAACTTCAAGATGAATTCTACCAAATACATTAACTAGTGTACATGTAAACAAATTCCACCAAAATACATTAACCAATAAAGGTTTAAGACAAATTCCACCAAAATTCGTAGCAATGCCTCCAAAACATTTGCCTCTTTAGGACATGACCAATGCAGTTTTTTGTTTGTTTTGGGGGAAAGTTCATGCAGTTATATGCAAGATGCCATGGTGAGATTTATACAGTAACATGGAGGATGCCTTGGTGAGATTTATACAGTAACATGGAGGATGCCTTGGTGAGATTTATACAGTAACATGGAGGATGCCTTGGTGAGATTTATGCAGTTATATGCAAGATGCCCTGGTGAGATTTATGCAGTTATATGCAAGATGCCATGGTGAGATTTATGCAGTTATATGCAAGATGCCATGGTGAGATTTATGCAGTTATATGCAAGATGCCATGGTGAGATTCATGAAGTAAGATGGAGGATGCCTTGGTGAGATTTATACAGTAACATGGAGGATGCCTTGGTGAGATTTATACAGTAACATGGAGGATGCCTTGGTGAGATTTATACAGTAACATGGAGGATGCCTTGGTGAGATTCATGCAGTAAGATGGAGGATGCCTTGGTGAGATTCATGCAGTAACATGGAGGATGCTTTGGTGAGATTCATGCAGTAACATGGAGGATACCTTGGTGAGATCCATGCAGTAACATGGAGGATGCCTTGGTGAGATTCATGCAGTAACATGGAGGATACCTTGGTGAGATTCATGCAGTAACATGGAGGATGCCTTGGTGAGTTTCATGCAGTTAGATGGAGGATGCCTTGGTGAGATTCATGCAGTAACATGGAGGATGCCTTGGTGAGTTTCATGCAGTTAGATGGAGGATGCCTTGGTGAGATTCATTCAGTAACATGGAGGATGCCTTGGTGAGATTTATGCAGTAACATGTAGGATGCCTTGATGAGATTTATACAGTAACATGGAGGATGCCTTGGTGAGATTTAGGCATTAAGATGGAGGATGCCTTGTTGGGATTTATGCAGTAACATGGAGGATGCCTTGGTGAGATTTTTACAGTAACATGGAGGATGCCTTGGTGAGATTCATGCAGTAACATGGAGGATGCCTTAGTGAGATTCATGCAGCAACATGGAGGATGCCTTGGTGAGATTCATGCAGTTAGATGGAGGATGCCTTGGTGAGATTCATGCAGTAAAATGGAGGATGCCTTGTGAGATTCATGCAGTTAGATGGAGGATGCCTTGGTGAGATCCATGCAGTAACATGGAGGATGCCTCGGTGAGATTCATGCAGTAACATGGAGGATGCCTTGGTGAGATTCATGTAGTAACATGGAGGATGCCTTGGTGAGATTCATGCAGTAACATGGAGGATGCCCTGGTGAGATTTATGCATTAAGATGGAGGATACCTTGGTGAGATTCATGCAGTAACATGGAGGATGCCTTGGTGAGATTTATGCATTAAGATGGAGGATACCTTGGTGAGATTCATGCAGTAACATGGAGGATGCCTTGGTGAGATTTATGCATTAAGATGGAGGATACCTTGGTGAGATTCATGCAGTAACATGGAGGATGCCTTGGTGAGATTTATGCATTAAGATGGAGGATACCTTGGTGAGATTCATACAGTAAGATGGAGGATGCCCTGGTGAGATTTATGCATTAAGATGGAGGATACCATGGTTAACGAACAAACAAACAAACTTTATTTTCAAAGGGTCACATATTGGGCATGCATGCCCGTCTGACATTTGACCCTTGCAATCACTCATCTTTCGTTCATCAATTGTGCATGTTACATTCACATAGGAAGATAACATTGTCAAATGATAAGATTCACGCAGTAAGTTCAAGGGTGCCATAGTGAGATTCATGCAGTAAGATGGAGGATGCCTAGGCGAGATTCATGCAAAACAGTAAAGTCACACTGGCTTAATGAAATAAATTTAAAGATAATAACGCAATGCCTTGGTGAAAACCATGTAAGGAGGTGAAGATACATTGCTTTGGTTAAAACCTATTTAAGAAGTTGATGACAAAATGCCTTGTAAAGGAAGCAAAGAATAGTAACACTGCCACCTACCATGCATGTTGTGAGAGATGACTAAGGGGGATTGGTCTTGGGGCTGGCTGCCCCATCCTATAGAAAATGTTAGCTCCAATATTCAGCCAACCATGAACAAGTCTAAAGACAACAGATACAATGGCTTGGTGTGAGTTGGTTGGGGGCTGTGCTCCAGTAGGCGATAAAGAGCAGAAGAAGAGACAGTAAATGTCGCATCTTGACAGGATTGCATTTATGCTTTTGTTTCTCTTCAGAGGAGCAGTTGGCCGAGTGGCTAGAACGCTGGACTCTCCTTCAGGAGACTCGGGTTCGATCCCTCTGTAAGGTGTGGGATTTTTTTCTGTCGGGGGCAAAAAGAAAATCCTAACCTGCACAGTTCGCGGCGACTGCACTAGCCAGGCGGCCATTATTGCTCAGGCTCAAAGACCTCTCTGCCATACACCGCATGGTACTATATTGGCAGTAAATGACAGTTATGAAAGTTTCTCTTCAGAGCCGGCTCCATGGCGAAGGAGTTACAGATACAGTTTATAACCCTAAATTCCGCGTTCGAAACACAGCTGCGGGCAAATTGGAAGCAGATTGTCTTGTGTTTATTTTTTATGAAATGGTATGGGTGCCGATCGTTCAGAAAGCAATGGCAAACTACTGAATGTATACTTGCCCAGGAATCACAAACAGCCAACAAATGTTGGGGTTGACTGTTATGTCGTTTAAGGATATGCAACAAATCCCCCCCCCCCCCCCCCCCCTTCAAATTGTAGTTTTTGTGCTTTTTTGGGCATCTGTTGTGATGATATCCTCCAGGATTGAAAGAAATAAGTAAACGTTTTTCGCTGTAGAGAATTAGAAAAGACTAAATTATGCGAAATCCTGATTGCACACATTGAGTAGCTGGACATTTAAAGAACTGTGTCCTTTCACAGGCGAGCGCAAGTTTGTTTGTCAGTGCTGCGATCGAGCATTCAAACAGCAAACACATCTTCAGCAGCACTACAGGATCCACACTGGTAAGGCATCCATCGTTGGTAGGTCCTCAGGTCAATAGAGCATGTTGTGACGCTTCCTTAGCCGGATGTCGCATGCTGTTAGACTGTGTTGTGAATCTTCTGTTGCTTATGGTGTTCCTGGTGGTAGAGTTTATTGTAAAAGTGTTTTAGGTTGTGCCTTAGGTCGATAGAGTATGTCATGCAGCTTCCTTTACTTGTGTCCCATGCTGATAGAGTTGCCATGAAACTTCTTCAACATGTGTCCCACCCTGATAGTGTAGCTGTAATGCTAACTTGGGTTTTGTCTCATTCTGATAGAATATATCATCTGCTTCCTTGTGTCCTAGGATGATAGAGTAGCCATAAAGCTTCTTTAACGTCTGCCCCAACCTGATAGTGTAGCTGTAATGCTAACTTAGGTTTTGTCCTGGTCTGATAGAACAGTGGTTCTCAACCGGTGGGAATTCCCCCCCCCCACCCCCCCGGGGGAATTTTAGGGTTTCCAGGGGAGGGGGAGGAATGAGGATCATTTCAAGATCGCGTTAATACGAGAACTGATTACTTGATATTGTTTTTCCCTTCATACTGTACGGTTCTGTACATCTCACTCTTCTAAAATTCAATTTATAAAGTAAGTAGACCCACAAATCATGTTTTATGTGGACGTCTAGACTTGTTTTGGTATGTGTTTCCATTATTACATATGCTGTGTAGGGGCAGGAGAGGGAGGGGGGGATTTTAGGTAGGAAATACGAAAGGGGGGGGGGGATGGCGTTGTGAAAATATGGTGAAGGGGGGCATGGGCCAAATTTGTAGGTAGGAAATACGAAAGTGGGGGAATGACGTTCTGAAAACATGGTGAAAGGGGGCACGGGCCAAAAAAGGTTGAGAACCACTGTGATAGAATATATCATCTTCTTCCTTGTGTCATATAATGAGGAAGAAAAAAAATGGGGGGGGGGGGAGAGATTAGAGCCACATTCTACCAGAGATTGATTTCCCCCGACCACTAATATGGAAGCAGATTGCATAGATGCTACTCTTCCATGAATCATGCTATTTTTACATTGATAAAATAAAAATATAATAATTACACAGATCTCCTTATATAACAAAACAAGGTGATTTTGGCTCCAGTATGGGCTTCAGTTCAGTTCCATATGAATTATCATCAGGGTACTCCAGATATTCTGCCTGCCAACTCGGTGGTCATGTGTTCGCATCCCTCTCAAGGCAGGAACATTTACAAAATAGGCCTGGGCTTCAGGTCGACCCATCCTGAAGTGGGTATTATGAAATGTTTCAGTAAGTAATAGCAGCTGGAAGGATACTGACAGCATCACCCATTAAGTGCCTGTAGATCTATACAAGCATGGGAGTAGAAACAAAGAAAAATGGAAGCCATGATAGTACAGTGGCTAGCATGCTTGCCTACCGGCCTGGTGGTCATGTATTCAAATCTCCATTAAGACAAGCATTGGCCCAGCTTGACCCAAGTTAAAATGCGTACCAGGAAATGTTGTGGGAAGTAAAAAGGACCTGTATATTAACTACATCGTCCATCGAGCTCCGATTGGTCTATAAGAATATGAGGATAACACCATATACTCAATACACCTTAAGGCATGTGTAAGAATCCTTTACTTTGTACTTTACTCCTTTGTACATGCCAGGAGTAAAGTACAAAGTCAAGGATCTTTTTATGTGCCTTAATGTGTATTGAGCTTATGGTGTTAGCCTCATGTAAAAGGAAGCTTTACTTTGTACTTGACTCCTGGCATATCCCAGGGTGCTCAGGTCTTCTCCGTGTTGCATCACCAGCATGACTAAATGTGCCAGTTTGGTGTTGATTGGCGAGCCTACCCATGTGTTTAGTTTGCTGCTCTCTTCTGACTACTCCGATTTTCAGTTCAGATATTTGCATTTTAGCTGTTATTATTTTGGCATGTATGTTTTTTAAACTTCTTCTTCTTCGTTCCTCTTTCGAGGGGAGTGTGTGACACCTGGTTATGCATCTCACAGGTCAGTGTGTCTGACATCAGCACTCTTTCGTGTCAGGTTTGCTCCTCTAGATAGATTCCATCCAAGATAACAGGCTTTGTCTACCTGTGGGTAGATGTTTTCCTAACAATTTTGCCAAGGCAAAAAATTTTTTTAATTAATTCACAAGGTTTTTCCAGTTTTTCCATAGTGCATCTTTCTGGAGCTGTTCCCCTGGTTAGGTTATGCAATCAACTTCTGTGCTCAGTCACTTGAATATATGTTTATAAATATTTAGTATGTGGTCTAGCTGTTTGTAGCAAGGCTCCTGGTTTTGTAGTGAGCATTTTTGTTTATGAATAATTTGTATGTGTTGTAGCTATTTGTAGCACTGGTGTTTTTTCTGCATGTTTATTTAGTGTGGCAGCTTTATGGTGAAGGGGTTACTAATGCAGTTCGTAATCCTGCATACCGCTTTCAAAACACAATTGTGGGTGATTTGGAAGCAGGCCGCCTTACTTTGGTTTCTGTACAATGGTATGAGTGCCAGTCGTTCAGAAAGCAATGGAAAACTACTTGCCCAGGAATAACAAACATCCTGTAAAGGATATGCAACTAACTGTTTATTTAGTGTAGTAGTTCTAGAGCATTTACCAACTGCAAGCAAAATCCAGCAAATAGCTTCACAAATGAGATATTGTGTGAAGGTGGTCAGATGTGATAGGATGAAGAATCATACTGACCAAGACTTATCTGCCATGGCACATCTTGGAAACAGTGGCTAGCCTGTCTTACAGAGAGATGTTTTTTTTTTATTTTTTTGGGTTTAAATATTGAGCCATGGAGTTAAGAACCACTATTTTATTTCATTTAGTTTGCTTTTAGGTAATTTCACATGGCTGCATATTATTATACCTTAATATAGTTACTTTAGTGTGATTTGTTTCATTTTGTTTTGTGTGAATGCAATCTGTTTCTTGTTGTTGTTTATTGATGAATGTTAGTGGCTGCAACGTCCTCTCTTTTTGTACAGCTATCTACACTTTCTGTTTTACTATTGTTTACATTTTCCAATCTTGCATTGTCTTTTTACTTTCTCTGATAATTAGTAAAATTTTGTAAATATTTTCAGGACTCAGATATATAATCAGGAGATATAAATTTGCAGGTATTCGTCGGCACTCATAGAAACAAAGGAAAGACGTGGAGATAAGATATCACATTAGGCAGCATACAAATTAAAAGCTGTAGGCACACTGGGATTTGAACCTCACACCTCCAAGTGACTACAGTGAAGAGACAAGTGCACTGTGAGTCAAGCCAACAAGACACCCTGAAAGTTATATAACCAGTTTTTTCTGGCTCATTGTGTTCAGTTTAAAATTGATTAAAGATGATATATTTTCATGTGTCATGCATGTGTTGTTATTTAGTATGACAGATGTATGTATGTCTTATGAGTTTGTTGCATTTCTTAAATTGTTTTCTGTATTAATTTTATTTTTGCGCTCGCTCGCTCGCTTTGAACTTAAGCATAGTCCACACACTACTTCTAGTAGTGCTGGACTGACTTTTGTGTGTGGGTTAGCTTTACCTGTTACTAGTGTCCCTCGCCATCAGGCGAACCCACTCCGACTTCAGAGGTACATGCAATTAACAGCCCCAAGTCAAGGACAATAGATCAACATTTTACTCCAACTGTCTGGTGTAGGGGTTGAACCTCTTACCTAGGCATCGGCACACTGGATGTTTAAGAGCATGCGTTCTTATCCATTCAGCCATGCTGACCTACTTTTCTGTAATATAATCAGTTTTTATGACTGCATCTTTGATTAGAGCAGAACTGTTGCTGATCTGGTTCTTTTATGTTGCTTGTGGTTATAAGCCGGTCTCCATGGTGAGGGGTTAAGAACGTGGTTTGTGATTCCCATGTACCCACGTTCGAAACACAGTTGTGCGTGGTTTGGCAGCAGACCGCATTGCGCTGGTTTTTTTTTACATAAATGGTATGGGTGCCGGTTGTTCAGACAGCAATGGCAAACTACTGAACGAAAACTTGCCAAGACATCAAAAACAACCAAAATGCTGGTGTTGACTGCAAATGTCCTGTAAAGGACATGCAACTAACTTTTTGTGGTTATAAGCATGTATGTGAAACTGCTAGCCATAAGCCTGCCAATGCCTGTTTCAAGAATAACTGCACTATTTTGTTGCACTTTATTGCAGGTAATTGTGCCTGAGAAGTAATAAGTCTGTAAAAGCATGTGCTCCGGTTGAACTGTAGATCCATTAAAACCAATTGTCTAACTTAATTAAGTGGCCTGAAATTTAAGAGACTTCAGACTCCCAGGTATTTCATGCAATCTAGGGAGTCTCAGGTGTGAAGTGGTCAGGCTGTTTGCTTCATGCCCTAAAAGGGGTGGGTTCGTTTTCAGACTGCATTTAAACCATCAGTGCAGTGTTTCTGGAAATTCCTATGTGTCATCGCTGGAGCTGTGGAATTCATACTTTGTGTGATGCTTTCAGCATGCAGCTTGCAACACTGCAGAGAGACTGAGCTAGAGGGTGTAAAATACAGTGCCCTGATATTTATCTTCTCGCCTTAATCCCTTTAATTCATACTGGGTCTGTGTGCGAGTTTTGTTTTTTATATTATGAAATTTTTTTTATAGCCACTGTTGATATTTTCTAACGGTTTGGAAATAACTATAGAATGTCTGGGTTAAAGTTCATGTGGAAAGATTTAGTTTGTCTGTGAGATGGTTGGGTCTTCTAAAGTAGCTTGTAGGGAGACACTGATGAGTACAGAATGTCTGGGTTGCCTGATTCATTTTGGGGGGAAACACTAATGTCTGTAGAATGTCTGGGTTGCCTGATTCATTTTGGAGTGAGACACTAATGTCTGTAGAATGTCTAGGTTGCTTGAAAATGTTTGGAGGGAGATACTAATGTCTGGGATGCCTGATTCATTTTGGAGGGAGATACTAATGTCTGTGTTGCATGATTTATTTTGGAGGGAGACACTGATGTCTGTAGAATGTCTGAGTTGCATGATTTATTTAAGAGAGACACTAATATATGTAGAATGTCTGGGTTGCATGATTTAATTTTGGAGTGAGACACTAATATCTGTAGAATGTCTGGGTTGCCTGAGTCATTTTGAAGTGAGATACTAATGTCTGTAGAATGTCTGGGTTTCATGATTTATTTTGGAGAGAGACACTAATATCTGTAGAATGTCTGGGTTTCATGATTTATTTTGGAGGGAGACACTAATATCTGTAGAATGTCTGGGTTGCATGATTTATTTTGGAGAGAGACACTAATATCTGTAGAATGTCTGGGTTGCATGATTTATTTTGGAGAGAGACACTAATATCTGTAGAATGTCTGGGTTTCATGATTTATTTTGGAGAGAGACACTAATATCTGTAGAATGTCTGGGTTGCATGATTTATTTTGGAGAGAGACACTAATATCTGTAGAATGTCTGGGTTGCATGATTTATTTTGGAGAGAGACACTAATGTCTGTAGAATGTCTGAGTTGCATGATTTATTTTGGAGAGAGACACTAATATCTGTAGAATGTCTGGGTTTCATGATTTATTTTGGAGAGAGACACTAATATCTGTAGAATGTCTGGGTTGCATGATTTATTTTGGAGGGAGACACTAATGTCTGTAGAATGTCTGAGTTGCATGATTTATTTTGGAGGGAGACACTAATATCTGTAGAATGTCTGAGTTGCATGATTTATTTTGGAGGGAGACACTAATATCTGTAGAATGTCTGAGTTGCATGATTTATTTTGGAGGGAGACACTTATGTTTTTAGAATGTCTGGGTTGCTTGAAAAAGTTTGGATGGAGGCACTAATGTCTGTAGAATGTCTAGGTTGCTTGAAGAAGTTTGAAAAGGAGACAATAATGTCTGTAGAATGTATGGATTACATAAGGTAGTTTTGAGGAAAACACTCATGTTTGTAGAACGTCTGGGTTTTATAAGTTCGTTTGGAAGGAGACACTAATGTCTGTAGAATGTCTGGGTTGCACAAGGCAAGTTTTAAAGGAGGGCAATCATGTTTGGACTGCCTGTGATAGCTGTGTTGACATTATCTGCAAAAGAAGGCATATTTATTGTACATTAATTGATTTACTTGTGTCTCATAAGACATTAGAATGTTTATTCTTTTTTATGTCTCTTTCATTTGTTTCATCCTTGTTTTCTTTAATGTTTATTTTATTTTCTGCGACTGATTATGTGTGTGTTATTTTTATGTTTCTGTTTGATTATTCATTGTTTCATTTTGTAAATAATTCTCCCTACATTCTTTCATTGTTTCTGTTTTTGTTTGTTTTTTTGTTTATTTATTTCTTTTGTAGCATTTCATTATTAATTGTGTGTATTGTTTCTGAACTTCTAATTATTTCTGTCATTGTGTGTCATTGGTTGAATTTTCTTCTTTCTTTCTGCCAGTTTTTACCTTGCTCACCTGTTCATATTTTACAGATATTTAGCAAAACATGATAGCCTGTTAACAGCCCTGACAGACATATGGCTCTCTCTTTCTTTTCCTGCCTCTTTCCCTCCCTCCCTCCCTTATCCTCTCTCTCTCTCTCTCTCTCTCTCTCTCTCTCTCTCTCTCTCTCTCTCTCTCTCTCTCTCTCTCTTTCTCAGTCTCCCTGGCCTCCTCCCCCTCACTGTCTCCCTCACTCGTTCTCCCTCTCCCTCCCTCTCTCTCCCAGTCCTTCTCCCCCTCACTCTGTTATTGAACTCATTCTCCCTCTCTTTCCCTCTCACTCTCTCCCTTGCTCTCTCTCTCTCTCTGTCTGTCTCCCTCCCTCTCTCTGTTACTTCCTCCCTCCATCCCTCTCTCTCACTCTTCCTCCTTCTCTTTCTCTTCTCTCTCTCACTCACACTCTCCCTATTTCCTTCTCTCTCCCTTTCCCTCCCTATCTCCCCCTCACTCTCTCTCCCTTTCTCTCTTTCCCTCCCTTACTTTCCCTCCCTCACTCTTTCTCTCCCTTTCCCTGTCTCTCTCTCAATCTATCTCCCCCCCCCTCTCTCTCTCATCTCTCTTCTCCCCCAACCCTTTCCATACATATGTTATGTCAGGTTATTAAATCCAAAGACTGTTAACACAGTTTTGTGAACATGACACCCCACCATAAATCCGGCACCCACAACTTTTAACTTCTATAGGAGAGACTGATCACGTGTCTCAAGTACAGTGGGGTAGAATATTCATCATACATCCAGACTTGTAATTATACATGTGTTCTCCACTTCTCTTTCTTCTCCACTTCTCTTTCTTCTCCATTTCTTCTTCTTAATCGTCATTGATGTTATCGCCACCAGACTCCTCCTCCTTCCATGATGAAGCATAATCCCTCAGCAAACTCACACTAGAGGGAGAGAGAGAGAGAGAGAGAGAGAGAGAGAGAGAGAGAGAGAGAGAGAGAGAGAGAGACTGGAGTTGGTTTCTACCTGGGATTGGTATCCCGAGACCACTAACATGGAAGCAGAGTGCACTAGATACTACTCTTCCATGCTGTAAATACACGATTCAATAACAATATAATATTTTAGAATGGTACTTAGCTGTAAAACGTGAATCCTCAATAGAAGCCATGTGGGTCTTGCTTAAAATCGAGCACGAAAAACAGACTTACGTTTCTGTTTCCTGTGGCAGGCAATATGTAGGTACCTAGTGAACCATCTTGTATAATTGGCTACAGATTTGGTATTTTGGTGTGTTACCGATTCTCATAAAAAGCCGACTACTCTGTCATCATCATCATCATCATCATCTCTTTGTTATTGTTATCATCATGGACATCTGTATCATCATTTTCATCAAGCTTGACACTACCAACATAATTAATTAGCGATTGAGTTATGAAATTTATTTACGACACATCTTGTCTGCCATTTCATGAAGAAATGGGTTTTCTTTATGTGTATGCCTTCTGTAACAGCAGTTGTGATTTCAAATACTTCTATCTCAAACAGTTGTTAAATAAGGGTTAAAATAGTAACATTGTGGGACAGAAGGAGTTAAAGTGATAAATGTGTGGATATGGAAGGGTTAAAATAATAACATTATGGGACAGATGGAGTTAAAGTGATAAATGTGTGGATATGGAAGGGTTAAAATAATAACATTAATTGGACAGAAGGAGTTAAAGTGATAGATGTGTGGATATGGAGGGGTTAAAATAGTAACATTATGAAACAGAAAGAGTGAAAGTATTGACAGGGATAGAGTGTGTTAATTTAAATAGGATAGTAGGTCACTTTTGGGGTCAAATCATAATATGCACTTCATCTCTGACTTGTAAATTATATACTGCATATAAACAAACATTGAGATCTGCTGTAACATCTCCAGAACAACATTTTTTGTTGGGTGTACACAGTGATAAGGTTATATGCTAAACCTCATCATTCTCCTTCAGTTGGTTACTGAGTTAGGATTTTTTTATGAGGGCAAACATTTGTGAACGCACTATAACTTCATGGCTCCATTGGAACCCTGCTATGGTGGTCAACTTGTTGGCATAAAACAGGTCATCATCATCAAGTGCCATGCCGGCTGGCGTAGGCGTTCATGGCTCTCCATAGATCTCGGTCTTTGGTTTTCTGGATCAACTCTGCTGCTGATATTCCTCCATGCCACCGTCTCAATCCATCCAGCATCACTTCTCTTGGTCTACCTCTGCCTCTCTTCCCCTCGATCTTTCCAGTTGTTACGATGTTCTCCAATGCCTCTCTTCTCATCACATGACTGAAGAAAGCTGTTTGTCTCTGTCTTATTGTTGTACATAATGTTCTAGTTTCATTAGCCTGTTTCAGGCAGTCGTCGTTAGTTACTCTGGCAGTCCAAGGAATTCGCAACATTCGTCTCAGGAACCACATCTCTGTTGCTTCTTAAAACAGGTACCAGAGATTTATTTTTGCAGATGGAAAGGTATTGAGGAAGGTAGTTACCAGACATGATAATGCCTGAATCTAGTACATGTGAAGATTTATTCCTCAGAGGTATTATGTATTTCTCTACCTCGAAAATATCAAGTACAAGTTACAGTGAGAACTTTTACGTGGTAAGGCATTAAGGATAGTATAGTATACTTCCTCCTGAACCAAGGGTAGTGCTAGGATGCATAGTCTTCTCTAATAAGGTAGAAAAATAAGAGGACCCATGTGCACTATAAAATGGCCTTGGCAATTAGAAATCAAATTGATTTATTTGGTTTTTTGGGGGGAATTTGAGATGGGTGACGTTGTGATACTCTAGTGTGATAATTTGGTTGCCTCTAGCGTGTACCACATGATTTAGTGGTTACAACCGCGTGTCACACACCAATGATCTGGGTTTGATACCGGGTCCAGTCAAAGATATGCACTACTGACGAGCTAGTGCTTCCAAATTGACGTGGCAAGGCCTTAGGTTCGTACCAGAATACGATCAGCGTTGCCAGTAGTGGGTTGTGCTTAATTTTTAAATTAGAAATCAGAAAAAGTAGATCGGATAGGCCACAATTGTGGCAAATTTAAATTTGAAAACCTATTTAGAGAATTTATATTGATGGCTTACGGGGTTCTGATATCCACACATGTGGATCCACACCAGTGCTAAAGAAGTTGGGGGATGTGCTGAAAAGTCCACTTGTGTGGGGAGAAGACTGAAGCTTTTGTGGTAGTACTTTTGTTTCCTGTGAATATAGGTCCTTTAACAGCCAACCAAAGCAAAGGGTTCGTTATGCTGCCACAAGCTGTGGCTTGCTGGATGCCGAAGATTAAACCGTATATGATTCTAGAAAATGAACAATATGGAATGCTGCCCATTTTTTTTAGCCCTGATGTATGGAGTAAATTTGTTTTTTCTTCCCAGGTGAAAAGCCATACAGGTGTAAATTTGAGAACTGCGAGCGGGCTTTTGCGCAGCTGTCCAATCTGCAGCATCATATGAGGAACCATGACGACCAGGTCAAGAAGGAGGCCACCCGTATTCACAAGTGCCAGATTTGTCACAGGTGCTACACCAATGAGAGCAGCCTGAAATCTCATACTCTTAAGGTGAGTTCATAGGAGATGTTTATGTTGTTACATGAGGTTGGTCACATACTCTTAAGGTGAGTTCATAGGAGATGTTTATGTTGTTACATGAGGTTGGTCACATACTCTTAAGGTGAGTTCGTAGGAGATGTTTATGTTGTTACATGAGGTTGGTCACATACCCTTAAGTTGAGTTCATAGGAGATGTTTGTGTTGTTACATGAGCTTGGTCTCATACTTTAAATCCCTAACCATATATGAATATTCAGAGATGCGGATATCACAGATCCTAACCATATATGAAAACTCAATAACAGTGGATATCACAGACCCAAACCATATATGAAAACTCAATAACAGTGGATATCACAGACCCAAACCCTATATGAAAACCCAATGACAGTGGATATCACAGACCCAAACCATATATGAAAACCCAATGACAGTGGATATCACAGAACCAACCATATATAACAACCAAATGACAGTGGATATCACAGACCCAAACCATATATGAAAACTGAATGACAGTGGATATCACAGACCCAAACCATATATGAAAACTGAATGACAGTGGATATCACAGACCCAAACCATATATGAAAACTGAATGACAGTGGATATCACAGACCCAAACTATATATGAAAACTGAATGACAGTGGATATCACAGACCCAAACTATATATGAAAACCCAATGACAATGGATATCACAGACCCAAACCAAATATGAAAACTGAATGACAGTGGATATCACAGACCCAAACTATATATGAAAACTGAATGACAATGGATATCACAGACCCAAACTATATATGAAAACCCAATGACAGTGGATATCACAGACCCAAACCATATATGAAAACTGAATGACAGTGGATATCACAGACCCAAACTATATATGAAAACTGAATGACAATGGATATCACAGACCCAAACTATATATGAAAACCCAATGACAGTGGATATCACAGACCCAAACCATATATGAAAACTGAATGACAGTGGATATCACAGACCCAAACTATATATGAAAACTGAATGACAATGGATATCACAGACCCAATCCCATATATGAAAACCCAATGACAGTGGATATCACAGACCCAAACCATATATGAAAACTGAATGACAATGGATATCACAGACCCAAACTATATATGAAAACCCAATGACAATGGATATCACAGACCCAATCCCATATATGAAAACCCAATGACAGTGGATATCACAGACCCAAACCACATATGAATATTCAAGCAAGTGGATATCACAGACTAACCATATATGAAAACCCAATGACAGTGGGTATCACAGACCCAAACCATATATGAAAACTGAATGACAGTGGATATTCGCAGACCCAAACCATATATAAAAACCCAATGACAGTGGGTATCACAGACCCAAACCATATATAAAAACCCAATGACAGTGGATATCAAAGACCCAAACCATATATGAAAACCCAATGACAGTGGATATCACAGAACCAACCATATATAACAACCAAATGACAGTGGATATCACAGACCCAAATCATATATAAAAACCCAATGACAGTGGATATCACAGAACCAACCATATGTAACAACCAAATGACAGTGGATATCACAGACCCACACCATATATGAAAACCCAATGACAGTGGATATCACAGACCCAAACTATATATGAAAACTGAATGACAGTGGATATCACAGACCCAAACTATATATGAAAACCCAATGACAGTGGATATCACAGAACCAACCATATATAACAACCAAATGACAGTGGATATCACAGACCCAAATCATATATAAAAACCCAATGACAGTGGATATCACAGAACCAACCATATGTAACAACCAAATGACAGTGGATATCACATACCCACACCATATATGAAAACCCAATGACAGTGGATATCACAGACCCAAACTATATATGAAAACTGAATGAAAGTGGATATCACAGACCCAAACTATATATGAAAACCCAATGACAATGGATATCACAGACCCAATCCCATATATGAAAACCCAATGACATTGGATATCACAGACCCAAACCACATATGAATATTCAAGCGAGTGGATATCACAGACTAACCATATATGAAAACCCAATGACAGTGGGTACCACAGACCCAAACCATATATGAAAACTGAATGACAGTGGATATCGCAGACCCAAACCATATATAAAAACCCAATGACAGTGGGTATCACAGACCCAAACCATATATAAAAACCCAATGACAGTGGATATCACAGACCCAAACCATATATAAAAACCCAATGACAGTGGATATCACAGACCCAAACCATATATGAAAACTGAATGACAGTGGATATCACAGACCCAAACTATATATGAAAACCCAATGACAGTGGATATCGCAGACCCAAACCATATATAAAAACCCAATGACAGTGGGTATCACAGACCCAAACCATATATAAAAACCCAATGACAGTGGATATCACAGTAAAGAAAGTATTTTTCACATGCTTTAAGGCACATTAGGCACACACTCCTCTTCTCGTGTTTTCAATGACAGAAAAAGAGAACAGAAAATTTCAATGAAAATGAGATTCCTGAGAAGGACTAAAGTGGAGATAATAGCAGCAAAAGACACAAAGACAACTTATCACAAACATCAGAAAAAAATTAGTTGTCATGTTTTTTAAACACATTATGAGAAGAGAATCTGCCTGTTATCTGTTATCTGTTGGGGTATCATCCCTATTGTCAACTTTCCTCTGGAGTGAACTAGGCAGGCCGAGAGAGGGATCATGCTGCATGGGCAACACATGGTTTCTTTATTTTAGCCCAGGCTTTGTGCTATAGAGAGGCAATAACTCCATCCCTGGTCTTAACTGGTCTCGGAATCAAAGCGAGAGGCAACTGTTACGGGTTATAAGTCCTTGTCAGTTGGCGTAGACATGGGGCGCCACGCGTTGCCTCTGACGGTGGGAGACACCTACAGGTGTCACTGATCAGCTACCGCCCGCCTCAAGCTGGGCAGCCCCCAGCAAATTGGGTGCTGATCCGCCACAGCCTGCCTGCTTCAATGGGTGCTTGGGGCTAGGACAAAATCTGATTTGCAGGCTGTAAAACCAATGCACCAGGTACTAATAAAAAGAATAGAAACCTCAAGCTACGGCTTGCAACCTGGAACGTGAGAACCATGTGTCCAGGAGTTTCCACTGACTTAACCAATATTGACGATGTGAGAAAAACGCCTGTGATTGATGCTGAACTCAATCGTCTTAACATTGATATTGCTGGCCTGCAGGAGACTCGCCTCGCTGAGGAAGGGTCACTCAGGGAAAACAATTACACCTTTTTTTGGAAGGGAAGAGGGCAGGCAGAAAAAAGGCAACATGGTGTGGGCTTTGCAGTGAAGAATTCGCTACTGGGAATGATTGATATCCCAGCTGGAGGTAATGAAAGATTATTATCACTGCGCTTGGCAACCTCTTGTGGTTTTGCCACCATTCTCACTGCATATGCACCGACACTCGCTTCCTCTGATGATGTGAAGGATACGTTCTATGAGCAGCTAGACTCTGCGATCAAGGCAGTTCCAAAATCCGACTACATTTATATGCTCGGTGATTTCAATGCTCGTGTGGGCAAGGACTCGAGTTCATGGCCAGTGTGCCTTGGAAAATACAACATCGGTCGCATGAATGATAATGGGCAAAGGCTGCTGGAGCATTGCACTAGAAATGACCTATGTATTACAAACTCCTTTTTTAAAACAAAAGAGATGCATAAGGTCACATGGAAACATCCAAGATCCAGCCATTGGCATCAGCTGGACTTCATTATCACACGGAGGCAACATCTGAACCATACCTCATTAACTCGAAGTTACCACAGTGCTGACTGTGATACAGATCATTCTTTGGTTGTTGCAAGGGTTAGACTGAGACCAAAGAGAATCTACACAGCTAAACACAAGTCTAGCCCCAGGATTAATATTACTAACACTTACGATCCTGGAAAGTGCTTTGAATTTCAACAGCAACTTGAAGACGCTTTCAATGATACATCAGAAAATTGTATAGTAAATGATAAATGGAGTAAACTTAAGGAAACTATTTATAAAACAGCGGTAGGGGTTTACGGCACTGTGGATCATAAGAGGCAGGACTGGTTTGCGGCAAACTTGATTGATAAAAAGAAGATAGCTCTCTTAAGAAACAAGGAAAGACCAACGCGTAACACTCTGAGTGAGCTGAAGCAAGCGAGGAAGGATGTACAAAAGGCTGCCAGGCAGTGTGCGAATGACTTTTGGATCAAGTTATGTGAGTCCATTCAAATCGCAAGTGATAAGGGAAACATCAGAAGCATGTATGAAGGGATAAAGAAAGCCTGTGGTCCAATGATCAAAAGAAGTGCACCGTTGAAAACCTTGACTGGAGAAATCATCACTGATAAGAAACAGCAGATGGATAGATGGGTCGAGCACTATTTAGAGCTTTACTCAAGTGAGACCAAGCTAGCGGATGATGCCCTCAACGCCATAGAGGCCCTGCCAACTCTTGACCACCTGGACACACTTCCCACTATAACAGAAGTTAAGTGTGCTATAAATGAGCTTGCATCTGGCAAGGCTCCAGGTAAGGATGGGATTCCAATAGAGGTAATCAGGAGTGGGCAAGACACACTCGCTCTACAGATCCACCAGCTAATAGAGCTATGCTGGCGAGAAGGACAAGTCCCACAGGATTTCAAAGATTCAAACATTATAATGCTGTACAAGAACAAGGGAGATCGGAGCGACTGTAACAACTATAGGGGTATCTCACTTCTGTGTATTGTTGGGAAAGTATTTGCCAGAATTGTCCTGCACAGACTTCAAGTCCTGGGAGATCAAGTCTACCCCGAATCACAGTGCGGCTTCCGTCAGAACCGGTCTACAATTGATATGATATTCTCATTGCGACAGATGCAAGAAAAATGCCGGGAACAAAATCAGCCAACGTTTATTGCCTTCATCGACCTCACAAAGGCATTCGATTTGGTCAGTCGTGAGGGTCTGTTCAAAGCACTAAAGAAGATTGGCTGCCCACCAACTCTTCTGTCCATTGTGGAATCGTTCCACACAGGCATGAAGGGTATAATCAAGTTTGATGGCTCAACTTCAGAAGAGTTTGAAATCAAGAGTGGAGTTAAGCAAGGTTGTGTACTAGCCCCCACCCTCTTTGGGATATACTTTTCACTTCTGCTGAAATATGTCTTTCGTGATCAGGATGACGGTATATACATTCACTCACGCTCAGATGGTGGCCTCTATAATGCTCAGAGATTGAAGGCCAAGACCAAAATTAGCAGGGTACTTATCAGAGAGTTGCTTTTTGCGGATGATGCTGCGATTACGACCCACTCTGAGGAAGAATTACAACATCTACTATCATCATTCTCCAATGCTTGTTCTGAATTTGGTTTAACAATTAACAAAAAGAAGACACAGATTATGTCACAAGGTGCACATGATGTACCATCAATTTTTATTGACGACGCCGAACTGGAGATAGTAGACCATTTTACATATCTAGGATCAGAGGTAAATAGCAAATTATCCCTCGCTCAGGAAATCAACATCAGGATTGGCAAGGCAGCAGCAACAATGAACATGTTAGCAAAAAGAGTCTGGGAGAACAGGAAGCTTACTGCCAAAACAAAAGTCCTTGTCTACCAAGCCTGTGTCCTTAGTACTCTTCTTTATGGCAGTGAAACCTGGACAACTTACTCACGCCAAGAGAAACGTTTAAACAGCTTTCATATGCGGTGTCTGCGAAGAATACTTGGTATTAAGTGGCAAGACAAAATCACAAATACTGAAGTATTGGAAAGATCAGGTTGTGTGACGGTGTATTCCATGCTCAGTCTTCGTAGACTTAGATGGATAGGACACGTTAGGAGGATGGATGATGGTAGAATACCAAAGGACATCTTTTTTGGTGAATTACAGATGGGTAGGAGATCTCAGGGTCGGCCTCTACTACGATACAAAGATGTGTGTAAGCGGGACATGATTGATATCGGCATTGATCATGCACAATGGGAACACGTCGCCGCTGAACGTGTTGCATGGAGGGCAACTATCAGAAATGGAATAAAGACAAAGGAGAAAATGATTGCAGATAAAGCACACACAGAGCGTGAGAGACGTAAGATGGTGCAAAATGGTGGAAATGACCATGTTTTCACATGCACCTACTGTGGGCAAACATTTGCAGCAAGAATTGGCCTTACCAGCCACACTCGCCACCGCCATGGATCGTAGTTATTAAGCCTTTTTGAAGCACAATGTACCAAACTATCGTCTGTCAAGACGGAAAGGTGCCAATGAATCATCCTTGCACTCCAGGTAAGTCCATAGCTGCTGAGATCCTCCCCCTTGAAACATATACATCAGCGCCCAGTGGCTAATAGTGCCGGTTCTGTGTTGGTTGATGAGAAGAGAAATACTGAAACATGTTGCTCCCGCGATGTGTCTCCACCTTGACCTGGTGGGGGAGCTTGTGTGTCCCTCTGACCCCATGTGCTTGCCGATGGAGGAAAACTACATATCGGACAGCTTATGGGATAGGGACCAGACTAAGAGAGACACAACCTGCTGCTCTGCGGGTAGACTGAGGTTAGGATAACAGTCAGAAGTTTAAATCAGGCGCACGAAGGCAAAAGATTTGGTCCGGACAATAATCAAAGGCTCTCTGTTGAGGCTGAACGCTCTCATCCACAAACCCTCGGATCTGAGAGCCGGGCCGATACCCACCCTCCGAAAATAGAGATACTGAGCAAGCTACAAGCCCAGGTCTGATACCTGTTCGAAGGCTCTCAGCTGGGGAATATGAGGGATTCCCGGATGAGAGGGCCTGGCCGTTTCTCGTTCACTGCTGCACGGAGGTAAGGTGCTGAGCCGGCAGCACATGTAGCCTACCTCGTGAGCGAGTACAAAAAGTCAGAAAAGTGCCTCAGTCAAATGAAATGGTTACGAAAACTGTCTGGATCTAACTCATAGAGAGTGTAGACAAAAGTGGAAAAACGTCCCAATAACACGAAATGGAACGCACGGCTAGCGAATCCATTGCGTGGTCCGAAGCAAAAGCTTACCGAGTGGATGTTGCCCGCAGTCTGACCGTTCCTGGTGTGTGCTTGAGCGACCAGTGGCAAGCGAGATGCCCAACACACGGAAGTGAGGAACTAAAGCAGTCATGAGCAGGACGTGGCAACTCCTTGGGTGAGCCCAGTCTCAGAGCAATATGTGCCGGCTCTGCAATTATGGATAGCGAGGGAATGCCCATGATCTGCCCCTGCCTTCCCTTGAGGGCCGACCACGATGTCATTGATCGCTCTATCTTGACCAGCTGAGATGTGGGCGACACCACGAAAATAAGTCTAATGTGCCTCGAAACCCGAGGAAGGCTACCCTCATTAAAAAATGCCCGCTAGAAGTCGGAAGTGCCGTCCTACGGGTGGCAAACTAAAAATTGGCACTACGCATTTACGTCCGAGTGAAATGTCTCGTCCGAATGTCTCTCGTGCTAGGAACAGCTCTGACTACCTAGTTTCCGAATGCTCTTTTTTTTCGGAACAGCTCTGACTAGGTAGTTTTCCGAATGTCTGTCGTGCCTGGAACAGCTCTGATGAGCGCAACGACAAGCACATGTCCGAAAACTCGCTGAGTGGATACCGTCTGCAGACCGACCTGTCTGGTTTGTGCGGGAACGGCCCGTTGCGAACAAAATGCCCAATATACTGAAGTGAGGAATTAAAGCAGCCATGAGCAGGACGTGACGATTCCCTCGGTGAGACCAGCTTCAGAGCGTTATGTGTCGGCTCTGCAATTATGGAAGCCACCCAGGATGGCGGAAAATGCTATGGACTGTCCCTGCCTTCATTTGAGGGATGGCTGTGCAGACTTCGACTGTTCCAACTTGACGAGCTGGGCGGTGGACAGTACCACAAAAGTGAGTCTCCCAGGAATGCTAACCTGGTCAAAAATGCATGCTAAAAGTCTGATGTGTTGGCCTAAGGGTTTCGATCCAAGGGTGCCTAACCAGACACACCGCAATCACATCTGAAAAAACACTCCGGATGAACGCAAAGAAGAAGAAGAAGAAGAAACATGTTACAACTGAGTAAATCAACAAAAGCCAGAAGTAGGATTAGTCAGGTTTGTGTCAACACAGTACAAGTGACAAAAATGGAAAGTTGTGACAAAAGCAAAGATTTATGGAAAAAGAGACAGAGGAAAACAATGAGAGAATATTTTTGACAGCCTTTTGTCATGGCATGGAAAGGTGTCAGTGCATGAACTCATTCGTGATGTTGGAGATTGCAAGATATGAAAAAAGCATTTTTGCCCGCGGCAGTTGACATGGTATTTAATTATGTTAGTTATGTTGTTAGTATGGTGTTATGTTGTCCTTGTACACTAAAGGCTGACATCTGTGGAGAGACATGTTGATGATGGCTGTTTTTGTGGTGTATTGTTGGTGGATGCATATTCTTAATCTGTTGTTACGTCATTGACACTGTTCTTGTGGTATATTGTTGACAGATGCACATTCACATCCTGTTGTTACATCATTGACACTGTTTTTGTATTGTATTGTTGACAGATGTACATTCACATCCTGTTGTTACATCATTGACACTGTTTTTTGGTGTATTGTTAACAGATGCTCATTCACATCCTGTTCTTACATCATTGACACTGTTCTTGTGGTGTATTGTTGACAGATGCACATTCCCATCCTGTTGTTACATCATTGACACTGTTCTTGTGGTGTATCTTTGACAGATGCACATTCACATCAAGCCCATAGATCAGCACGCTGCTCCACCTGTCAAGAAGAGGAAAAAGCGCAAAAACAGGGACCTCAATGGCAATGCTCCAACTATGGTCCCTGTGTCATCTTCTTCAGATGGGTCATATCCCGGGGCCATGCCAGGAATGAAGACTAGTGACTCGCGACCTCACAGCCCCACATCATCGTCAGACGATAATGATGAAATCATATTTGTCGGTGAACAGGTTGGTCCACCGCGATTGGATAACTTTGGTGGGCTCGTTGGTAGTTTGGGTGGCCAGGGTCAGATGTTGCAAGGTGTTAGTGAGCGTGGCATAGATATGGGTCACCAGATCCCATTCTCAGGGATGGGAAATTTCTCACGTGGAACAGATCCTTTGGCACTGCTGGCTTCAGCTAATCGGTTTACTCTTCAAGAGAACATGATGGCAGGATTTGGTGGCACACTAAACTCTTTCTCGGAGCAATTTTCCTTTCGAGATGCTGCTCTTCTGAACAGCCGCTTTGGGGATCTTAGAGGTCCTTCCCAAGGAACAAGTTTTGATGACCGGTTCTCCGCTGGTAACTGCAATCAACAGCAGCTTCAGAGAGATCATGATGGCTTTGGCAGCCATGTTGACTTAAATAACCGTGGAAACGGAGGAGCCAGTAGCAACACTGCTGATGGGAATAGTGGGGATGGTGGTGATGATAACATGCATGTCCACAATGATAACTCCAGCAAGATCCGCAATCAGATTTCAGCTCACAACCAGAACTTTCTCCGGAGCGCTGGCATAAGTGGGCTGGGCTCTGGAGTAGGAGCAATGATGCAAGGGGGCCTCTTAAAGCAGATTAAACAAGAGCCCTTGGAATACTTTTCAACCTCCTGCCACGGAGGTGAGCAGTTTGGAGGTATGGGAGTTGGAGCTGCCCGAGGGTTCCTCTCCCCACAGCACATAATCAGTTCCCATCTACGCGGTCAGCTGCCCTCCCTCAACGTGCCCCTTCTTCGGGATCACTTCCCTCACAACCAGATGCTGCCACAGCCTTCCTCATCAGCCTCATCCGGTACCTCCTCCACACCTGTCTCCAGTATAGCCAGTTCCTCCTCTCCTATGCCTTTAGCCTCCACTACATCGTCAACCTTAGTATCGCTACCACTTCCTCTTTCTCATATGGGCCTTTATCACCAGTCACAGTTCCCCACCCCACAGAGGATGGGTGGCCTGCATCCATCGCCAGCATCCACCCCCTCATCAAGCCAGATGTCACAAGGTGGCAGCCATCAAGCAGTCTCAGTTCACGGAGATGAAGAGCCCCACTAGAGCAGCAGGATTTGAACTCGTTCTCTCCCTATTCTGGCTGACAGTGACTTCAGCATGCTTTAAGCATATTCAACACACAAGGACATATCTGCCAATACTAGCACATATGGCAGAACAGTTACTTACTGCACAACATACTAAATTGTTACGTGACGTTGGTTAACATACATTAAGTAATATCCGTTGTTCAGTTGGAGTGTGCCCATGACTACGCCTGTGTGATTTGCTGCTGGGTGTCTTCATCTTCTTGTTTGAGATCTACAACTTTGTTTAACGAACCCTCCGTTTCTAGTGAAACAGCCATGTGTTAGCTGGCTTCACAAAACAGTTGCATTTTAGTTGCATCTCACAAAGAATAGTTGTGTTTTAGTTGCAATGTACAAAACAGTTCAGCTTTAATCGCCACTCATGAAGGGTTGTGTTTCATTGATTATATTTCTCAAGCGATGGATGTGGATGGAGGTGGCTTCGAATTACTGAAATGTGTTTATCTTCACTTGATATGTACATTTGTTTTTGTATGTTTTAATGCATTGCATTTATGCTGTAGCGTGTACAGTGGGAGCGCCATAGTGGCGCAGTTGATAGCACTCATGCCTGCTATGTCGGTGGTCATGGATTTGAATTCGCATCGAGGTGATTTTTTTAAGAAATCAGCCCGGGCTACTTAAAAAGTCTTAAAAGTCGAGAGGATTGACTTCATTGCACTGGGTTCTATCCCATATGGCTTGGTTTATCTCCTCAGAGTGGCCTGCCAAAAGCATCGCACAAAGCACGAACTCCGTAGCACCAGCGATGACCCCCAGGTTGACCCAGTCTAAAAATGAGTACCATGAAAAGTGTTGGGAAGTAAAGGTAGTTGGTGGGATGTTGACCTCATCGCCACCTAGAGTACCGATTGGTCTGTACATTGCCACCTAGAGTACCGATTGGTCTATACATTGCCACCTAGAGTACTGATTGGTCTATACATTGCCACCTAGAGTACTGATTGGTCTGTACATTGCCACCTAGAGTACCGATTGGTCTATACATTGCCACCTAGAGTACTAATTGGTCTATACAGATATGGGGCTGGCTCTATTTGCCGGAAGCTTTAAGCATTGCCCAGAACCTCCACTCACTCTCTTTTGAGTCTGTCTCTCCTGATATGGGTACTCTGTTCAGCTGCACTCGCCACTTGGTCCCAGAGAGCCTTCATCTGATCACCTATATCATAAAGCAGCTCTCCACCGAGAGAGACAGCAGCAGCCAATCCATCAGCCTGTTCATTGCCCTGCACACCTGCATGTCCTGGGCAAAACATCCATGCTTTGCTCGCAGCCTCCGTACTGTCGCGCAGAAGAAAATGTTCTTGTAATATTTCATTGGAAAGAAAAGCCTAACATAGTTGCCATATATTGAATTGAAAATATAGTCATAGAATAATGCAGACAGCTTAGTTTCAAGTCTGTGACGTTAATTGATAAAATAAATTATGTTATTATGGAACATAAATATTTCATGACAGTGTTTTTTGTAAAATAATGAGTGTTAATTTATCGCGAAAAAAAAGCTACTGTTTAGCAAGCTTTTATAGCACAAATTATGTTCTTTGTTAACAGAAAATGTTATTTTATAGCATAGTTTGTATGTTATTTTATAAAATATTGACCATGTTATTCTGTAGCATTGTGCTAATGAAAGAGAAATTGTATTGTTTCTGACAACCATTTGTATAGGCACATATTATTGTTGATGGAAATACTTCATTGCCAGATTGGACAATCTTTTTTCCCTCACGATATGTATAAATGCTGTATCAGCTTATTGAGATGGAATATGCATATATGGGTTGACATTGTCAGATACCAATAGTTCTTGGAAAAGGGATTGAACTGGGTACTTTCAGATCCCGAGGTGGACACCTTAACCATATATTCTGTTTCTTTTAATCTGGTTTTACATTGTCTTTCCATATATTGTTTCTTTAAATCTTGTCTTACATTTTCTTTCTATATACTCTGTTTCTTCAGATCTGGTTTTATGTTCTCCTTTCATATACTCTGTTTCTTCAGATCTGGTTTTACGTTGTCTTTCCATATACTTTGTTTCTTCAGTTCTGGTTTTACGTTGTCTTTCCACAACCTTTGTTTCTTCAGATCTGGTTTTATATTGTCCTTCCATATATTGTTTCTTCAGATCTGGTTTTACATTGTCCTTCTATATACTCTTGTTCTTTAGTTCTTGTTTTACGTTGTCTTTCCATATACTCTGTTTCTTCAGATCTGGTTTTACATTGTCCTTCCATCCTCTTCTTGGGTTCCCTCTTTGACTTGTACTCTGGGATTTGTGTTTTCACGGAAGGATGTTGAAATGAAAAAGAACAACTATACTGAAAACACCATGGACATTGAAATTTAAAACACCATGGATAGTTAAACATAATACTCCATAGACAGCCAAACTAAAGACACCATGGACAGCAAAGCTGAAAACACCATTAACATCAAAGCTGAAGACACCATGAACAGCGAAACTGAAGATACCATGGACAGGCAAACTGAAACACCATGGACAGGCAAACTGAATACACCATGGACAGGCAAGCTGAATACACCATGGACAGCAAAACTGAAAACACATTGGACAGCCAAACTGAAGACACCATGGACAGCCAAATTGAAGACACCATGGACACCAATCTGAAAACACCATTGGACACAAACTGAAGACACTATGGACAGCCAAATTGAATATGCCATGTATAACCAAACTTAATACAACATGGACAGCCAAACTGAAAACACCACGGACACCAAACTGAAGACTATGGACAGCCAAACTGAATACATTATGGACAGCCAAACTGAATATGCCATGTATAACCAAACTTAATACAACGTGGACAACCAAACTGAAAACACCACGGACACCAAACTGAAGACTCTATGGACAGCCAAACTGAATACATTATGGACAGCCAAACTGAATATGCCATGTATAACCAAACTTAATACAACGTGGACAACCAAACTGAAAACACCACGGACACCAAACTGAAGACTCTATGGACAGCCAAACTGAATACATTATGGACAGCCAAACTGAATATGCCATGTATAGCCAAACTTAATACAACGTGGACAACCAAACTGAAAACACCATGGACAGCCAAACTGAAAACACCATGGACAGCCAAACTGAAAACACCATGGACAGCCAAACTGAAAACACCATGGACAGCCAAACTGAAGTTTAGTTTTCAGGTGTGACAGTTTTCTGCAGACACTGTCTTGAGTTACCAGTACTGATGGCAACCCCTCAGACTTCCATGGCAGAAAGTAAGACTGCTACTGCTGTGCCACACATACACAAATCATCATCATCATCAAGTGCCTTGCCGACTGGCATGGGCGATCATGCCTCTCCACAAATTGTAATCTTCAATGACATGGATCATTTCAAGTGTTGACTCACTTCCGTGCCATGACACAAAACTGTCAGGAATTTTCTAACGTAATCTTCCTCTATCTCTCTTTCCACAAATCTTTCCAGTTGTCACAACATGTTCCAGTTTTTGTCATCTCATAATGTGGCCAAAAAATGACTGCTTCTGTCTGATGATTGTGATATGTTGTCTTTGCGACTCAGCTTCATACACACATATTAAATGTAATTAATGTTTATCAGCGTAGATGCCATCCAATGATGGAACATCACTCATCTTATATGGGGTAAATCCTTACATGTTTTTAGTAGAGGTTGTAGATAAGATGTTGGACTCTGAAAGTAACAAAACCTCAGCTTCGACTACATTTTGAAAGATAAGAATTCAGAATTTTACATTATGAATTCACATTTGTAATAATAGCGCTGCCAGCGACCTGCACAAAAACATCACAGTTTCTATACTATATTGGAAAATATAAGGTGAAGAAATCTAAAGTTTGTATAAGATGTTTATATTGAAAATATGTAATAAAGAAATTCAAGTGCATATGAGATGTATGTATTGAAAATATGTAACAAAGTAATTCAAATGTGTATGAAATGTTTGTATTGAAAATAGTAACAAAGAAATCAAAGTTTGTATGAGATGAGATGTTTGTATTGAAAATATATAAAAAGATATCTAAGTTTATGTAAAATTTAGAATTAATTCAGTTGGATATATTTTAGTTGTAATAAAGAAAAGTAGGAAATGATGCAAAATCAACCCTTGAGCACTCCAGTCCGGAATATTGCCAGTACAGTCTAACTAATGGACACTAAGGTCACCAAACAGTGGATACCATCTCAGTGGATACCATCTCAGTGTGGAGTGTCAGGAAGTCAGAGAGCTGATCAACCAGCTAAGGAAGGTGTATCAGATCAGCAACTGTATGTACCAATAACATACCACCAAAGGACAAGAATTACCAAGTCAATCAGAAAATCACCAACACCAGCACAAACAATTGCTATTTTATGGATGTACCAGAATAAATAATTATTCTACACCTCAGAACAGGACACAGTTGATTATGCAGTCGCATGTATACATAATTTATTATTGGCAAGTCAGCCATATGCACATTTGATCACATACGCCAAGACCGATTTTAATACCTATATCTGTTCCCCCATCTTGGAGAATTTCTTTCTGCTTAACCACATTTCGTATTCAAATTTTATTTCCTCTCTGTCCCCCAGCTTGGAGAATTTCTTTCTGCGGTACCACATTTCATATATATTTTAATATCTCTATCTGTTCCCCCATCTTGGAGAATTTCTTTCTGCTTAACCACATTTTGTATGCTAATTTTAATACCTCTCTGTTCCACCGTCTTGGAGAATTTCTTTTTGCTTCACCACATTTTGTATTCTAATTTTAATACCTCTTTCTGCTCCCACATCTTGGAGAATTTCTTTCTGCTGCAACTCATTTCATATTCTAATTTTAATATCTCTATCTGCTCCCCCATCTTGGAGAATTTCTTTCACATCACCCACTGAGTGCCGATCGGTGTATACAAATCTAACACTATATATCTGCTGCACTTCAAGGTCTGTAAAAGGATTGTATATTTTACTAACTACCGAGACAGAACCTGAATGGGGTACTTTTGCTGAGCAACGATATCTCATTTCCCGTACTTTCCGTTATTTACTTTGCCATTATTTTTTAATTACCTGTGGATATTTTGGTTGTGAGATAAATATTTTAATTATTTTTGTGTTTTATTTTGGTTTTCTTTTAAAAAAAAAATAAGATGGTCAAAACATGAGATTTTCGGGTGCGTTTGTGAAGCCCTCTAGTCCCAGGTTGACCTGGCCTTTAGAAGGGTACCAGGAAATGTCTTGGGAGATAAAGGCGGCCAGTGTGGTACTGACCACATCACCCGTCGTGAGCTCATTGGTCTATGGAAATAATGGGGCAAGCACCATATATCCTATATGCATGCCCTCAAGCATGTGAAAGAGCCCTTTATTTGATTGACTAGTCACACTTTACCATCATTCGTTACCAATAAAGGCATGTGACATTGTGTTGTTGTGCCGGGGGTGTGCCTAGAAGACTAGAGGTGTGGCCTAGGAGACTAGGGGTGTGACATAGGAGACTAGAGGTGTGGCATAGGAGACTAGGGGTGTGGCATAGGAGACTAGGGGTGTGGCCTAGGAGACTAGGGGTGTGGCCTAGGAGACTAGGGGTGTGGCCTAGGAGACTAGGGGTGTGGCCTAGGAGACTAGGGGTGTGGCTGGGGGTTTGAACCCGATCCACTGTTGAGCAGGCAAGCACACTGCATGTGTTGTAGATGAGGACGGAGAACATGCTGTGATGTCGGTTCTTGGTTCAACTCCACCACAAATGTTGAGTAAACTTAATTAAAAAATAATAGACACATGTCATGTCCTTAGGAGTACATTGTATATACAATAGAAAGCACACCTTTGAAAACAATGAAATCACCCCTTGTAACTGCTCTCTTAATAAGATAGAAGTTAGTTAGTTAGTTAGTTAGTCGACAGATCATCCTCATTGCACATCGAACCATTCAGTCCATAAGTGCTCGGATCCCCTCCTCAGCAAATAAGATAGAAGTCAAAGGTGTAAGGAAGAAGAAAAATGTATTACAATACGCGTGTTGAATATGTGAAGGAATAGATCATAAAGAAGACACATTTTTTACAAGTATTTAATATATAAAGCAGTGGATAAGATAGAAGACAAATATTTTACAATACAAATGTTGAATGTGTAAAGGAGTGATTAAGGTAGAAGACAGATGTATTACTATACAAGTGTTGAATGTGTAAAGAAATTAATAAGATAGAAAACAAATGTATTACTATACAAATATTGAATGTGTAAAGGAACATATAAGATAGAAGACAAATATTTTATTATATAACCGTTTAACGTGTAAAGGAATGAATAAGATACATGAGAAAATGGCTGTCGTTATATTTTGGCATATGAATTTTATAACAAAGTATTCCCTTAGTAAAGTTAATCACAGAAACCACAAACAATATATTGCATGATTTATTGCCTGGCATGTCTCGTTGCATCTCGTCAGGCACAGAGTTTATATTATATGAATTAAATAAACAAATGATACACTGGCTGACATACTGAAAACATTGTCATTGATATTGTTCAAATGTGCCGTATGTTATCCCCAGGGTAATCTAAGATTCAAAAGGAAGTCCTCTATTTTCATAGAAATGACTGAAATCGCTTAATTGATAATGCCTTAATATTATTGTTCATGAAATACAGTATACAAAATGCCTGATCTTTGTTGTTAACTCTATGATTACTAATAAGCAATGAGTTTTATATGGAAAGTTTTGGATAGGACACCTATCTTGGGTTAAAGTTCACTCTCATCTCCCTCCTTGTCATAAAACATACCTTGGTTTGATCTGGGAAAATAGTAAGGAAAGGAGATGGCCACATCATTTCATGAAACCAATATGGGGCATGAATATAACATCCCTGGTATTATATACCCAAATAGTGCATCTGCTATAAAGAAGAAAAATCCAGGGTATATTTTTAATGACTGCAGTGTTTGAAAATATTGCCGGTCCAAGTTTTGTATTTATCTGTTATGTTGCATGAACTTTACAGAGGGTGAATACAAAACTTGGACTGGCAATATTTTCAAACACTGCACAGTCATTTAAAATACACCCTATATTTAAAGATGATTTCCTGACAGATATTGCCATAGGGTATGGAGTATTAAACTGGCACATATATTAGGTCACTGTATAATGTGATGGAATGATCAACTCTCTCCCTCACTGCCTTTCATCCTAAGGAAGTATCCACAAAATGCGGATAGCTTTCTAGTATCCATGTAATAAGCTTGGATTGACCCTAGATCCCTGCAGGGATGTAATGTTCTGCTGTGAAGGAGATTTGAACCCACGGCCACTGGGGTGACAAGGAAATCCCTTACTACTGAGCTACCACAGGTCCAACAGCTGTGCTGGTCAGAGAAGACAGAATATTACCTGAGATGCAAAGGCGACTGGCATGCAATTGTTACAGCATCCCCCCATAGTCTGCTGGCTGGCATGATATTGTGACAGCATCCCCCCATAGTCTGCTGGCTGGCATGATATTGTGACAGCATCACCCCATAGTCTGCTGGCTGGCATGATATTGTGACAGCATCCCCCCATAGTCTGCTGGCTGGCATGATATTGTGACAGCATCCCCCCATAGTCTGCTGGCTGGCATGATATTGTGACAGCATCACCCCATAGTGTGCTGGCTGGCATGATATTGTGACAGCATCCCCCCATAGTCTGCTGGCTGGCATGATATTGTGACAGCATCACCCGATAGTCTGCTGGCTGGCATGATATTGTGACAGCATCCCCCCATAGTCTGCTGGCTGGCATGATATTGTGACAGCATCCCCCCATAGTCTGCTGGCTGGCATGATATTGTGACAGCATCACCCCATAGTCTGCTGGCTGGTCATAAATATGGAGCTACCACCACATACCCAACACACTTCAGAACCTGGAAAGGGGTCCCTTACTTAGCTGCAGTCTGGGTTGATTTTCATTCAATCTAAATCTTCCCAGCCTTTTAGCAAACACTTTTTTTTTGGCACTCGTGTGCTTTGAACTCAAGTGTAGTTCATACACACTTCTTCTAGTAGTGCTGGACTGAATTTTGTGTGTGGATGAGCTTTTACCTACTAACAGTGTCCCTTGCCATCAGGCAAACCCACTCCAACTTCAGGGGTACTTGTAATTTACATCCCCAAGTCAAGGACGACATGTTAACATTTTAGTCCAGCTGTCCGGTGTAGGGGTTGAAACCCTTACCTCGGCATCAGCATACTGGATGTTTAAGAACATGCGTTCTTATTCATTCTGCTATACTGACCTTTAGCAGAAACTTGTTTACTGAATTGATGTTTTTAAGACAATTGACAAGAGCAATCTCTATCAAAGTGTGCCATGGAAATTCATGTCTTCTTCTGTTGTTGTTGTTTTCTATGCTGTATGTGCTATATTGGTTGTTATTGGTAAATTATATGTGTTTTTCATCCTGAAGTGTTTATATTTTAATTACCACAATACAACTGAACTGCGCTGTATATATTTGCATTCTTTTTTCTGGCAAACACACAAATTAAATTTATTTTGTTGATATGTGTTTGCAATGCAGATTTTCAACATTTGTTTTCTTTTTTTTTAATGAGCATTACTGTAAAGGTTCTTGCAGTTATTTCATGGGATTTGTATGAAATGTCAGCAATTTAAAAATGATTGCCATGTTTCATGCTGGTTTACAGCATGTTGTGGTGAAACCATGTCATATTGTACATTGAGAAAGATTTTTTCCCCCAACCCCGAGCAGTTGAATTTTTTCAAGTATGCATTCTTCTTATAATTTGTTATTGGAAACTGCATTTTTTTTACTGCGTAATTTTCCATTTTGTGATTCACGTTTATGTATTGATAACATGTTGGTTTTTTTTTTTTAATGATATAGTTGTTTATAATTTTGATTTCTGTTATTTTCATTTGTGTTATTATTAAGTACTTCACAGCTGTCTCATGATGTCCTTCCAAATATCACTTCTGTGACCTTGCCACTGTCTTCTTATATTGGACTAACAGAATTTCTATTACCCCCATCTCCCGCACCTTGTCTATGTGGGGGCTTCTCCTGACTGAGGTGATAGGAGAGAGAGAGAGGTGGAGGGAGGGAGGGAGGAAGAGAGAGGAAGTAGTTCACACAGAAAGGATGTCTGTGGGGGTTGGTAAGAGGCAATGCTACCTCTAAGCTGTAACGTGCTCTAAGGAACAGTGCAACCTCTAAACTGTGGGATTAGTTAGTTAGTTAGTCAACAGATTACCTTCACTGCATATCAAACCATTCAAGGGTCCATAAGTGCTCTGATCCCCTCCTCAGTGTCTCCCTGTAGTATGTGGTGGCTGATGACACCATTTCTGTGTTGGTTGACTGTTCTTCTTTGGCCTCCTACATAGAACTCTTGTCTGGCTTCACCCTTTTGACTTGATGTCCTTGAAGTCTGATCAAGGTTGCAGATTCTCAGCCATCACTTGGTTCATTTCTTCTTCTTCTGCGTTCATCCGGAGTTTCTTTTTTTCCGGACGTGACTGCGTTGTGCCTGTTTACAGCAGAGCTGTGTTCTTGCGCCGTTAGGCCAACACATCCAACTTCTGCGGGCATTTGTTGACCGGGTTAACCTTCCCAGGGACTTGGTTCATTTAATCACCCTCATCTTCCGGTCCCCAACATGGCGTATAGGCATTTGAACCGTTAAGCCTCTAGAGCAGTGTTTCCCAACGTGGGGCCCACGCCCCACAGGGGGGCAATTCGATTGTTAAGGGGGGCAATACAAAAATGGAAGAAATCGGCTGGATATAACAAAACGGGGAGACTTGAGACTGAAGGAAACTACATTGGAACCTGAAATAAAATCTCTTTGCAGCAAGCATCCAGCGCAAGGATCTCACTAAATTTAAATATTAAATAATTACTAATAATTAAAATAATATAGAAAAATCTTTCATTAAAATTATTTTGTACTTGAATTGCAGTTCTCCATGATCCTCTTCTTCTTCAGCATTCCGAGCCATTGAGGTTCTTTGCTGCAGATACAGTCCGTCTCCATTCATCTCTGGTTGACCTTCTCTTGCCAGTCGCTGATTCCAAGTGCTTGTAGGTCTGTATGTATATTATCTCTCCACTGTCTTCTTGGTCTACCTCGGGGTCTACGGTCATTTATTTCCTGAGTGTAAGCGAGTTTTGTTTCCCTATTATCTTCCATTTGTTCTATATACCCCAGCCATTGCAGTCTATTAGCCTTCATGATACCAGTGATTAGCGGGGACTTAAACAGATCATACATGTCTTTGTTGCTTCTTCTTTTCCACTCTCCACTTTGTGTATCCTTAATGGGCCCAAAGATACGTCTTAAAACTTTGTTCTCAAAGTTTGTACCAAGGCTTTGTCTCCCTTAGATGTACTCCCGGTTTCAGAGCTATACAGCACAACTGGTCTAATCAGTGTTTTGTATATTGTAGTTCTCCATTGCCGGCTTCGTTGCTTAGAGGTTATGACTTTTCTCCGTAATCTCGTATACTCTCGTGGGTAACGTGATGACGGTGAGAATCAGCAGTGGTTCGAATCACATCGGTAACTTACAGGGTATGTGAGCCGGCCGCTCAGAAATCAATGGCAAACTACTGAGCGTAATCTTGCCAAGAAATCAACATACAGCTGAAAGATGCTGGTGTTGACAGCAATGTCCTGTAAAGGATATGCAAAAAAAAAAGTTCTCCATTATGTTTTGAAAATTTACTTACTGTGTTTGCCCAATAATTTCTTCCTAAAACCTATCATTCAAGTTTCTTTAGTGAACATTTCAATTTTTGAATATTAAAAATTATGTATATGTTGGGGGGGGGGGGGGGGCATACGAATTTTAGAAAGGCTTGGGTGGGGCACAGCACAAAAAAGGTTGAGAAACACTGCTCTAGAGTGTTTATGCTTCTGGCTATGGTTTGCAGTCGCATTTTCCTCATGTTGGACTGGTAGTGCATGGTTCCGTCGCCCTGCTACTGAGTTTAGTGCATGGCGCGACACTGTGAGCTGTGAATTCTGTTTGGAATGTTTTTACATATGTCCGTGGTTGTTGTAGTGTGAACTGCATGTTCGGAACGATGGTCTGTTGCTTGGAATTGACTGGATTGCCTCTTCGGTTCACAAGTGCATTGTTCTCAGAGACTTCTGGGGTCGTTGCTGGAGCTACGGTGTTCGTGCTTTGTGCGATGCTTTCAGCGGGCCACCCTGCCAAAATTTGACCAAGCCATATAAGATAAATCACGGGGCAATGAAGTCGACCCTCTCGACTTTTAATGCAGTAATGTGTGGCTGCTGGTTTTCTAGTGACTGCCACTTCCATTGATGATGAACTATAATTTCCGTAGAGTACTTTTGTGTTGGTATTCTGACGGTGGGATTATGCACAGTGTACCTGTGCGGGCTGTTGGCTTGTCGAGACTCCTACCTCTTCCACTTTTCACATAGGGCAGTGAGGAGCATTTCCTGTGATATTCACTGGCACAGGAACGGAGCATATTAGGGACGACCCACTGCCGTGAAGTTGGAACTGCGACTAACTAACTAACTGTTAATCACCCGGCCTCTCTGAGGGCAATCTGTGTTTCAGTCCAGTTCATTGCTTGTCCATTTTTCACAGTAGCCTGGCCCGCAAGTCTGTCAGCTTGTTTATTTTCTCTCACACCCGCACAGCCTGGCATCAAAATGATGCTGATGTCTTGTCAGCCTTGACCTTCTCATAAACTCCACTCACTGTCAAAGCTGTTAGAAACAGTGCTACTTCTTGAATTCCTAGCTTCTAAGGGAGCCTACATTTAGTTATATTTGCTCTTACTGTAAAGTAAAAAGCACAAGTATGTGCACTAGGGGCTAAAAACGTCTGCACTGGCACATGGAAGTACAGCTTAGAGGAAGTATTGGTGGGTGAGGGGCCGTGTATGCTTGGGGGTCCATGTGTGGGTGAGGGTGTATGTATGTGTGGGGGTCCATGTGTGTGTGTGTCCATGTGTGGGTGAGGGTCTATGTATGTGTGGGGGTCCATGTGTGGGTGTGAGGGTCTATGTATATGTGAGGGTCCATGTATGCATGGGGGTCCATGTGTGGGTGCGGGTGTATGTATGTGTGGGGGTCCATGTGTGGGTGGAGGTCCATGTGTGTGTGGGGGTCCATGGGGGTGAGGGTCCATGTATGTGTGGGGGTCTATGTGTGTGTGTGAGGGTCTATGTATATGTGAGGGTCCATGTATGCATGGGGGTCCATGTGTGGGTGGAGGTCCATGTGTGGGTGAGGGTCCATGCATGTGTGGGGGTCCATGTGGGTGAGGGTCCATGTGGATGAGGGTTCATGTGGGTGAGGGTCCATATGTGGATGAGAGTCCATGTGTGGATGAAGGTCTATGTGAGGGTTCATGCATGGGTGGGGGTTCCATGTATGGCAAGCTGTACACACTATGCTACTGTGGCAATCAGATGACATCCATGTATAGGTGAGGGTCCATGTATAGGTGGGGGTATTTGTGTGTGTGTGTGGAGGGTGGGTGGGTGAGGGCCTGTGTTTGTGAGTATTAGTCCATGTTTGTGTACATGGGTTGTGAGTGGGTAGGTGAGGGTTCATATATGAGTGAGGATATGTGTTGTGAGTGAGTAGGTGAGGGTTCATATATGAGTGAGGATATGTGTTGTGAGTGGGTGAGGGTTCATATATGTGTCTCTGTGGGTGAACGAGTGAATTGATAAAGGTTTGTGTTTCTAGGTGGGTGAGGGTACATGTGTGTGTCTCAGGGTGGGCGTGTGAGTGGATGAGGGTCAATAATTGTGTCTGGGTATATGGCTTCTGTGTGTGGTTTATATGAAAAATGCAAGGTTCTTTCCCTCTGTGTCCAAGAGTAGAAGAGGAGAAACAAAGAAAGGAATTAACATTGTATATGATTAGTTAGTTGCCAGTAGACTGAATTGTAATGCCTGTATGTTTGGTTATTCTTATTGACGGTGGGTTCAGATCTAGGTGAAACATAGTTTCAGTTAACAAGAGTGTTGATCAGAGTGGAATCAGTCTGGGCATGGTGGTAGTGGTTATCTTACAGCCTTGTATAGTTAGTCAGGATGTGTTACCAGACATTGTTTGTGTATACATAGGTTGAGTTATCAGATGTATGTAGAATGTGTTATCAACCACATATAATAACATAGAATCTCTGGCGAGTTGTGGCTGCTCTGGAAGATGCTACGTTGTCTGAGTCCTGAAAAGTGGAAAGAGGTTGGTGTATGCTTCCATCCCATCTAGGTACCAAAGTACTGTCTTCATATAGCTTGTGCTGCAGGGCTGTCATTCCCCTCTCCAAGCCTAAAAACCAGCAGGGTGTGCAGGGCAGGTACTGGAACTTTACATCTGCAGAGAGAGGCATGTCAGTACATGGAATGTAGGCCAGGTTAGGGATGCGATCTGTGATGGCTCCATGCTGCCATTGAAGCATAGATTGCTGAGGTGTTGAAGAAGACAATCGAGCATAATCAAAATCTATGTCGCATGTTTAGACCAGGATTGTTGTGGTTGTGGGCCCTGCTGTGTTGAGTTGTTTGTTCGTGTACAAACTGATAGGTGAATGTTCACTCTTGTACAGACTGACATGTGAATGTTCACTCTTGTACAGACTGACAGGTTAATGTTCACTCTTGTACAGACTGACAGGTGAATGTTCACACTCTTGTACAGACTGACATGTGAATGTTCACTCTTGTACAGACTGACAGGTGAATGTTCACTCTTGTACCGGCTGACAGGTGAATGTTCACTCTTGTACCAGCTGACAGGTGAATGTTCACTCTTGTACAGACTGACAGGTGAATGTTCACTCTTGTACAGACTGACAGGTGAATGTTCACTCTTGTACCGGCTGACAGGTGAATGTTCACTCTTGTACAGACTGACAGGTTAATTCATGTATGAACTCGCTTTAAACTCAAGCGTAGTCCACACACATCACACTACTATTACTTGCAACTACTAGTGAGTGCACTGGACTGATTTTGCGTGAGGGCTAGCTTTCCCCAATATTAGTGTCCTATTACCGCCATCAGGCAAACCCTTCTCCGATTTCAGAGGCACTTGTGATTTACATCTCCAGGTTAAGGATGACAAGTTAATATTTAAACATGATTGCCAGGTCCCTCACATCTTGTCCCATCTATTACTTCCATCGTTTGTGTGGGGGTGGGTGGTGTGGGGTGGTTGAATCCCTCAGTGAATACTCCCATGACCACCATGGTATCTGTGTCAGGGTGGTTACGGGGTTAGTGACACAGTTCCCTTTATGTACTGGGCTGCAGGTTCTAAATCAGCTGCCATGGTTTGGGAACCGCTCGCTGTGCATTGATTTTGATCATATGAGAGTTGGTGGTTCAGACAGCCACGGCAAACTACAAGTTAGTTGCGTGTCCTCAACATGGCGTGGCAGTCAACCCCAGGATTTCTTGCCTGTTTGTGATTTACCAGGTAATATTAGTTCACTATTTTGGCACTGTTTCCTGAATGGCCAACGCCTTATACCATCAAAATCAATGCACAGCAATCTGCTTCCAAATCACCCACGTCTGAATTTTAACTCTCAATTCAGTTTTATGGGGAATTATGGGACTTCACATCTCACTGTCTCCAATACTGGTTGATGACAAACTACTGAACATAAAACTTGCCTATTAAATCACAAACAGTCAATAAATGATGGGGTGGATTGCAACGTCCTTTAAAAGGACATGCAACTATTTGTTTCATCATTTAGTAGCTGGTGGTGACAAACACTGTTGCTGAATTTTGTTATAACAGGAGACAGAGCTTTGACTTAACATTTGGCGTTAACTCTTACATGACAAGATGTCAGACTTGGGATACATTATTTCTAACCACTCCTGATGGGACGCCAGTATTTGTGATTGCTCACTTTTTGCCAAACTGTTTTTTGATCTGGTTGTATTTTTTAAAACAAATGTGCTCTTAGTGGAATAAAGCTTGCACACGTATGACTTTTATTAAACTGTAGCACTGTGTGACAGCTAGGGGAGAGAGAGAGAGAGAGAGAGAGAGAGAGAGAGAGTCTTCATGTTCTTCCTTTGAGAGAGAAGAAAAACTTTCAACTATAGCCATTAAAAGAGGTGATTTTATATCTCCCTTTAAGAAATGGAATAGATTCACCATTGACGGTAAGGGAGACAATTCCCATTAAATTATGAAGCAATTTCACTAATGGCGTTAACGGAGATAATTACTTACTCGCTACCCCAATGGACGGCAGTCTTTTTAAGATTAATATCCGAAATGTGATTGATCCGGTCACAGGCTGGGATGGGTCCTAATTATAACATCTCTTCTGAGTTTGGATGGAATAGAGGTAATGAAGAAATGAAAGGATAGTAGTTATTAACACCCCCCCCCCCCTCCATCCCCAAATTAAATTGTGAAATACTTTCATTAATGCCATTAAGGAAGATAATTACTTACTTACCTTCCATACAATTGTACAACACTGTCATTAATGGGTTAATTAAGATACTCACCTGTCTGTGCCATAAACAGAAGACACTGCCACTCATGGCATTAAGAGAAAAACCACATTGAACTATAGCAAGATGAGAGTTAGACACTTTAGTCGTTACCATGAAACATGAGAAAGAAGAATACTTACTTTTTGCCATGTACATAACATGTTGTTATGAAGTGACTTAATCTGCTTTGTGTTACAGAGAGAAGAAAACTTGATATCAGAGTTTTAATATCGGCTCTGATTTTGTTATTTTACACCTGTTGATATCAGTTGTCTGTATTTTTTTAAAGTTTTGTGTGTGTAAATATTGGTTTGTTTACTTTATCTTATCTTTGCTTTCATAGAAATCTGTTTTCCATTAAAATGTCTTCAGTATTTGTTCGCACTGTACCAGGCAGAACAACATACGTTAACCTGTGCAGTTGAAACACTCCGTTTTCTTGACTCGTTCTAAACCAAGCAAATGATCATATGTTAACCATGTACTCTCTGCATGATCAAGGCACTAACTGCCTATACGTCCGTCAGTTAATTCTAACATGATCAAGGCACTAACTGCCTATACGTCCGTCAGTTAATTCTAACATGAACAAGGCACTAACTGCCTATATGTCCGTCAGTTAATTCTAACATGATCAAGGCACTAACTGCCTATACGTCCGTCAGTTAATTCTAACATGATCAAGGCACTAACTGCCTATACGTCCGTCAGTTAATTCTAACATGATCAAGGCACTAACTGCCTATACGTCCGTCAGTTAATTCTAACATGAACAAGGCACTAACTGCCTATATGTCCGTCAGTTAATTCTAACATGATCAAGGCACTAACTGCCTATACGTCCGTCAGTTAATTCTAACATGATCAAGGCACTAACTGCCTATATGTCCGTCAGTTCATTCTAACATGATCAAGGCACTAACTGCCCATACGTCCGTCAGTTAATTCTAACATGATCAAGGCACTAACTGCCTATATGTCCGTCAGTTAATTCTAACATGATCAAGGCACTAACTGCCTATACGTCCGTCAGTTAATTCTAACATGAACAAGGCACTAACTGCCTATACGTCCGTCAGTTAATTCTAACATGATCAAGGCACTAACTGCCTATACGTCCGTCAGTTAATTCTAACATGATCAAGGCACTAACTGCCTATACGTCCGTCAGTTAATTCTAACATGATCAAGGCACTAACTGCCTATACGTCCGTCAGTTAATTCTAACATGATCAAGGCACTAACTGCCTATACGTCCGTCAGTTAATTCTAACATGATCAAGGCACTAACTGCCTATACGTCCGTCAGTTAATTCTAACATGATCAAGGCACTAACTGCCTATACGTCCGTCAGTTAATTCTAACATGATCAAGGCACTAACTGCCTATACGTCCGTCAGTTAATTCTAACATGATCAAGGCACTAACTGCCTATACGTCCGTCAGTTAATTCTAACATGAACAAGGCACTAACTGCCTATACGTCCGTCAGTTAATTCTAACATGATCAAGGCACTAACTGCCTATACGTCCGTCAGTTAATTCTAACATGATCAAGGCACTAACTGCCTATACGTCCGTCAGTTAATTCTAACATGATCAAGGCACTAACTGCCTATACGTCCGTCAGTTAATTCTAACATGATCAAGGCACTAACTGCCTATACGTCCGTCAGTTAATTCTAACATGATCAAGGCACTAACTGCCTATACGTCCGTCAGTTAATTCTAACATGATCAAGGCACTAACTGCCTATACGTCCGTCAGTTAATTCTAACATGATCAAGGCACTAACTGCCTATACGTCCGTCAGTTAATTCTAACATGATCAAGGCACTAACTGCCTATACGTCCGTCAGTTAATTCTAACATGATCAAGGCACTAACTGCCTATACGTCCGTCAGTTAATTCTAACATGATCAAGGCACTAACTGCCTATACGTCCGTCAGTTAATTCTAACATGAACAAGGCACTAACTGCCTATACGTCCGTCAGTTAATTCTAACATGATCAAGGCACTAACTGCCTATACGTCCGTCAGTTAATTCTAACATGAACAAGGCACTAACTGCCTATACGTCCGTCAGTTAATTCTAACATGAACAAGGCACTAACTGCCTATACGTCCGTCAGTTAATTCTAACATGATCAAGGCACTAACTGCCTATACGTCCGTCAGTTAATTCTAACATGATCAAGGCACTAACTGCCTATACGTCCGTCAGTTAATTCTAACATGATCAAGGCACTAACTGCCTATACGTCCGTCAGTTAATTCTAACATGAACAAGGCACTAACTGCCTATACGTCCGTCAGTTAATTCTAACATGATCAAGGCACTAACTGCCTATACGTCCGTCAGTTAATTCTAACATGATCAAGGCACTAACTGCCTATACGTCCGTCAGTTAATTCTAACATGATCAAGGCACTAACTGCCTATACGTCCGTCAGTTAATTCTAACATGATCAAGGCACTAACTGCCTATACGTCCGTCAGTTAATTCTAACATGATCAAGGCACTAACTGCCTATACGTCCGTCAGTTAATTCTAACATGATCAAGGCACTAACTGCCTATACGTCCGTCAGTTAATTCTAACATGATCAAGGCACTAACTGCCTATACGTCCGTCAGTTAATTCTAACATGAACAAGGCACTAACTGCCTATACGTCCGTCAGTTAATTCTAACATGATCAAGGCACTAACTGCCTATACGTCCGTCAGTTAATTCTAACATGATCAAGGCACTAACTGCCTATACGTCCGTCAGTTAATTCTAACATGATCAAGGCACTAACTGCCTATACGTCCGTCAGTTAATTCTAACATGATCAAGGCACTAACTGCCTATACGTCCGTCAGTTAATTCTAACATGATCAAGGCACTAACTGCCTATACGTCCGTCAGTTAATTCTAACATGATCAAGGCACTAACTGCCTATACGTCCGTCAGTTAATTCTAACATGATCAAGGCACTAACTGCCTATACGTCCGTCAGTTAATTCTAACATGATCAAGGCACTAACTGCCTATACGTCCGTCAGTTAATTCTAACATGATCAAGGCACTAACTGCCTATACGTCCGTCAGTTAATTCTAACATGATCAAGGCACTAACTGCCTATACGTCCGTCAGTTAATTCTAACATGAACAAGGCACTAACTGCCTATACGTCCGTCAGTTAATTCTAACATGATCAAGGCACTAACTGCCTATACGTCCGTCAGTTAATTCTAACATGAACAAGGCACTAACTGCCTATACGTCCGTCAGTTAATTCTAACATGATCAAGGCACTAACTGCCTATACGTCCGTCAGTTAATTCTAACATGATCAAGGCACTAACTGCCTATACGTCCGTCAGTTAATTCTAACATGATCAAGGCACTAACTGCCTATACGTCCGTCAGTTAATTCTAACATGATCAAGGCACTAACTGCCTATACGTCCGTCAGTTAATTCTAACATGATCAAGGCACTAACTGCCTATACGTCCGTCAGTTAATTCTAACATGATCAAGGCACTAACTGCCTATACGTCCGTCAGTTAATTCTAACATGATCAAGGCACTAACTGCCTATACGTCCGTCAGTTAATTCTAACATGATCAAGGCACTAACTGCCTATACGTCCGTCAGTTAATTCTAACATGAACAAGGCACTAACTGCCTATACGTCCGTCAGTTAATTCTAACATGATCAAGGCACTAACTGCCTATACGTCCGTCAGTTAATTCTAACATGAACAAGGCACTAACTGCCTATACGTCCGTCAGTTAATTCTAACATGATCAAGGCACTAACTGCCTATACGTCCGTCAGTTAATTCTAACATGATCAAGGCACTAACTGCCTATACGTCCGTCAGTTAATTCTAACATGATCAAGGCACTAACTGCCTATACGTCCGTCAGTTAATTCTAACATGATCAAGGCACTAACTGCCTATACGTCCGTCAGTTAATTCTAACATGATCAAGGCACTAACTGCCTATACGTCCGTCAGTTAATTCTAACATGATCAAGGCACTAACTGCCTATACGTCCGTCAGTTAATTCTAACATGATCAAGGCACTAACTGCCTATACGTCCGTCAGTTAATTCTAACATGATCAAGGCACTAACTGCCTATACGTCCGTCAGTTAATTCTAACATGATCAAGGCACTAACTGCCTATACGTCCGTCAGTTAATTCTAACATGATCAAGGCACTAACTGCATATACGTCCGTCAGTTAATTCTAACATGATCAAGGCACTAACTGCATATACGTCCGTCAGTTAATTCTAACATGAACAAGACACTTGCAGCTTACTTAACTAATTCTCTGCTCTACATATCACCATACATTGCCAGGCTACTCCCTGTATTATCAAGACTCCTTGTTCTCTACCAGATGCTTGTAGATTGATTAGTCCATCACCACACATTGCCAGGCTACTCCCTGTATTATCAAGACTCCTTGTTCTCTACAAGATGCTTGTAGATTGATTAGTCCATCACCACACATTGCCAGGCTACTCCCTGTATTATCAAGACTCCTTGTTCTCTACCAGATGCTTGTAAATTGATTAGTCCATCACCACACATTGCCAGGCTACTCCCTGTATTATCAAGACTCCTTGTTCTCTACCAGATGCTTGTAGATTGATTAGTCCATCACCATACATTGCCAGGCTACTCCCTGTATTATCAAGACTCCTTGTTCTCTACCAGATGCTTGTAGATTGATTAGTCCATCACCATACATTGCCAGGCTACTCCCTGTATTATCAAGACTCCTTGTTCTCTACCAGATGCTTGTAAATTGATTAGTCCATCACCACACATTGCCAGGCTACTCCCTGTATTATCAAGACTCCTTGTTCTCTACAAGATGCTTGTAGATTGATTAGTCCATCACCACACATTGCCAGGCTACTCCCTGTATTATCAAGACTCCTTGTTCTCTACCAGATGCTTGTAAATTGATTAGTCCATCACCACACATTGCCAGGCTACTCCCTGTATTATCAAGACTCCTTGTTCTCTACCAGATGCTTGTAAATTGATTAGTCCATCACCACACATTGCCAGGCTACTCCCTGTATTATCAAGACTCCTTGTTCTCTACCAGATGCTTGTAAATTGATTAGTCCATCACCACACATTGCCAGGCTACTCCCTGTATTATCAAGACTCCTTGTTCTCTACCAGATGCTTGTAAATTGATTAGTCCATCACCACACATTGCCAGGCTACTCCCTGTATTATCAAGACTCCTTGTTCTCTACCAGATGCTTGTAGATTGATTAGTCCATCACCACACATTGCCAGGCTACTCCCTGTATTATCAAGACTCCTTGTTCTCTACCAGATGCTTGTAAATTGATTAGTCCATCACCACACATTGCCAGGCTACTCCCTGTATTATCAAGACTCCTTGTTCTCTACCAGATGCTTGTAGATTGATTAGTCCATCACCACACATTGCCAGGCTACTCCCTGTATTATCAAGACTCCTTGTTCTCTACCAGATGCTTGTAGATTGATTAGTCCATCACCACACATTGCCAGGCTACTCCCTGTATTATCAAGACTCCTTGTTCTCTACCAGATGCTTGTAAATTGATTAGTCCATCACCACACATTGCCAGGCTACTCCCTGTATTATCAAGACTCCTTGTTCTCTACCAGATGCTTGTAAATTGATTAGTCCATCACCACACATTGCCAGGCTACTCCCTGTATTATCAAGACTCCTTGTTCTCTACCAGATGCTTGTAGATTGATTAGTCCATCACCACACATTGCCAGGCTACTCCCTGTTTATCAAGACTCCTTGTTCTCTACCAGATGCTTGTAGATTGATTAGTCCATCACCATTATCAAGTTCTATGCCGGTCAGCGTGGGCAGTCATGGTTCATACAATCACTGCACTGCTGGATCAGCTCTTTATCCTTGTCTCAATTATGTCATGTGGCCAAACCAACCATGTGTTTATCTCTTTGTTTTCTCTTTGCTCTTTTCCCATCATTTTTGCCAGTTGTCACTAAGTATTAAAGTTAATTTCTCCCCTTAACATACCCAAATTGACTGTCTATGCCTAATTTATGTCATCAGTTTACAGTTTTCATTTGTTTCTTGGACTGTTTCTGTCCATCCAAGGTAATATTTGCATTTTTCTGAGAATCCACATTTCCTCTGCAATTAGATGTTTCTCAGTGTTTCTACTTATTGTCCATGATTGACATGCATACAACAATATAGGTTTTGTATAGCTTATAACACCTTCCTTTGAAATTTTAAGTGACATTTAATGTGGCCAAAATACTTTATAATTGCATCTTTGCAATTAAAATACTCAGTTTTCTTGGTTCATTCTATGCCAAGCAATTTACTGTATACTCAGTTTTCTAGGTTGTTTCTTGACCATGGAAATTGCAATATACTCAGTTCTCTTGGTTCATTCTATGCCAAGCAAAGTGCCGCATAATGATCAGTCACTGCCTATGTGATCAAATCACTGCCAGTTGTTGCAACTTATTCTATATCCTCCAGCATTGATAGGTTAGTCGGTGAATCTTCTGGAAAACTGATCTGTAGCTCTTGAGTCACTAATTTAAGTTCAGGTCTTTTGATCATTGTAAAGGGGTGGAGCTGGGTGTTAGGTGTCTGGTTCACTTACTTAAACAAGCAATCAAGCTTTGGTTGTGCAACAGCAATGATCTAGGAATAGAGTAGGTCAAGAAAACGACAGGTGGTCAAGTTGGGGGTATGTTGTGTTGTCTGGTGTCTTGGAACTGTTGAGATTAGTTAACCTACTAACTTGTGACAGATTTGGTTGTGTACATAGAGAAATGAACCAGTTACAATAATTCAGAGCTTGGTGTGCCGTACTGCTTCTTGGGTTACAATCTTTGTGCATTTGTTAGTCATAGTCGATGATTAAAAGACATGTCTTTAAAATATCTCTGTTGTTGTTTTTGTTTCTTGTTGTGACATTTGTTACTGGTCTCTGTGGCAAAAGGGGTAACCTGCCTGCCTCGCGTTTCAAAGGTAGCGGGTTGGTTTCTAGACTCAATTATTCCTTTCATATTGTGTAATGTTCTCGGAGACTCCGGGGGGAGGGGGTCATCGCTGGAGCTATGGAGTTCAAGCCTTGTGTGACGTTTTGGAAGACAGCTTTGCAGAAAGATACTGACGTTTTAGGATTAAGCCTAATGAAGTGAAGTTGATCTTCACGATGGCGATGATGTTGGTCATGTCTTTGTAGTATTCGTGACAAACTGATATGAGAAATTGATGTAATTGGTTTTTTCCGGTGATTTGAGATTTAAACATTGAACACAACCCACTACTGGCAACGCTGAAATTATTACGGTACGAAGCTAAGGCCTCGCCCACGTCAAACTGGAAGCACTAGACTGGAATTTCGCTCTCCTTTGAGCTCGTCAGTAGTGCATATCCCTGACTGGGCCCGGGCTCAAACCCGGATCACTAGCGGGTGTGTAACCACTAAACCACGCTGATATGATAAAGACAAAACATAATTAGAATGAGTCAAAACATAATAATCTAATCTCTGTCGGTAAAATCTCACTTCAAGAGACAGAATAATTCACCTGCTTAGGTAGCAATGTAGACAAAGGGATGGTTAAAGTTAGTTGCATATCCTTTACAGGGCATAGCAGTCAACCCTAGCATTTTGGCTGTTCGTAATTCCTGGGCAAGTTTGCGTTCAGTAGTTTGCCAATTGATGAAAGCACAGGGATGGAACAGGTTCACATATCAGAATAAGACCTCTTTAGACAACAATAACCTTCAAATTAATATCCTATTTGTGGCTAGCTCGGTCTCAGGATTATTAATATGAGTCAGGGATTGACCCTAATGTAAGTTCTTTTCTGGAGATGAACGGGATAGAAGTAATGGTATAATGGGGAAAACAAAAATACAGAAGCCAAGAGGAGTCACCTGAAATAAACTTAACACGAAACTTGGAATATTAAATTCTAACATAAAATCAGTAAGTAGTACTGTATGGGTTGGAAACTTAGAGAATGGCAGAAATGATTACAGATAAATGCAAACATGCATACCTTGTGCCTGAGCAGAAAATGTGCACTGAAAATGTCTGATAGAATCCCAGTTGTATAGCGCATGAAGTTAATTAATTAAACAAATATCAATTAGTCAAAAGGTGAAAGAAACAAACAAAACGATGGCTCTGGATAGGATATGCATTAAGGATACCTGAGACTAGTTAATTGTAAAGGCTTTTATCTGAAATCCATAAGGCAAAGGGAGTAGAGGAAGACCCAGCAACACATGGAGAAGAGAAGGAGAGCCAGAAATTAATTCTTCTTCTTCTTCTTCTTCTTCTTCTTCTTCTTCTTCTTCTTCTTCTTCTTCTTCTTCTTCTTCCTCTTCTTCTTCTTCTTCTTCTTCTTCATTGATCCGGGGTCTTTTTCGGACCTGATTGCGTTGTTCCTGTTTACAGCAGAGCTGCGATACTTGCGTCTTTGGGCCGACTTTTGCGGGCATTTGTTGGCGTGGTTAACCTTAATTATATGGGAAGAACATTAATTATATGTGAAGGACATTAATTATATGTGAAGGACATTAATTATATGTGAAGGACATTAATTATATGTGAAGGACATTAATTATATGTGAAGGACATTAATTATATGTGAAGGACATTAATTATATGGGCAGGACGTGGACGAAGCTGCATGCAATAGGAATAGCACGACAAGGAGCTGAAGTCGGTTGGTTGAGGACCGATTCCCCATTGGGGTATAAGGCGAAAGAAGATAAAGAAATGGGCCATGGGTGGTGCCACAAAATGAAACAAAATATTGAACAGAAGTCAGGGGTATTGCAGAAGAAACGAGTAATAACTAGCTCAACCTAAGCACTGTTTAAGTGATTCAATGGCGAAGGATAATATTATTAATATATCGCCAAAATGTGACCTCCCATGTGGACTGAAGGATGATATATCGCCATACTAGTGTCATCATATCATGTGCTTCTCGGGAAGGTTAACCTGGTCAACAAATGCCCGCAGAAGTCGGATGCGTCAGCCGAAAGGAGCAAGTATCGCAGCTCTGCTGTAAATAGACGCAAAGCAACTACGTACGAAATAACACTCCGGATGAACGCAGCAGAAGAAGAGGATATTATGTGTTTTGTTTCGTGGCATCTTACGCAATTGCAATGCTCAGTGAACGGAAATTTACATTTTAATACTTGTACATTCGATTGAGTACCATGTTTGGTCCAAAATAAAATTATTTTTTTGGGGGGGGGGGGGGGGGGGGGGGGGGCTCTGAATCAGTTAATACAGTCTCACTGTCACTATATCGGCTCCCTGGTGATGTAGTTACGGGCACAGTTCGTAATTCCGCTTACCCGCGTTCGAGACACAGCTGCAGACGATTTGGCAGCAAACCGTCTTGCGTTGTTTTTTTTTTACGAAATGGTATGGGTACCAAGAGATCACAAGAGCTAAAAAAAAAAATCCTGGTGTTGACTGCGACGTCCTTTAAAGGATATTCAACTAGCTGTTTAAAACTATCAATATGTTAAGATCAATGTCGGACATGGATACTAATACTAACAAGTAAGAAACAAACAGTTGAAACAAGAACAGTGTGTCGTTTACTGTGAATTGTAAATGTAAATAATAAGAGACAAGATTGGAAACAGTCATATCAGAACGCTCGGAGGTCAGCCTTGCCGAATGGATAAGAACGATTGCTCCTAAACTTCCAGCCAAGGTAGCGGGTTTTACTCCTACACCGGTCAGCTGGACTAAAATGTTGATTTCTCGTCCTTGACTTTGGGGACGTAAATTACAAGTCACTACAAAGTCGGAGTAGATTTGCCTGATGCCGAGGGACACTGGTTATAGGGAAAGCTAATCTACACGCAAAAATCAGTGCAGCGCATAAGAGGTAATAGCACGTATATGAACTAAGCTTGAGGTCAAAGCGAGTGAACGCAAAACAGAAATATCACCAGAACAGTACTTTCTTTCGAGAAGAATGCCTTCAAACTATGCCAAAACAAGGGAATGTAATCTCCGTACATTTCAATGTTGTCTCAGATATGCATGAATTACTTCCCTTATAGTTGAAACCGATGTATTCCCATGAGTTACATGTTTTCCATAAGTGTGTGTGCCTAGTTGGTCATGCGTCAAAGTACACCTATTCCTGCAGCGAGTCGCTGTCGCCATTTGAAGGTGACAGGTTCGAATCCCGGTCGGTAACTATAGCTTTCAAATTTTATGTTGTCTAGTGCGTCTTCTAGTCTCTACTTCTGGCATGGACGAGACAGGAACACTGAGCTGATCCACGACACTGGTGATCGAGTGAAATGGCGAGTCATGACCGCCCACGCTTTCCGGCATGGCACATGATTGATTGATTGAATAATGTTTTCCGTTAGTGAATTTAAATCACAGTAGCTACAACCAATATGTTGCACGATTTATGGCCTGGAATATTTCGCTATATATTCGCATATATCGAGCAATGCGAATATTAAAAACAACATTGAAGAAAATTGGAATTTCCTAAAAAATACCTTGCTAAATGCTGCAACAAACACATCGGCTACGTACAAAGACAGAAGAAGAAGTGGCTAAGAGATAACACCTGGACGAAGATACAAGAAAGAAATCAAGCAAAACTAACACTTCTTTCTGCAAAAGACACATCTACATATGAAACCCATAAGCAAAAATATTCTATGTTGGATAAAGAGGTGAAATCAAACGCACGGAAAGACAAACAGAACTTTATTCACAGCCTGGCCTCCGACGCCGAAGCAGCTGCCAGAACTGGAAACAACAGAGCCGTATTCCATATCATGAAGCAACTATGCAATCACTCACCTACACCAAATATACCCATCAAAGACAAACAAGGCAATCAACTGTTATCCGATGACCTTCAAAAGCAACGATGGGCAGAACATTTCAAACAAATATTAAATAGACCGCAGCCTGACACTGTTCCGAACCTGGATGGAGAAATTACTATGCCCCCACTAGATGCCTCCTGCGAGTCATTCACCATGGAAGAGATTAAAGCAGCCATAAAAAAATTGAAGAACAACAAAGCTGTTGGTGAAGATGAAATCTCAGGAGAAATGCTCAAAGCAGCAGATGAGAACACCTTACAACGTTTGTTACAGCTGATCAATGAAATCTGGCAAAGCGAATCCCCACCACAACAGTGGAAAGATGGTGTAATTTTCAAACTGCCTAAAAAGGGCGATATGTCTGATTGCAATAATTGGCGTGGTATCACTCTATTATCAGTACCAGGAAAACTTTTTTGTAGCATGTTACTTGAGAGATTGAAAAAGGCGATAGATGAAAGGCTCAGAGAAGAACAAGCAGGCTTCAGACCAAAACGGTCATGCATAGACCACATTTTCACCCTCAGAATAATCATTGAAGACTCCGTAGAATTCCAGTCGAAATTAATCACCAACTTTGTCGACTTTCAAAAAGCCTTCGACAGCATCCACCGTCTTTCACTTTCGAATCTACTTAACATCTATGGTTTTCCTACCAAATATACCAACGTTATAGAATCTTTCTACAAAGAGACACGTTGCTGCGTAAGAACAGAAACAGGCAACTCTGACTGGTTCTCAGTCGAAACAGGAGTGAAACAGGGTTGTGTCTTATCACCGATGCTTTTTGGAATAGCTATCGACTGGGTCATGCGCAAATGCACAAACAACACAAATATGGGTATCCATTGGGTTGACAAAATTCTAGAAGACCTGGACTTTGCCGACGATATAGTGCTTTTGAGTTCAACACACCCGGATGCCCAAGAGAAAATAAACCACCTCCAAATTGGTCTCCAAATTAACACCACAAAAACAAAGACTATTGATCTTACCAACAGATCAGATGACACCAAATTGAACAGCTACGTTCTTGAAAAAGTCAACAGCTTCACATACCTACGAAGCAAAATGACATCTACAGGGGACTCAACACCAGAAATATCATCTAGAATCGCACTGGCATGTAGTGCCTTCAATAAACTGTCAAACATCTGGAAGTCAAAGACACTCAGCAAACACACAAAACTTAAAATCTTCAACTCTTGTGTGATTCCAGTGTTAACGTATGGATGTGAAAGTTGGAAATCAACGGTAGCTTTAGATAAAAAGTTAGACAATTTTGAGAACAAATGTCTTAGAAGACTTCTAAACATCCACTGGACAGAATTCAGAACCAATTCGCAAATAAGACAAGAGACTAAGCAAGATATTGTCTCCAATTTCATAAGAAAACGCCGTTGGAACTACATCGGCCATGTACTCAGAATGGACAAGACAAGACTCCCCTACCAAGCCCTCATATGGTCACCAGTAGAGAAAAGAAAACGGGGAAGACCAAGAGAGACCCTGCGTAGAACCATCATCAGAGAAGGCTCATTCAATGGCCAAGTAAATATCCAAGATCTACAACAGGTAGCAGCGAACCGCCAGGCATGGAGAGTCAGGACTTCTGCCCTATGCGCCGCCTTAGGCTCAAGAGGAAAGACTAACTAACTAACTAACTAATATTTCGCTGCATCTCGTCAGGTGTCAGCTGCAGAATTATCGTCATCATCATCCAGTGCCTTGCCGGCTGGTGTGGGCGATCATGCCTCTCCACGAATTACAATCTCCGACGCCATGGATCAATCAATTCCTGTGTTGACTCCCTTCCATGTCATGACACAAGACTGTCAATAATCTTTTCACGTTGTCTTCCTCTATCTCTTTCCACAAATATTTCTGGTTGTCACAATATGTTCCAGTTTTTGTCTTCTCTTTTTTGGGGGGGTTTAATGTTGCATATCCCTTACAGGATGTTGCAGTCAACACCAGCATCTTTCAGCTGCTGTTGATGTACTAGGCAAGTTTTACGTTCAGTAGTTTGCCATTACTTTCTGAACGACCGGCTCCCATACCAACATGTTATAACACAACGCGACACGGTCTGCTGCAGAAATCGGTCGCAGCTGAGTTTCGAACGCCCGGTAAGCGGCTCACGAACCGCGTTCGCATGTCTTTGGCCACAGAGACCGGCTTCTCATAACGTGCCCCCCCCCCCCCCCCCCAAAAAAAAAAAACAAAAAAAAAAAAAACGAGGACTGCATCTTTCTGGTGTTTGTAATAAGTTGTCTTTTCGACTCATCTTCCCTTAAAACATCCGGCTTGCTCTATTTGGTTGCCCAACTAATTTTCAGCATAGTTAGTTAGTTAGTCGCGGTTCCAACTTCACAGCAACGGGTCGTCCCCATTATGCTCCGTTCCTGTGCCAGTGAATATCACACAAAATTCCCCCCACTGCCCAATGTGAAAAGTGGAAAAGACAGGAGTCTCGACAAACAACAGCCCGCACAGATACACTGTGCATAATGCCGCCGCCAGAATGTCAACACAATAGTTCCCCACGAAACATCCAGTTCGTCTCTGATGGAATCGGCAGTCATTTCCCCATCTGAATGTTTCCTAGATGTTCACCCACACAGTCCACGAAATACAGTTCTTCGTCGATGGTAGTGGCCGTCAACCAGAAGCCCAGCAGCCACGCATTTCTGCATAAGGCAGAAACCGGTCAACTCTGAGACATAGCCAGCTGCCATCGCTCCGAACATGCAGCCACGTTCCAAAAAACCTTGGGCTGATTCAGAAGCATTTCACACGAAACTCACAGCTCACAGTGTCGCGCCACGCAGTCACTCAGTAGCAGGGCGACAGAACCATACCACATCTCCAAGGCTTCCAGGGATGTTTTCGCATGTGTACTAATTGTCCAGGACTCGCAGACGTAAGTTAAAACTGGTTCTATGCAAAATGCAAGAACTCTTTTCCTGACTTTCAAGGACAGTGACTTATTACACAAAACGTTGTTCCTGTGAATTATATATTATATAAATGAATAGTATTTTGGCTGAAATAAATAACACATGTAGTCTCTGATACTGCTCAAATATAGACCATTTGTTATCCCCACAGTAATCAGAGGTCACAGAAGTTCTTGAACTGAACTTATGCGCCGTCTTCCTAACAACGAAGGATTTGTGTTTTAATATTAAATTTTCGAATTTCATGCTTTTCTTTAGATCTGTTTGTGTTGTTCCGTTCCCGATGAAGATTATTATAATTGAAATAACGTTTGTTGTATCGCATCATCATCATCATCATCATCATCATCATCATCATCATCATCATCATCATCATCATCATCATCATCATCATCATCATCATCATCATCATCATCATCATCATCATCATCATCATCATCATCATCATCATCATCATCAACATCATCATCATCAACAGCAGCATCAGCATCATCATCAAGTGCCATGCCGGCTGGCGTAGGCGTTCATGACTTTCCACAGATCTTGGTCTTTGGTTTTCTAGATCAACTCTGCTGATGATATTCCTCCTTGCCACCGTCCCAATCCATCCAGCATGGTTTCTTTTTGTCGGCCTCTCCCTCTTTTCCCTTCGATCTTTCCATTTCTCACGATGTTCTCCAACGCCTCTCTTCTCATCACATGACCCCCCCCAAAAAAAAGCTGTTTATCTCTTTCTGATTGTTGTATATAATGTCCTGGTTTCATTTTAAAAGGCGCTTAAAAGTCAACTTCATTGCACTGGGTTTTATCCCATATGGCTCGGTCTCTTTCCGCAGCGTGGAAAGCGTCGCACAAAGCACGAACAGCGACGACCCACAGGAGTATTTGAAAAATTTCGCTCGTGAACCGAAGGATGCGGTCCGGAATCGAACCCACAACCTTCAGAGCCCGAGTCAAACGGCTTGACCACTTCGCCACGGAGACTCCAATCTCTTTCTAGCACTAGAACTAGCTCGTGTTCGTGCTAGTTTCATAAAACTCTTTCAGGCAGTAGTTGTTAGTTACTTGGGCAGTCCAGGGAATTCGCAACATTCGTCTTAGGAACCACATTTTTGTTGCTTCTAATCTCTTCCTAATGTGTTCATTTACATTTCAAGATTCACTGCCATACAGCAATACAGGTTCTATATAGCACTTCAGCACTTTCTTTCTTACATTCAATGATAGTGACTTATTGCATAGGATATTCCTCATTTTCCGAAACGCAGGCTTTTCTTGCCCTATTCTGTTCATAATTTATGTTGTGCATCATCCATCTGATGTTATAAGTGCCCCTAGGTATTTAAAACTATCCACTTGGTTAAGAATTTCCCCTTCTATTTCTATTTCAAATTTTGATGTCAGCTTTTTCTTTTATATCACCATTGTTACTGTTTTCTTGACATTCAAAGAGTCCTTTCTTTGCACTCTCTGTTACTACAATATCCAACAATTGTTGTAGATCTGTTGCATTATCCGCAACCAATACTGTGTTATGTGCATTTCGTATATTATTTATTTGAGCATAGCCTACGATGGGTAACGTTGTAATATTCTGTTATGATAATTTGGCGTGTCCAGCGTGTGCTGCGTGGTTACACACCCGCTTCACACGCCAGTGATCCGGGGCTTGTTTCCGGATCCGGTCAGGGATATGCACTACCGACGAGCTCAAACGAGAGCGAAACTCGAGTATAGTGCTTCCATATTGACGTGGATAGGCCTTAGGTTTATACCAGAATACGATCAGCGTTGCCAGTAGTGGGTTGTGCTCAATATTTATATTATTTATATTATAACCCCTGATTAGTATTCCTGGCTTCTCGTTAATCTATCTCATTATTACTTCGCTACAGAGGGAGAAGAGATCCGGTGAAAAGATACATCCCTGTCGTAGTAAATTTGTTTTTATTATTTTATTTTATTGTTTGTAATCCCTCCCCCCTTTTCTGTAATGTATGATTACCATTGTTGATTTCGTTGTAAGGTATTACACTGTGTCCGTGTGTAGTATCTCTCACTTTTTCGCGGGAGTTACATCTACCTAACCGGTTTGTATTTCCTATTGTTTCATCCTGCTGCATCCGTTGCTTCTCCTACCCGCGGGTAGTAGAGCCAGGTACCTTGGATGGAATATGTCTAGACGAAGCAAATATGACACAAATGCATGCCGAAGTAGGACACACTGACCTTTGAGTTGCATGTCCAGCTGTGACGCACTCCCCTAGAATGAAGAACGAAGCAAGAGTTGATTCTGTTTACTGCTCTGGTGGAATTCGTCATTAAAAAATACAAGGGAAACAATCATGCAACTTGGTGTTTTATTTTCCAATTAATATCAGTTATTTCCCTTAGACTATATAATTAATTGTGCACAATCCCGCAGTCCACTAATTGTTCGTTTCGGTTCAGATTTATCAGTAAGGTCAGCTGGCAAATTGTATAAGAGCGCTCACTCTTTAACTTCTGGTGCGCTGATCAGAGGTATCGGGTTAAATCCTTATACCGGTCAGATGTACTAAAATTTTGACTTTACGACCTTGACTTGGGGACGTAAATTACAAGTATCATTGAAATCGGAGATGGCGAGGGACAATGGTAATGTGAAAAGCTAATCATACATGCAAAAAAATCAGCCCAGCGGACTTTCAATAGCAGCAATTGTGTGGATTACGCTTAAGTTCAAAGCGAACGAAGGTTTAAAACATTATCATTGCACTCCGGACACCGCCAAAGGTGGTGCGGTCTACTCCGAAGTAAATAGATGATCGCATGGTGACTAACTGTGTCTGTCCCATGATGGCTGGTGAACGAGCTCCTGTAGTTTGTGTGCTATACTTTCTTAACCAACCCATGTGGAGTGGCTAAGATGTTGCAGCGTCCGCCTCTGTCTAATGTAGGCATGGCTCGAAACACACAGTGGATTGATTGCATGTTTATAAAATTATAAAATGCTGACTCCGAGGTAGTGGACTGGGAGTCTATACTTCTAGTACAAGTTCGAAAAACTCGCAGGACTAGTGTTTACGTTAATACCTTGGCAAGCGGACACTGAGAAAAGAGCAGGCCGAATAGGACACTGCGCGGGTAAAATTTTTAAATTAGACAATTTACCCATCAGAAAATATATTTGTATCATGTGCAATTCTCATGTACACACAATCGAATTCTCGCCGGTTCCACGGAGTTAGTGCACTGTACTGAAATTATCTATCTGTGGGGGGAAACTAAACTACTCGTGGAGATACCCGCGTGTACTGAGAGTGATTCTCTACCAAAACCCAAACTGATTGGTCTTCGGTCCGAACACTTGTGTTCTGGCTGTTGATGACGAGACATCCATTGTAAACTCGTCGTCTCATCCCGACCTAACATGGCGTTATCGCTTCCGCGAGGAGCGGCTGGACGAATGGTTAGAACACCGGGTTGTGACTGTCTACGTCTAATGTCTCTAATCAGTTACGGTTTTCATTTATTTCTTCTAGGAATTGCTCATTGGTTTTTCTGTCTGTCCATGGTATTCTTTGCATTTTCCTCAGAAACCACATTTCTACAGCCATCAGATGTTTTTCACCTTGACTGCTCATTGTCCAAGCTTCACATCCATATAAAAGTACAGGTTCTATGTAGTAACTCAACACTCTTTTTCTCGTTGCAATTGATATCTTTTTATGCGTCAGTATGTTTTTCTACTTGCAAAAAAGCTTTCCTTTTCCTTGGCGATTCTTGTTCTAATCTCTTCAAGGCACCTCCCATCAGATGTTATGATGTTCCGAGATATGTATATCACATGGTGGTATTTCCTTCTTCCTAGTAACGACCAAGGGGAAGACCAAGAAGTAAATACCTGGATGGCTTGGCCATGTGGCATGGTCGAGACAGAAACACGGAGCTGATCCACGACTCTGATGATCGAGTGAGCTGGCAAAACATGACGCTTATCGGCATTGCACATGATGGATGGATGGAGTAACAACCATAATCTGTGTCTTCTTACAATGTAATTCTAACCCAGGTTGTTCACAAGTAGGTAGTACGCAAGTGAAGGATCCTTTCATACAATTTAAGATCCACTGGGAATGTGGTGATAGAACCTTATGTTTATGGACCATAAGGCGCTCGGTGGCGATGTGGATATTACCACAAATGTCGTGATACCAAGTTTAGGCTGGGTTGATTTGGAAGCCCTGATTGGGTTGATTTGGAAGCCCTGATTGGGTTGATTTGGAAGCCCTCGTTGGGTTGACTTGGAAGCTCTGGTTGGGTTGAATTGGAAGCCCTGATTGGGTTGCCTTGGAAGCTCTGGCTGGGCCTGATCTATTTAAACGCACGAGAAGTGTGTCCCTGTACACAAGAAGTGTGTCCCTGTACACGAGAAGTGTGTCCCTGTACACAAGAAGTGTGTCCCTGTACACAAGAAGTGTGTCCTTGTACACGAGAAGTGTGTCCCTGTACACGAGAAGTGTGTCCCTGTACACGAGAAGTGTATCCCTGTACACAAGAAGTGTATCCCTGTACACGAGAAGTGTGTCCCTGTACACGAGAAGTGTGTCCCTGTACACAAGAAGTATGTCCCTGTACACAAGACGTATGTCCCTGTACACGAGACGTATGTCCCTGTACACGAGAAGTGTGTCCCTGTACACGAGACTTATGTCCCTGTACACGAGAAGTGTGTCCCTGTACACGAGACGTATGTCCCTGTACACGAGAAGTGTGTCCCTGTACACGAGACGTATGTCCCTGTACACGAGAAGTGTGTCCCTGTACACGAGACGTATGTCCCTGTACACGAGAAGTGTGTCCCTGTACACGAGAAGTGTGTCCCTGTACACGAGAAATATGTCCCTGTACACGAGAAGTGTGTCCCTGTACACGAGACGTATGTCCCTGTACACGAGAAGTGTGTCCCTGTACACAAGAAGTGTGTCCCTGTACACGAGAAGTGTATCCCTGTACACGAGAAGTGTGTCCCTGTACACGAGACGTATGTCCCTGTACACGAGAAGTGTGTCCCTGTACACGAGACGTATGTCCCTGTACACGAGAAGTGTGTCCCTGTACACGAGAAGTGTGTCCCTGTACACGAGATGTATGTCCCTGTACACGAGACGTATGTCCCTGTACACGAGACGTATGTCCCTGTACACGAGAAGTGTGTCCCTGTACACGAGACGTATGTCCCTGTACACGAGAAGTGTGTCCCTGTACACGAGAAGTGTGTCCCTGTACACAAGAAGTGTGTCCCTGTACACGAGACGTATGTCCCTGTACACGAGACGTATGTCCCTGTACACGAGAAGTGTATCCCTGTACACGAGAAGTGTGTCCCTGTACACGAGAAGTGTGTCCCTGTACACGAGAAGTGTGTCCCTGTACACGAGAAGTGTATCCCTGTACACGAGACGTATGTCCCTGTACACAAGAAGTGTGTCCCTGTACACGAGAAGTGTGTCCCTGTACACGAGAAGTGTATCCCTGTACACGAGAAGTGTGTCCCTGTACACAAGACGTGTATCCCTGTACACGAGAAGTGTGTCCCTGTACACGAGACGTATGTCCCTGTACACGAGAAGTTTGTCCCTGTACACAAGACGTATGTCCCTGTACACAAGAAGTGTGTCCCTGTACACAAGAAGTGTGTCCCTGTACACGAGACGTATGTCCCTGCACACAAGAAGTGTGTCCCTGCACACAAGAAGTGTGTCCCTGTACACGAGACGTGTGTCCCTGTACACGAGAAGTGTGTCCCTGTACACAAGAAGTGTGTCCCTGTACACGAGGAGTGTTTCTAGATCCGGTAGCAGGAACGTGGTGTGGGTAAGTGAAGTGTCAGCACGATCACAGTTGTGCAGGTCGGAGTGCACGGAGAATTGGTGGTCAGTCTCTACCTCCCGTAGCGAACAACGAACACTGGCAGAGAAACTCTGTTCGACCCCGCTGCCGTCATTGCTAGCGCAGCCTCTTAATCGTTGTTAGGTCACGTGCATGAAAGATGAGTATCAGTTTGGGTTCCCACCCTATAAGTTGCCAAGACGCTGTTCCATATTCCCAGCGACTTCGTCTACGTTGTATCTGTCAAGATGCTAGCGACGTCATGGGGACAGCCCATGACATGTTTGACGTTTTCCGCAGGCGGGCGTTCCCAGAGCACATTCTGTCTACAGCTTTGCATCGTTTAACAACAGGTGTCGCCACAAATGTCTTTCTCCTAACCGTTACAACAACGCGCCCGATATTAGAAGGCATAACAATAATTTAAAGATACTTGGCACTCCGTGTAGAACCGATGTGGCTCAGCAGTTAGCACCCTGGCCCGTCGGTCTGTGGTCATGGATTCGAATTCGCATCGAGGCGGATCTTTTGCTGATTAATTGCCATGGGATGATTAATCGTCTTAAGTGACATCCCGTACCTGCCACGGGCTTATATATCGCCAAAATATCGTCATTGTGAAATGTTGTCTCAGTTAAAATACCAATACAGTCGTTTTCCTTAAGCAACCTGCTTTAACCAATTAAATGCTATGGAAGGATACATTGTCTTATTCAAACTTTCCGTAACTGCCATGGGCTTATATATCAAGCTACAGTTAAAATATTAATACAGTATGGTTCCCTATACAACCTCCTTTAATTTGATATATAATACGACATGTCAGCTACCATATTAGCGACCATTAAGTCATTACTGTGACACACCCCTACTTCCCTTTTTCCGCCATCCAGTTTTGTTTGGTCCAAACCTGCTTCATGTTTGGCACTGCATCTGTTTTTAAAAAAAATGGACTGGAAGGTCGATCCACTAGCATTTTGGGTGGGGATGGGGGATCACAGAGAAGCATAACTGGGAAACTTAATTGGAACACAATCAACAGTCACAAAATGGACGATGCGACTAAAGCCTTCAGCAGCACACAAACAACAAGCTTACACTGATAAAACTATGTAACAAATCTACATAGAATTATATATGAAGGTTACTGAGCTGAAGTTAACGGCGATGTGTGTCTTCAACGCGTCTAGCGTACAGGTGGTTGAGATCATGCTAGTACAGGGAATAATGCTGTACTGATTTGCCACTTTGGTTTTATGTTGTGTTGTTTGTCCATCAAGAATGATGATGACAGCACCGCTGTGTTTCTAACCCGGGTATACGGGCTCACAAACCGCGTTCGCAAGCCCTTAGCCACAGAGACTTTTTCTTCTTCTTCTTCTTCTTCTTCAGCATTCCGAGCCATTGAGGTTCTTTGCTGCAGATACAATCCGTCTCCATTCGTCTCTCTGGTGGACCCTCTCTTGCCAGTCGTTGATTCCAAGTGCTTGTAGGTCTGTACATGTATTATCTCTCCACCGTCTTCTTGGTCTACCTCGGGGTCTACGGTCATTTATTTCCTGAGTGTAAGCGAGTTTTGTTACGAAACAGATACATGAGCCTAGCCACAGAGACCGGGTTATAAAATAGAGCTGACGAATATGATAAAAAAACGTTGTATGTTCTTTTTGCAAACTGTGTGTTTATTACATTATAATGAAACAGGCCAACCCTCTTATACATCTTTTTAAAAACATCCACACAAAGTAAATCTTCCTCTTCTTCGTCCCTCTTTTACCTCACACAAAGATATGCTCCTCAATGGTCAGAAGACAGATTCCACCCAAGGTAACGGGTTATATCTACCCGTGGTTTGGTTTCTTTCCTAGCAATATTTGCCAGATCAGAGGCATTAAGGCCTACCCTTTGCAATTTCCAACGTTCGTGAGATTTGTAACGTGTGCAACTTGCTCACGGTACCTTCTGTTTTTTCGCCCTTATCCGGAACACCTAGGCCACCGATCTAACTACCCAAGAGATCCTAGGGCCGTGTTATCTCATTAGATACCCATGGTTCTTGGGGAAATTCACAGCCCTGTGGTGAGATCAAAGCCCGCACATTCTGGACCTGATGCGAACGCTGTAACCTTTCAGCCACGGCTACCCCTCCCCCTTTAGCCAATCAGTCCATTTTGGCCATTATCCAATGTATAATATATCCCTTTGTTCCCAAGATTTAAAACGCGTTACAATACATGGTAGGCGAATTCTTCAAACGAACTGCACTTTTAAACAATCATCAAATTAGCACATCCATTTTATCAGCAAAATCATCTTTATGGTCATCCCAGCAATCAAAATCATCATTTTCTAACACCCGGGCTTAGGTCAAGCGAGCGGTGCCAAGCCGGCTATTGATTTAACCGACATTTTTATTGGTCACAGGTAGAAGCAATCATCGATGAAAGGAGACAAACGATTGGCTCATTCAGCAGATGTGCGCACAGGCACAAGATTAGATCATAAATCCCAGGCGGTAGATTCTTGCAGACGAGTTCGTCTTTTGTCTCCGCCACCAGCTAAAATCTGCCCTTTTGCACGGCATCTAGGAATAAATACTCCATCGCTGACAGGTTTACTGCAGCTTTCTGCCGTTCCTGGGAAGAGGGAACCGACTCGTCAATAGCTTATCTGCATCTTGAAGATTGTCGATTGGGGTAATAGACATTTTGTACCTGTCTCGTTCTGTGATTTATGCTGGATCACGCTTCGTTACCGAATTAATCTCAAAGATTCACTATGTCTTTTTAGTGCATTGCGACATCTGAAGAATTCTGTGATTGACTGGTTATTCTTCTTTTATTTTTCCGGACGTGTTCTTCGTCTGTTTCTTGTTTTCTTGCTCCCCCCTCCCCTTTTCCCCCCGAAGCTCTTGTGTTCATTGAGCACATAAGTCTCTGTACCGTGGTGCGACTGAAATATTGATGAGGCATTGTTTGTGTTAAGTTAGATGCATATCCTATACGGGACGTCGCAGTCAACCCCAAAACATTGTTTTGTTGTTTGTGATACCTGGGCAAGTTTACGTTCAGTAGTTTGCCATTGCTGTCTGAACGATCGACACCCATATCATTTTATAAAAACAAATGCAAAGTGGTCTGCTGCCAAATCGCCCGCAACTGTGTTTTGAACATAGTGCGGGATTACGAACTGCGCCCATAACTCCTTCCCCAAGGAACCGGTTTGTATCGGCACCTGAAATATTTACACACATGTGACATGTACTTTGCAGTACGTTGCGGTCAACCCCAACCTCAGGTTGAATTTTAGGCGATTGTACGTTCAGTAGGTTGTCATTGCTTTCTGAGCGAGAAGTCCAACTGACCGGTGTAGGGACTGGTCCAGCTACCGAGCCGTCAACAGACCGGAAGTTTAAGAATTAGAGCACTTATATCTGTTCTGCCACGTCGTCTAGTTTATATAAACAAGAATAATGTACCCCGGGGTGGAACAGATAGATTAAACATGACTGTATGGAAATGCTACATTCCACGGTGGAAAGTTGTTGTAGTGTTGTTATTTCTAGATGAAGAATCTGTAGCTTGTTGCTTGCTTGTGTTCGCTGGCTGTGAACTCCAGCGTGAAGTCCTGTATGTCGGATGAAGACATCCTGTTGTCCAACATCAGTGTGATGTCATACAGGACCTGAGGTTTGCGTGAGTATCCGTTGTCCCATGTCTGGCTTATTGGTGTGCAGACTGGTGGTTCCTCGCCGTGCAGACAGACACTCTCCGACTTCGGAAGAATCAGCGATCCTACTACGTTAGCCAGGACCCCGAAGGGACCTGTTGCCCAGGACGCTCGCCGAGGACGTGTTAGTAGGTCTTGGCCTCTGTAGAACCTGGTCCTGGTGCCTTGGAAACACCGTTGCGTCCCTGAAGCTGTAGCGTTTTCGCTTCTAGCAGAAAGTAGTTGTAGCGTTTTTGCTTCTAGCAGAAAGTAGTTGTAGCGTTTTTGCTTCTAGCAGAAAGTATTTGTAGCGTTTTTGCTTCTAGCAGAAAGTAGTTGTAGCGTTTTTGCTTCTAGCAGAAAGTGACATGTAGAGATTGTGGATTCTAGTAATAGCTGTAAAGTTTACGCTTCTAGTAGGATAAGTTGAAGGGTTTTTCATTTCTAGTAGCAGTTGTGGGGTTTTTCATTTCTAGTAGCACTTGTGGGGTTTTTCATTTCTAGTAGCAGTTGTGGGTTTTTTAATTTCTAGTAGCAGTTGTGGTTTAAAAGACAAAAATGGGAATATGATAAATACCAATGAGGAAATGTGCAACACATGGAAAGAATATTTTATTGAATTACTAAATTGTGAAGCTCCAAGTCACATTTTCCCACAGGAAGAGGTTCTAACATGCGAACCACAAATTGAAGAACCTACATTTGAAGAAATCCTATATGTAATCACACTACTTAAAAACAATAAGGCAACTGGGACTGATGGAATTGCTGCTGAATTTATAAAGGCAGGTGGCCATGCATTACATCTAAAGCTATACGAACTAATAATAAAAATCTGGAGGACAGAAGAATTACCCCATGACTGGAAAGAGTCATTATTGATACCTATCTTTAAGAAAGGAGACAAGTTCCAATGTGGAAATTATAGAGGAATATCACTACTGTCCACAAGCTATAAGATACTATCCGCGGTATTACATAGACTAAAACCATATTCAGAAGACATATTAGGTGACTACCAGGCGGGTTTTAGACAAAACAGATCAACAATAGATCAGATATTTATCTTACGACAAATAGCCGAGAAACATTGGGAATATAAAAGAGATCTCCATAACATTTTTGTGGATTTTAAAAAGGCTTATGATAGTGTCCATAGGAATAGTCTATGGAATGCTATGCGGGAATTTGGAATACCAAGGAAGTTAATCAACATGACCAGACTATGCATGGAAGATACTTATAATATAGTAACATATAAAGGCAGGAAATCAGACCCCTTCCAAATAACATCTGGCTTGAAACAGGGTGATGCACTATCGCCGCTACTCTTCAATCTGGCTCTAGAGAAAGTTGTAAGGAAGGTAAAGAAGGAATGTGATATTGGAGGAACATCCAAGCTGCTTGGTTATGCAGATGATATAGATATTATAGGGCAAAGTGAACAAAAGACATTGGAAATATTGACTCACTTAAAGGGAAAAGCCCAACAGATGGGGCTGGTTATCAACCAAGATAAGACAGAATATATGGTAATTTCAAGAGACGGAATGGCTAAAAACTCTGGCCACATACAAATAGATAATATGACCATTAAAAGAACGGAAACATACAAATACCTGGGTACAATCTTCAACTGCTCCAACATCATAAGGGAAGAAATACAAACTAGAATCAACTCTGGAAATAAGATATACTATGCACTACAACATCTACTAAAATGAAAGGCGCTATCTCGTAACACCAAAATCACAATATACAAAACACTGATCAGACCAATTGTTCTGTATGGCTCTGAAACCTGGAGTACAACGAAAGGAGACGAAGCCTTGTTACAAACCTTACAAAATTTTAAGACGCATCTTTGGACCCATTAGGGATACACAAAGTGGAGAGTGGAAAAGAAGAAGTAACAAAGACATTTATGATCTGTTTAAGTCCCCGCTAATCACTGGTATCATGAAGGCTAATAGACTACAATGGCTGGGGCATATAGAAAGAATGGAAGATAATAGGGAAACAAAACTCGCTTACACTCAGGAAATAAATGACCGTAGACCCCGAGGTAGACCAAGAAGACGGTGGAGAGATAATACATGTACAGACCTACAAGCACTTGGAATCAACGACTGGCAAGAGAAGGTCAACCAGAGAGACGAATGGAGACGGATTGTATTTGCAGCAAAGAACCTCAATGGCTCGGAACGCTGAAGAAGAAGAAGAAGAAGAAGAAGAAGAAGAAGAAGAAGAAGAAGAAGTAGCAGTTGTGGGGTTTTTCATTTCTAGTAGCAGTTGTGGGGTTTCAGTTTCTTGTAGTAGTTGTCGGATTTTTCGTTTTTACAATAGCAACAACAATAACAACAATAAACAATTACTACTACCACCATCACCACCATCACCACCACCACCACCACCACCACCACTACTACTACTACTACTACTACTACTACTACTACTACTACTACTACTACTACTACTACTACTACTACTACTACTACTACTACTACTACTACTACCACTCCTACTACTACTACTACTACTACTACTACTACTACTACTACTACTACTACTACTACTACTACTACTACTACTACTACTACTGCTGCTGCTGCTACTACTACTACTACTACTTCTACTACTACTTCTATTACCACCACCACCACCACCACCACCACCACCACCACCACCACCACCACCACCACCACCACCACTACTACCACCACCACCACCACCACCACCACCACCACCACCCCCACTACTTCTACTACTACTACTACTACTACTACTACTACTACTACTACTACTACTACTACTACTACTACTACGACGACGACGACGACGACGACGACCACCACCACCACCACCACCACCACCACAAGAATAAGGGCAACAACAACCACCATACGGGGGAATACACTCACAGATTTATTATAAAATTATGGAATTTCGCAGTTTAATTTCCTCTCTCTCATTTCCCATCACGTGCCGACGACACATTCATAAATCGGAGAGCCTTTCGTGGCCTGTCACCGCACGTGACAGCCGCCATTCTGCGCGCGGGACATTTCCAGTCTAAAGAACCGTAAAACATGGCGTCCTCCAATACCTTGCCAATCTACCCTTATCTTTCCTTCTCCGTCTTTTCTTCTTCCTCGTCTTCTTTCATTTGTGTCTTTTCCGCCATATGCGCTGCATTCTACGTGTAATGTTAGTTGCTTGTCAGAATTCTGGCTGCGTTGTTTCTTACTCCTCGGGTATATTCTCCCTGCTTACTCGCACGCCCCGCGCATGCCTCTCTTGTCATTAAAATCATCTTTAAGGGCGTCGCCGGCAGGTGGGGAAAAAAAATAAAAGACTTTCTTAGAAGCTCGATGATTACCTGAAACTGACGCATGCGCAGTCAATGTCTGCCTCTTTTCATCGTTTACTGAAGAAGATGGATGATTCTAGAATGGGATTTAAAAAAAAAATGAAGGAAAAATAAAAGAAGTGCGCATCAGATTTGATTGGCTTAGATCTAGCATCACTCTACCACAATGCTATAAAAATTCGCCTTTTGTAATCCACTGTTTTAATGGCGGGGTTTAATAGGGTTTTTGTCCGCGCGTTCTGCCAGTCCTGCGCCATAGCTTCGCGCCGGTTCCGGTTCCTGCGGGTGCTAGCTTCCGGTGCTATCTCCCCCACGCCAGTGAATCATGGATTCTGGGAGACAATAGACCACGACTACCGGTGTGTCTAGGAGACGTGCGCAGAGCGTTGCAGGTCTGGGGTCCCAGGTATTGAAGTAACGTTCGGCTGAGTGCCAGATTATGATATTGGCCGGCTGAAAGAAAGTAGGGCAATTGGGAGGTCATGAGAAAAAACAGACCCGTATACGGCCACTTTGTGACTGAGAATCACGTGTAAGGGAATATAAGAAACAGTTTTTCAAATGACATAATTACTGTTTTTATGTAAATACAGAAAATGATTCGCCAAACTGAGAAGTTAGCTACATATTTCAAATGCTGCTATGTGTATGAGTGTAAAAATATAAATACAACACCCGCCTAGGTTATTGTGTGAGTAGAGTTGCATGTCCCACTTTGGGTTACTATTACGGCCCTGCCGAATGGATGTGATCTCTGTGACACCTTAATGAGAATCAAGCGGCGTGTGCAGCCTTCAATTTAAGCCTTAAGACTTCAAAGATGAATCGTACCTGAAAACGCCATTAGGTGGGATGGCCCGCAGACAATAGCTTGTGTATTGCCCGTTATAGTGGATTCTGATCGTGGGCCGGTGATTAACTTAATCAAGGTAACGCTTGATTGATAATCTTGTCATAGGCGGCATTCATCTTTGGCCTGTTTGGCTGGAGATCGTGGGACTCGTTGAAGACTTCTCTAATTGAAAATCGATGGGGACCCTATTGGAAGAACTGTGCAAGCCACTTAACTTTGAAAGGCTATTGACGCACTTCGGGATTTCATCAGTCGATATTGGGCTCGGAATTAAACCTGGGGATTTCAATACACGTGAAAAGAATGGAGATGAGGTCCGTTGGCAGCCAGGAGCGTTAGGAGAATAGAAAGTCTTATTTTTTTCTGTATTAGATAGACTTTATTATCATGGCGATGTGCGGCGTGAGATTGAGTCTTATATCGGATATTATAATATTAGGAATATTCTAGATTCACGTTTTCATTATGTCTTTAATTGCTATTTTCTTTCGGTGTAATCATTACGGAGCCATGTGTCTGATGCTGGGGGGCTTTATGTTTGAGCTATGTATCCTTGCGTCTGTCTGTCTGTCTGTCTGTCTGTCTGTCTGTCTGTCTGTCTGTCTGTCTGTCTAACTGCCCTGTGTGTCTGCCTGTTTGTATGTCTGTCTTTCTATCTCCTTGTCTGTATATCTGTCTGTCGGTCGGTCGGTCGGTCGGTCCGTCCGTCCTTCCTTCAGTCTGTGCTCTTTATGTCTGTTCGTATGTTTCTCTGTCTGTCTGCCTGCCTGCCTGCCTGCCTGCCTGCCTGCCTGCCTTCCTGTCTGTATTCCAGATAATCAGTCTGTCAGAATCAACCAGACAGTCTATCTGTATTTCTTATTGTCTGTCTCTGCGTCTCTCCATACATCTGTGGATTCGGAAGTCCGGTATATCAGAGAACTTAATAAGCAGGGAATGATCACAAACATCGGGTTAGCCAGCCCGTAGATCTGGCGTGAAGTCACCTGACCACAACAATGGCACACATCCTCAACAGTTTTAATCTATGCCTAAACCCCCAATCCCAATGACCTTGCATACCTGTGTCACACAAATGTTTCTCGGATGTCCTTTCTAAAACATGTTCCCCTGCTCGGGAATTTGCCTTCTATTATTTACATTAGGGTAAGCAAGGTAAAAGGGTCGAAACATTCGGCGAGGAGGGGGTGGGGAGGGACGGTTGTGGTTTAGGGTGATCGGAAGACTCCTTTTGTTATTTACATTAATAGAATCCCGAGTCTCACGTGGGCAAGCATAGACAATATAACTCAAATGGTCAAGCCTAAACAATATATCTCACGTGGTCATGCCAAGACAATCTATCTCACGTGGTCAAGACACTCTATCTCACGTGCTTATGCCAAGACACTCTATCTCACGTGGTCAAGATACTCTATTTCACGTGGTCAAGATACTCTATCTCACGTGGCCATGCCTAGACACAATATCTCACGTGGTCATGTCAAGACAATCTATCGATCGTGGTTATGCCAAGACAATCTATCTATTAGTTAGTTAGTTAGTTAGTTAGGTAGGTAGTTAGTTAGTTAGTTAGTCAGTTAGTTAGTTAGTTAGTTAGTTAGTTAGTTAGTTAGTTAGTTAGTCGACAGATCATCATCATTGCACATCGAACCATTCAGTCCATAAGTGCTCAGATCCCCTGCTCAGCAAATCCCGCAGCATATAGCGGCTAACGACACCAGTTCTGTGTTGGTTTATCAATCTGCTTTGGCTTCCTGCGTAGTGTTCTTGTTTGGCCATCCCTCTTTTGATTTGCTGTTCACTCAGTCTGACCATTGTTGTAGATTCACAGTATCCACTTGGTTCTCGCACAAGTCTCACTTCTCGAAGAGCATTCAGAATGCCAGCCTGGTCCATGGCGCGTCCGCCCTCCACCTTAGCCTTATCTGCGAGCTTGTCAGCCCGCTCATTTCCTTGTACTCCCGTATGCCCTGGCACGAAGATGAAACTAATCATCACCGTCTAACGAATTCTCGAAAATCAAAGCTTGTACTTCCGCCTCCACAGCAACCTGATTTATTTGTCTGCATTTTCTATCTAGTTGGATGCAGACTGACAAGGACGTACAGAAATCTGTTGGCACTTGTACCCATTCCTCGCCAGGTTCTAAGTCCTCCAGTGAACACACCTGTTGAAGAATGTCTTCGGCTTGACCCATCCACGACCTTCCTCTTTTTAACCTGCTGCCCTCCACCTTCCTAATTGCACTATGCGGTGGATGTTGTGTGTTTGCGTTAATTCTGAGGTAGGCACGTGCCCTGCAAATGTGTAGTCTGTCTTCAATGGTTGGAAAATCAAGAAGGTAGCGCATCGCCCTGCATGCTGTATCTCTTGTACATCCAAGAATAATGCGCATAGCTTCGTTTTGTATCCTTTCCATCCTTTCTATCTGCTTACGGCTGAGAGTCAGGATCGCCATCGCATACTCAAAAACACAGACATGACCAGCCCTTCGTACAGAAGACATAGATGGCGCTGCTCACAGTTTGCTGCCGCCATCACCCGCATCACAGCCAAACCCCGCTTGGCCTTTGTTATCACCTGGTCTATGTGCTCATTATAAGCAAGTCTTCGATCAAAACGTATCCCCAGGTAATTCATTGCCTGCATTCTTTCCACCGTCTCTGAACACAGATTGACAGTTGGTGTTGGAGTGTTGACAATATGATTATTCAACGAGAAACAAGTCACTGTTGCCTTTGTTGGGTTGACCATTGCCCCAGCTTCATCACACCAAGTACTTATGCGATTGAGTTCGGTTTGCAGTTCCACAGCAACCTGATCTCTATCCTTACCCTGACGATACACTATATCCACTATGTCCACCCCGGTCCAGTGATCTGCTCGCTGATGATTCTCACTGTATAGGCGTTGAACAGAACCTGAGATAATGGTGATCCTTGTGGTAGGCCAGGATATATTGTTGTTGGTTCCGAAGTCCAACTGCCACATCTAAAAACTACTTTCCGTTGGAAGAGGGCTGCAGCGATCCAACTAAGGAGGAATGGACTTAACTTTGAGTTCAAGAAGCTGAAGCATTAAAAAATCCAATGGTACTCTGTTGTACGCGTCCTCAAGATCAATCGCTGCAGCAAAGGTTTCAATGCCTGAGTGGAAACCTTCATAGACATCATGGGCAAAAACTGCTGCATTGGTACAGGTTTCTCTTTTGAGACGGTACCCACCCAGGGTAGGTGGGAAAACACCTTGTCTCTCTAGCTGGCTTGATATTTTCCTGGCAATTAACTTCTCCAGCAGCTTGCCTATTGTATTCTGTATGGTGATTACTCGATATCCCTGAATATTTTGTGTGGTTTTTGCCAGGCTTTGGCAAGGGAATCGGATAGCTGTGTAACCACTCCTCCTTGATGCTAGCACTCCCTATACTATTGTTGTATATGTATGCTAGTTTCTCTAGCTCGTTGTCGGTATACCTATTGATGTCGTCATATCGTATGCCATCTGACCCTGGAGCGCTGTTTTTTGATCGTCGAAGCACAGCCTTGATTTCTTTCACTGTCACTGTGTCTTCATCCTAAATGTTCTGGGCTTTGCATCTGTCTGAGGTGACCTCCTTGGCAAGATTTCGGCCTCTCATGTCGTCTGTCTGGTTGCTCTGCTCTAGATAGCGTTCAAAGAGGGCCTTGCCCTTGTCCTCGTCAGTCCTCTGCCAGATGAGGTTAGCACCTTGGAAGTCAGAAATTTTCTTATTTTTGACTACACCATTCGTGCTTTTATGTAGTCGCCAGAACAATTTCAGTGACTTGTCTGTGCTTACTCTTTGACACTCCTCTGCCCATTTTTCACCTTTGCCAGTGTTTTGCTTGCTTGCTTGCTTGTGTTCGTTGACTTGAGCTCCAACGCGAAGTCCTGTATGTCGGATGAAGGCATCCTGTTGTCCAACATCAGTATGATGTCATACAGGACCTGAGGTTTTCGTGAGTATCCGTTGTCCCATGTTTGGCTTATTGGTGTGCAGACTGGTAGTTTCTTGCCGTACAGGCAGACACTCTCCGACTTCGGAGGAATCGGCGATCCTACTGACTTTATTTAGTCAGGACCCCGAAGGGACCTGTTGCCCAGGATGCTCGACGAGGAGGCGTCAATAGGTCTTGGCCAGTATATAACCCGGCCCTAGAGCCTTGGAAACACCTCTGCGTCCCAGCCAGATTTTTGAAATAGCTTACTTTTGTGTGCATCTCTCTTTCTAAGTGCATGCAGGGACCAGGATGGGCAACTCTATTCTTCTTGGCGTTTTGCCATTTCCTTACAGCACTACGCTTATCCATCCAGGCCTTCTCCACCTCAAAATTCCACCAAGGTGGCTGCTCCGAGCTCTTTTTCCTGCCTTGAAACTTTCTGCGCTTGTCGCGCATTACTTTACTCACCACATCTTGCCCTGTACTGTCATACTGGATGGTCTTGATCGTTGACTTGTGCTGCCTGGTTCTGCCTTTCTCCACTATATCTCACGTGACCATGCAAGACACTCTATCACCCCTGGTCATGCAAAGACACTCTATTTCACGTGGTCATGCCAAAACAAACTATCTCACGTGGTCATGCCAAGACAATATATCTCACGAGATACAGACAGACAGACAGGCAGGCAGGCAGACAGACAGACCGACAGGCAGACAGACAGATAGATAAATAGATAGATAGATAGATAGATAGATAGATAGATAGATAGATAGATAGATAGATAGTCAGAGAGACAGGCAGGCAGGCAGGCAGACAGACAGGCAGGCAGGCAGATAGATAGATAGATAGATAGATAGTTAGATAGATAGATAGATAGATAGATAGATAGATAGATAGATAGATAGATAGATAGATAGATAGATAGATAGATAGATAGATAGATAGGTAAGTAGATGGATGGATGGATGGATGGATGGATGGATGGATGGATGGATGGATAGATAGATAGATAGATAGATAAATAATTAGATAGGTAATTAAGTAGTTGGTTAAGTAGATAGATAGTTATATAGGTTGGTGGGTACTTAGATCGCAAGAACGTCAGAAAATATAGTTATCACAGTTAAATAAACTACTAGACGACAAAAAAGTTATACAAAATATTTGTAAAAATATATTTTAAGAACGGCCATAAATGACGTCAGCCACATAGAGAGCCCAACAGGCAGAACAGAGATTGCCAATCAGAAAGCCGCGGCCTTACCAACTCTCGCAGCACAAGAAATAATCGATGTATTGTCTTTTTACCTCGCAGAGCTTTGTTTTTCAGCCAGTTCTCTTCACGGCAAGCCATGTTATATTTCTCTCCCTCGGCAAAGCCCGAACCAATTTACAGCCTCGGCGTCTTATGGCTTTTCAGGTCTGCTTTTCCGCTCCATCGCTGGCCAAATACAAGGTGGATGACACTAGCGGAAGTCGTCATCAATTCAATGGCGGCCAAACATGGACACCGTTTTATCAGGACAACAAAGTGCCGGCAACGCGATCATAAATTTGATGTCCCGAGATAATGATTGTCTGTGCGATGTGCGGGATTATGTGCCGCATGCAGGTTCTGACTGGATGTGATTTAGATAATCGTTCAGGCCTGTTTTTATTAGCCTTCTCACGATCGGTTGATATCTCACCTTTTTTTTATCATTTCTTACTTCTGACAGTCTGTTCTCTCTCTTTCTCTCCCTCTCGTCTCTCTTTCGCTGCTCTTTATCTCTCTCAATATGTGTGTATGTGTCCTTCATCAAACTATACCTGCTTTTATTAGCCCTCTCACGATCGATCGTTATCCCACCTTGTTTTCCCTGTCGCTCTTACTTCTGACAGTCTGTTCTCTCTCTCTCTCTCTCTCTCTCTCTCTCTCTCGCTCTCTCTCTCTCTCTCTCTCCTCTCGTCTCTCTCTCTCTTTCACTGCGCTTTATCTCTCTTTATATATGCGTATGTGTTTCTTCTTCAAACTATACTCTCTCTTTCTCTCCCTCCTATCTTTCTCTCACTGCTCTTTATCTCTCTCTGTGTATGTGTGTATGTGTCTTCTTCAAACTGACTGACAGACTGGCACCTTGCCGTCTTGACAGGCGATAGTTTGTAACATTGAGTTATACCTCTCCATACCACAAAGCCTGGGCTGAATTTAGAGACAGTGTGTTGCCCATGCAGCATGATCCCTCTCTCGGCCTGTCAAGTTTTATTGGAAAAGTAACACCAATACGTCTGGAACAAGACAAGTTGCAGAAGCTGTCGGGACAGCAAAGCAATGCTCCAACTGTCCGCCTGTCGGAGCTTTAATCCTAGACCAGTTGCCAACCAAGGCTTAGGGCCTGGTCTGCACTGCCATCACATTTTGTCTTTAGGTTGCATTTTCTCGCACTAGGATACGGCTTTTACCCTCCCAATTGCGCACCTTCCCCCGAAGCCGTTGGCACAATGTATGGTGTCGGGTTTGCTGAGCGCCGCCCAACATTCGGCACTAACAGAAGCAGGTAGTACCGTCTACCGCCATACGGTATCTCAGTCATATCTGCCTGAGACCTGACATCCAAACATTCGGCGCTAACAGAAGCAGGTAGTACCGTCTACCGCCATACGGTATCTCAGTCATATCTGCCTGAGACCTGACATCCAAACATTCGGCGCTAACAGAAGCAGGTAGTACCGTCTACCGCCATACGGTATCTCAGTCATATCTGCCTGAGACCTGACATCCAAACATTCGGCGCTAACAGAAGCAGGTAGTACCGTCTACCGCCATACGGTATCTCAGTCATATCTGCCTGAGACCTGACATCCAAACATTCGGCGCTAACAGAAAGCATGTAGTACCGTACCGTATGGCAATACGGTAGCTCATTCATATCTAAGACCTGTGTTTATTAGCCTGCTTATGTCAGCCTGGTCCGCCCTCCACGGTAGCCACACCTGCGAGCTTGTCAGCCCGCTCATTTTCTTGTACTCCCGCACGCCCTGGCACGAAGATGACACGTGTTCTTGTTTCAACCAAACCACATGGCCAACCATCCAGGTATTTACTTCTCTGCCTTCACCTGGTTCTTTTCCCCTCAATCTTGCCAGTTGTCACCAAGTTCTCCAATTTATTTCGTCTCATAGCGTATCCAAAAAAAAAAAAAAAAATTCTGACTGCCTACGTCTAATTTTTCTACTCAGATTACGGTTTTCATTTGTTTCTTGTAGGACTTGGTCATTTTTTTTTCTGTCTGTCCATTGTATTCTTTGCATTTTACTTAGAATCCACATTTCCACAGCCATCAGATGTTTTTCAGCTTGTCTGCTCATTGTTCACGCTTCACATCCATACAAAAGTGCAGGTTCTATGTAGCACTTCAACACTATTTTTCTCGTTGCAAATGACAACTGCAACAATTACAACATCAAAAATCCCTACACCAGTCATCTGGACTAAGTGACTCAGCCATGTGCACATGTGGTTTGGCGTCGCAGACAGCAGAGCACATACCCCAAGACTGCCCAAACTACAACATACCCAGTCATACCTTCTGGCCTGGAGAGACAACAGTGGAAGATAAACTCTATGGACCGCTGAGTGAACTAAAAAAGACTGCTAGATTCATACAAGAGACAACATTGCAGTTATAGATGTATTTCAAACTAACGAAAGAAGACGAAATCTGGACTAAAATGTTGACTTCTCGTCTTTGACATTCTAGTCCAACTGACCCGTGTAGGGGTTGAACCCGCTACCTCAGCACCAGCACACCGGAAGTTTAAGTCTGCTCTGATCCATTCGACCAAGCTGACATCCATAGCAAATGTTAAATTAACACCTGCCTGGGACAGAACGAGTTAAAGACCCGGACACAGCCTTAACTTACTTCTCTTAGGAGTTAACGGTTGTGATGGCCCGACTCTCCCGAGGAATCTCCGCCGCGAGACAAGCCCAGTCGTGTACATGTCGCTGGGGAAAATAATCTGCTCCGACTTGAGAAGGCTCCCCGGTCTCGTCCGCCGGCCAGGCTGGTTGCTTGAGACACTGCCCTGTCAACGGGTGACACAAATGATGTTTACGTTGCACAGATCCTCTGTCATTCCCAGGGAACGTCTTTCTTTCCAACGGAGAGTCGTCCCTGTTTATAAGTCTGTGGTCTTTGCCAGTCAGGTTATATGCCTATGTGTAGGGTATTGTTGTTTCTGTCTTTTACGACGGGTCATCTGATCTGCTTTTTTTCTTCTTTTTCTTCTTGGGCCAGGCGGATGAGTGTCTGTCCGTGAACATGATGGGACTCTCTTTCGCATGCTCGTGTGTGTGTGTGTGTGTGTGTGTGTGTGTGTGTGTGCTCCTTCCTCGTGCTCCTTCCCTCCCTTTCCCTCCGTCCCCTTCTTCTTCTTCCTCCTCCTCCTCCTCTTCCTCTCTTTCTTCCATTCCTCTCGCTGCTCCTACCTCACCTCCCCTTCCTCCTTTCTTCTCTTCCTCGTGCTCCTTCCCTCCCTTTCCCTCCGTCCCCTTCTTCTTCTTCTTCTTCTTCCTCCTCTTCCTCTCTTTCGTCCCTTCCCCTCGCAGCTCCTACCTTACCTCCCCTTCCTCCTTTCTTCTCTTCCTCGTGCTTCTACCCTCCCTTCCTCTCCTTCTCCTCTTTCTTCTTCTTCTTGCTCCTCTTCCATACTTCTTCCATTTAGAATCCTAACGGCTTATTGGCCCACAACAACGCATCCTCTACAGCAGTGTTTCCCAACCTTTTTTGCGCTATGCCCCACCTAAGCCTTTCTAAAATTTTTATACCCCCACCCTCCCCCTTCCCAACATATACATTATTTTTAATATTAAAAAATCAAAATGTTCACTAAAGCAACTTGAATGATAGGTTTTAGGAAGAAATCACTAGAAAATTATTGAGCAAACACAGTAAGTAAATTTTCAAAACATATAATGGAGAACTGAAATTCAAGTACAAAATAATTTTAATGAAAGATTTGTCTATATTATTTTAATTATTAGTAATTATTTATTATTTAAATTTAGTGAGATCCTTGCGCTTGATACTTGTTGCAAAGAGATTTTATGTCAGGTTCCAATTTAGTTAACTTCAGTCTCAGTCTCTCTTCAGCTTGACCGTGACTATCTTCTCTAAAAACCTTCCCAAATGTATTTTGAAGGGTGATGATCCTAAAGCCGCTAAGCTTTGAATGATCCTTGAATGGTTTTGGGAGAGGGATGAGACAGCTGTGCACCCAGTCCTGCGTTACTGATGGTGTCCTAATGCTCTGGTTAAAGCAGTCGGTCATCTCCTTCAGGTCTACATCGCTCAAAGCCTTCATGTGGCTATACCTAACCCCATCAGGCCCTGGAGCCGTGTCGTTTGCCTTCTTCAAAATATGTTTAACATCTTCAACCCGTATGATGTCTTCATAATGCATATTCTTCATGGTGCCAGATAATTCCTCTCTAACTGCATCTCTGGTGTCCGCATCATTGTGATTGGTCTGCGCTAAAAATCTCTGGAGAAACGCCTTCCCTTTCTCTTTGTCCGTTGTCACGCGCACACTATCATCTCTATAAATTGTTCCCACTGTCATAGGCCGATCCTTTCTTTGTATTTGTTTATGCAGTTTCCAGAATTTTCGCAGTGTTTTATCACCTCCAATCTCCTTCATGAAACATTCCCATTTTGCGTTTTTGACCTCTGAAGCAAAGCGCTTGAAAACCTCCCCCCTATCTCTCTTGACATTTTCCGCTGTATCCACCGCCTCTCGTGAGCTTCGGGGTGTCTGTCGCACTTTCCTTAGCTGCTTCACTGCAGCTTTCTTTGCTTTCCAAGCATGGTCTACTTCTGGAGTCCACCATGGGGGCTGCAAAAAAGGAGTTTTAACGGTCCTGTTGCATGCCCCCTCTCTGAGGCGTCCAAGAAGGCTGTCGGTCCACTCATACCGGAAGGTATTGCGCACTCTCCCGGCCTTAATTTTCCCGGATTTAGAGATCAGGACTAATCATGGCATGTGATCACTCCCATGGTCATTCAAAACAGTCCACTTTACATCACGGACTGATGACTGGGAGACACATTTTCGAATTGCCCCCCTTAACAATCGTATTGCCCCCCTTAACAATCGTATTGCCCCCCTGTGGGGCGTGGGCCCCACGTTGGGAAACACTGCTCTACAGGATTAGTTCACGTTTGGTTGGAGTTTTGACCGAGTTCTTTCTACGGAATATCTTACAAAGACAATGATATGAGCGCCGGTCGCTCAGAAAGCAATGGCAAACTACTGCCAAAGTAAACATACCAAGAAATAACCAACAGCTAAAAAAATTTGGAGTTGACTGCGACATCCTGTCGAAGGATATGCAACTAACTGTAACATGTCTCACATAAACCCTCCTTGTCACAGCCCCACATTACACCTGTTGACTAAATCTAATATAACACATAACTACTAGAGACGCAGAGGTGTTTCCAAGGCACCAGGGCCGGGTTCTATACTGGCCAAGACCTATTGACGCGTCCTCGTCGAGCGTCCTGGGCAACAGGTCCCTTCGGGGTCCTGGCTAAAGTCAGTAGGATCGCCGATTCCTCCGAAGTCGGAGAGTGTCTGCCTGTACGGCGAACAACCACCAGTCTGCACACCAATAAGCCAGACATGGGACAACGGATACTCACGCAAACCTCAGGTCCTGTATGACATCACACTGATTGGGGTGTTAGTGCCATTACTTTCTTTCACAAGCCATAGGTTTATAACACTCTTAAGTAGCTTTTTAAGGCCTGATCAGACTGCTAGTGTTGTCTAGTTTTCTATAATTTCATGTTCTCTCACTCCATGTTCTCTCATTCCATGTTCTCCAATTCCATGCATGCCTGCATGAATAGATCTGTCGTGTGTGTCTGTTTTATATATAAATATCCATTGAGGAACCCTTTGAAGCCACTAAGGCAGTTAATAAATAAACACACATAGTATTGTTTGGCGCTCATAGAAGGAGAAGAAAGAAGTAGAGATTAGAAGACGCACTAGACAACAGAAAAATTGAAAGCTATAGTTACCGACCGGGATTCTGGTCAAAAACGCACGCAAAAGTCGGATGTGTGGGGTCTAAGGGTCTAGGCCAAGGGTGCATAATAATACACATTTACAATTCTTCTTCTTCTTCAGCGTTCCGAGCCATTGAGGTTCTTTGCTGCAGATACAATCCGTCTCCATTCGTCTCTCTGGTTGACCCTCTCTTGCCAGTCGTTGATTCCAAGTGCTTGTAGGTCTGTACATGTATTATGTCTCCACCGTCTTCTTGGTCTACCTCGGGGTCTACGGTCATTTATTTCCTGAGTGTAAGCGAGTTTTGTTTCCCTATTATCTTCCATTCTTTCTATATGCCCCAGCCATTGTAGTCTATTAGCCTTCATGATACCAGTGATTAGCGGGGACTTAAACAGATCATAAATGTCTTTGTTACTTCTTCTTTTCCACTCTCCACTTTGTGTATCCCTAATGGGTCCAAAGATGCGTCTTAAAATTTTGTTCTCAAAGGTTTGTAACAAGGCTTCGTCTCCTTTCGGTGTACTCCAGGTTTCAGAGCCATACAGCACAACTGGTCTGATCAGTGTTTTGTATATTGTGATTTTGGTGTTACGAGATAGCGCATTTGATTTTAGCAGATGTTGTAGTGCATAGTATATCTTATTTCCAGAGTTGATTCTAGTTTGTATTTCTTCCCTTATGATGTTGGAGCAGTTGAAGATTGTACCCAGGTATTTGTATGTCTCCGTTCTTTTGATGGTCATATTATCTATTTGTATGTGGCCAGAGTTTTTAGCCATTCCGTCTCTTGAAATTACCATATATTCTGTCTTATCTTGGTTGATAACCAGCCCCATTTGAAAAATAAAAAAAACCCGGATGAATGCAGAAGAACCTGTCACCTCCAAATGACGACGGCGCCTGGCTGCAGGAACAAGTGTACTTCGATGCATGACCAGCTAGACACCCCTTAAAAGGTGTCTTTATTAGCTACACAAACTTACAACTCTGGAATATGGACAGAATTCGTATCTAACCATTGAAATTGCACCACAGGTCTCAGAACTGGCCTAGGGGTAACATCTTTCTCTATAATCCCGTATATCCATGCGAGGAACGTAACCTGCGCGAGAATCGGTAGCGGGTCTCGCTGCGTTAGTAACTTAGGGATATGTAAGCCGGTCGCTCAGAAAGCAATGGCAAACTACTGAGCGTAATCTTGCCAAGAAATCAACATTCAGCTGAAAGATGCTGATGTTGATAGCGATGTCCTGTAAAGGATATGCGAAAAAAGGGTCAAATAACAAACACATCGGACCGTAATGCTGTGTCTAGTATATTAACAAACATGTAAAGAAGAGAAATGATTAGTCAGTTTAAATGTTGTCCAAGTATTACACATACGTATAAATTGAGGGAACCCTTTGAGGCCACCAAGACAGTTCATAAATAAACACACAGGAATTGTTTGCCGTTCACAGAAGTAGAATAAAGAACTAAAGACGATAGGCACTGTCGTCGTTTGGAGGTGACAGGTTCGAATCCCGTTCGGTAAGTATAGCATTCAACTTTATGTTGGCTAGCGCGTCCTCTGCCGGCTTCCTGACCCAGAGGTTAGCGACTTTTCTCCGTAATCTCGTATACTCTCGTAAGTAACGTGACGACGGTGAGAATCAGCAGTGGTTCGAATCGCGTTGGCAACTTACCGGGTATGTGAGCCGGCCGCTCAGAAATCAATGGCAAACTACTGAGCGTAATCTTGCCATGAAATCAACAATCAGCTGAAAGATGCTGATGTTGACAGCAATGTCCTGTAAAGGATAGGCAAACATTTTTTTTAGCGCGTCCTCTATCTGTGTCGCCCCCCCCCCCCCCCATTTTTGTTTTTCTCGTTGCTTCCCAAATATGTGTATAATTTTGCTGCTTGAGGTGATGTCTCGCGATGGGAGATAGAGTTGTTAGTTGCTGGGTTGATCTCATCATCCGTGTCTGTTCCTTATGAATCTTGAGACCCAGTTTATACGCTCACACATTCTCCCTTTCACATACACTCTCTCTCTCTCTCTCTCTCTCTCTCTCTCTCTCTCTCTCTCTCTCTCACACAGACACTCCCTCTCACACACTCTGTCACACACGCAATCTCTCTCTCTCACACACACACTCTCACACACACACTCTCTCTCTCTCTCTCACACACACACACAGACACTCCCTCTCACACACTCTGTCACACACGCAATCTCTCTCTCTCACACACACACACTCTCACACACACACACTCTCTCTCACTCTCTCTCTCACAGACACTCTCTCTCACACACTCACACACACACACTCTCTCTCTCTCTCACATACACTAATTGTCACACACAAATCTCTGTCTCCCTCTCTCTCTCACACTCTCCCTCAAACACACACACACTCTCCCTCTCACACACTCTCCCTCAAACACACATACTCTCCCTCTCACACACTCTCCCTCAAACACACGCAATCTTTCTCTCACACACACTCTCACTCACGCACACTCTCCCTCTCCCACACAGACACACCCACTCTCTCACACACAGACACCCCCACTCACACCCCCACTCACACACACACCCACTCTCACACAAACGCACACACTTTCTCTCACACACTTTCTCTCTCTCTCTCTCTCTCTCTCTCTCTCACACACACACACACACATATATACACACACTCTATCTCTCACACTCACACTCTGAGTAGGTAAAATTATGCATGTCGAAGTGAATTAATTGTGTGTGTGTGTGTGCGCGTGTGTATGTGTGTGTGACTGAGCAGTTTCTGGCCACGGACCTGTCATACAACAGCGCCATCACATTTTTATAGGCTTGAATGCACGGAGGAATAGGTGGCCAAACTTTTCCTCACATTCGCAGGCGACCAGCCCACGTCCAACCATGCTCCTGACATTATCAGCGCAGTTCCCTACCAACCTCGCTCACTCGACTTCTGTGAATGAATCAGTCTAGATATGTGATTGTTAGATGAATGGATACACACAACTTGCTGCGCATGTCAGTAAGTCAATTGGGATCACTTCCAGGTTAAGTTCATTTCCGGTTTATCTTCGGAAAGAACGCTTTGTTTTTGCCGCCATAAATACTATATCCCATTGCTTTCTGCAAACAAAGAGGACATTCGTACAAACTCGGCGAACAATTTAATATCGTGAATCAATCTTCCCCAAAATGTAAAACAGACCAGCTCACCTTAAACTTTGCTATTCCTGACATGAATCAGGTCTTTTCACATCCCACCCATTAGCGCGGCTTAAGAACAATGGAATCTTCTAGAAAGATACTTAAGAAAACTGGACGCGCTGTCGAACCGTTGACCTGATCTCGGGCGCATGTCCCGTCCAAAACCTCTTCTTTAACACCATCTCCTTTTCCCGTCAGCCAGACAGTTCTTTAGTCATCATTGTCAGTTGCAGCTGTTGTTTTTAACCCTTCACCTTGAAATGTTTCGTCGCTGTCGACTTGTCCACGATTTTTTTTTGGCGACTCGTTTGTCCAAGGCGACCTCAAAGTCGATACGGGGGTGGCCTGTCAACCCCTGGTGCAAATTCGTAACAAAACACGTGGACTGAATATTTTGAAACTTGTTTGAAAACAAGCACAAATCACTTCAGTAGAAAGGTAAACACACAGAAGCAAATATTGCTTCGTTTATAGTCAGTTTAAATGCGATATTTGACTCAGTTTATTGTAAACAAGCAAACAAGAAGACCCGGTTGAATTAAATAAACACGGCTGGGATGGTTGGCCATCTTTGTTTTCATTCCGCTTTTAAAAAACGATACACGGAATATTAACGAAATTAAAATATAACTGCAGACATTACATTTGAAGCAGAAATACGTTTTTGACGTTGTTTGCATATATTAAGCTAATTAATAAATTACTCTGCCGGATAAATATAAATTTATCCTGAGGTCCATAATTTTGAGGTTGTAACACTTCTTCTCCTCCTCCTCCTGCTGCTGCTGGTCCTGCTGCTGCTGCTGGTCCTGCTGCTGCTGCTGCTGCTTCTTCTTCTTCTTCTTCTTCTGTAAAATTACACCTCTACTCTTCTACAACATTCCTCACTTGCCTGCTAATTGCCATGTTTCACTTTCGCACACAAGGACTGGCTAGTTATATAGCCCTAGTATTTCGGACTACTCTACTTTTTTTTTTTTTTTTTCCGCGTTTCCATCCTGTTTCAGGATATTGCGGTCAACACCAGCATCTTTCAGCTGTATGTTGATTCCTAGGCTAGATTACTACTTGTAACTTTTCAAATACATCTTCCATCTGCTGTTATTAATGTAGCCAAGTACTTGAATATACTGGCTTGTGGCAGGCTGGTTCCATTCACCTGTATTGTGCATCTGTGAAGGGAATAATAAGTGATTGAGATTAGTAATACGAGATGGACATGGAAGAAACATAGAAGACTGTAGGCTCGCAGTTAATGAGAGAGGCGAGGGAAGAGAGAGAGAGAGAGAGAGGGGGGAATAGAAAGACTGGGAAACAGAGCGGGAGAGAGAGAGAGCAAGAGAGAGAGAGAGAAAGTGAAAGAGTTAGAGTGAAACAGAGAGAGAGAGAGCAAGAGAGAGAGAAAGACTGGGGAACAGAGCGGGAGACAGAAGCAGGGAGAGAGGGAGATGAAGTGAGAGAAAGTGGAAAAGATAAAGATGAAGCGAGGAAGGGAGAGAGGAAGAGACTGGGGAACAGAGTGGAAGACAAGCAGGGGAAGACAAACATACATGTAGAGAAAGGGAGACGCAAAACTAGACACAAAAAGAGACAGTGACATAGCGAAAGAGAGAGAGAGAGAGAGAGAGAGAGAGAGAGAGAGAGAGAGACATAGAGAGAGACACAGAGGGAGACACAGAGAGACATATAGAGAGACATGGAAGGAGATAGAGAGAGACATAGAGAGAGAGACATAGAGAGAAACATAGCAAGAGACACAGAGAGAAACATAGAGAGACATAATGTGTGTGTGTGTGTGTGTGTGTGTGAGAGAGAGAGAGAGAGATAGAGAGAGAGAGAGAATGAGACACGCCGAGGGAAAGTAAACAGGGATAGAGAAATACAGAGAGAGATTTAGAGAGAGAGAGAGAGAGAGAGAGAGAGAGAGAGAGAGAGAGAGATAACGAGACACATAGAAGGATAGAAAGAAGGATAGAGAAATACATAGCGAGATTCAGACAGACAGACAGACAGACAGACAGAGAGAGAGAGAGAGAGAGAGAGAGAGAGAGAGAAAGAGAGAGAGAGAGAGGGGGGGGCGAGACACGCAGAGGGATAGAAAGAGGGATAGAGAAATACATAGAGAGATTCAGAGAGAGAGAGAGAGAGAGAGAGAGAGAGAGAGAGAGAGAGATAACGAAACACACAGAAGGATAGAAAGAGGGATAGAGAAATACAGAGAGATGTTTAGAGAGAGAGAAAGAGAGATGAGACGAGACACAGAGAGAAAGAGGGATGGAGAAATACAGAGAGACAGATTCAGAAAGAGAGAGAGAGAGAGCGAGAGAGAGCGCTCGGATGAAACACACAGGTGGATAGAAAGAGGGATAGATATATACAGAGAGAGAGAGAGAGAGAGAGAGTGAGAGAGAGAGAGAGAGAATAAAACAGAATAGTGAAAGGAATAGGGAGGGATGCTAGATAAAGAGAGAAAGAAAGAAAGGCAGGGCCGGAGGGAAGAACAGGGAAACAGTCAAGGCAACATTCACACAGATAAAAAAAAACTAGAGCGTGCGTGAGAGAAGGAATGAACGAAAGAGCTCTCTCTTTCTCTCTCTCTCTCTCTCTCTCTCTCTCTCTCTCTCTTTCATTTCTTATCTCCCAGAGAGAGAGAGAGAGAGAGAGAGAGAGAGAGAGAGAGAGAGAGAGAGAGAGAGAGAGAGAGAGAGCAATAATAACTAGAGGACGCAAACTTTCACTAAGTGGGTAATTTTAAGGGGCAGAGGAGAAAGCCAGGAATGAGGGACCCGAGAAAACCATACAATGTAAACTGTCAAAAAATAGATCAGCTATAAAAACACCACACCGACGCTCACATCAAAATACACACACACACACACACACACACACACACACACACACACTTGCACACATCATCATCATCACCACCATTACGACCACCACCACACACCCTAGATAGTTGGGCGTCAGCTGACGAAGACCCTCAAATGAACACAGTAGTCCTGAAGGAGGGAGATGAAGGCAACAAGAATACACCCCCCAACGCGGGTGCGCACTCACCTCTCGTAAACTCTCCGTGTCTCACCAACGCGCACGCACACGCACTGACGTGGTGCGTTTACAACATCGCCGTTCACTGGTCTGTGAAAAGAACAACAGAGATTGTTCCAAACTGTCACCTGCTGGGAGATTTTAATGAGACGGAATGACATCCCAGGCCTGGCACGTGGCTTTTAAGACGACCTTCGGTCCTGCGATATTGTCAAAACTGTTTTCTTGAATCCAGGAAACGAAAGAATAATTATAGCAACGAAACAAAACGAAGCGTGCTATTGTCAGAATAATGAGCCCGCTGTTCAATACTTTGTTGGGACCCCACCTTGGATACAGATCCACTTTAAGAACCCCGTTCGGGAATCATCCATTTTTCAAGAAATGACACAACATTTGCACACCTTTCAAGAATGTAAAATTTATATTGTCGTAAGTTGATGTTTGGGATGTATCTCAATGGTGTTTTAGGATTCGGATCAAGATACTTGCATTTAGATATCAAAAGGACTGTAGAATACTTCAGGCAAAGAAAACTGTAAATTATTCAGTTAAAGGAGGGGATTAGTTGGTCGAGTGTGGTGGTACATTCTTTTTCTGCAATGACGTGTGGCTATGGGAAGTCACTTATTTAAGTGTTCATTACAATATGAGATAGAGAGGGCTGCTATAGAAAATACCGGATCGAAAAAATCGAATGTGTTCTCGTTAATATTTCTATAAATTCAAGACTGATCACTTCATGTATCTATCCAGACTTGAAGAAGAACGAAAAGAAGAAGAAGAAGAAGAAGAAGTAGTAGTAGTAGTAGTAGTAGTAGTAGTAGTAGTAGTAGTAGTAGTAGTAGTAGTAGTAGTAGTAGTAGTAGTAGTAGTAGTAGTAGTAGTAGTAGTAGTAGGAAGTAAAGGAGGAGAAGAAGGAAGAAAAAGAACAGGGGGAATAGACGAAGAGGCATTCGAACAAAGAAAAGGAGTCGAACAAGAATAACAAAAACAAAAACACCAGTCCTTAATACGCAGAAACCACATCAACTTCTAGCCTGGGAGTCGCCAGGACGCAGTGTTTAGCTCACAAGCCGTCCTGCCCGGTGGAGTTGTGTTCAACCCCCCCCCCCCTCCCCCACCACCACCACCACCCCAGCCTGAGATGAATGTTTATAAAATTAGACCTAGATTCACACATCGACCTAACCTAACCTGGGTAACAGAATTTTTTTTTTAAAATTCGCATATCCTTTACAGGACATCGCTGTCAACAGCAGCATCTTTCAGCTGTCTGTTGATTTCTTGGCAAGATTTCGCTCAGTAGTTTGCCATTGCTTTCTGAGCGGCCGGCTCAGTTATCCCGCAAGTCACCAGCGGGGGTAGAACCGCTTCCAGTTCTCGCCCGCTACGAGACTCTGCGTGATAAACGGGATTACGGAGAAAGTGGTGTAACCCCTCGGCTAGAGAGACCGGCGGGTAACAGAATATTTGAATAAAAACGGCCAGTGACACCCACAGAGTGCCGATTGTTCTACAGAATGTTCTAAAGATAGTTCTAAAAATTGTTCTACAGAAAAGTGGGACCAGAAACATATACCCAATACTTCAGAAGGCGATCAAATGTTTTCTTTTCTTTACTGTATATGTGGGGTCGCAGTGTACAAGTGTGGGGCCGCAGTAGACAAGTGTGGGGCCACAGTAGACAAGTGTGGGGATGCGGTAGACAAGTGTGGGGCCGCGGTATACAAGTGTGGGGCCGCGGTATACAAGTGTGGGGCCACAGTAGACAAGTGTGGGGCCGCGGTATTCAAGTGTGGGGCCGCGGTATACAAGTGTGGGGCCACAGTAGACAAGTGTGGGGCCACAGTAGACAAGTGTGGGGCCGCGGTAGACAAGTGTGGGGCCGCGGTATTCAAGTGTGGGGCCGCAGTAGACAAGTGTGGGGCCGCGGTAGACAAGTGTGGGGCCGCGGTATACAAGTGTGGGGCCACAGTAGACAAGTGTGGGGCCGCGGTATACAAGTGTGGAGTCACAGTAGACAAGTGTGGGGCCGCGGTATACAAGTGTGGGGCCACAGTAGACAAGTGTGGGGCCACAGTAGACAAGTGTGGGGCCGCAGTAGACAAGTGTGGGGCCGCGGTATACAAGTGTGGGGTCGCGATATACAAGTGTGGGGCCGCGGTAGACAAGTGTGGGGCCGCGATATACAAGTGTGGGGCCGCAGTAGACAAGTGTGGGGCCGCGGTATACAAGTGTGGGGTCGCGATATACAAGTGTGGGGTCGCGGTAGACACTTGTGGGGTCGCGATATACAAGTGTGGGGTCGTGGTATACAAGTGTGGGGTCGTGGTATACAAGTGTGGGGTCGTGGTATACAAGTGTGGGGTCGTGGTATACAAGTGTGGGGTCGCGATATACAAGTGTGGGGCCGCGGTAGACACTTGTGGGGTCGCGATATACAAGTGTGGGGTCGCGATATACAAGTGTGGGGTCGTGGTATACAAGTGTGGGGTCGTGGTATACAAGTGTGGGGTCGCGATATACAAGTGTGGGGTCGTGGTAGACAAGTATGGGGCCGCAGTAGACAAGTGTGGGGTCGTGGTATACAAGTGTGGGGCCGCAGTAGACACGTGTGGGGCCGCAGTAGACAAGTGTGGGGCCGCGGTAGACAAGTGTGGGGCCGCGGTATTCAAGTGTGGGGCCGCAGTAGACAAGTGTGGGGCCGCGGTAGACAAGTGTGGGGCCGCGGTATACAAGTGTGGGGCCACAGTAGACAAGTGTGGGGCCGCGGTATACAAGTGTGGAGTCACAGTAGACAAGTGTGGGGCCGCGGTATACAAGTGTGGGGCCACAGTAGACAAGTGTGGGGCCACAGTAGACAAGTGTGGGGCCGCAGTAGACAAGTGTGGGGCCGCGGTATACAAGTGTGGGGTCGCGATATACAAGTGTGGGGCCGCGGTAGACAAGTGTGGGGCCGCGATATACAAGTGTGGGGCCGCAGTAGACAAGTGTGGGGCCGCGGTATACAAGTGTGGGGTCGCGATATACAAGTGTGGGGTCGCGGTAGACACTTGTGGGGTCGCGATATACAAGTGTGGGGTCGTGGTATACAAGTGTGGGGTCGTGGTATACAAGTGTGGGGTCGTGGTATACAAGTGTGGGGTCGTGGTATACAAGTGTGGGGTCGCGATATACAAGTGTGGGGCCGCGGTAGACACTTGTGGGGTCGCGATATACAAGTGTGGGGTCGCGATATACAAGTGTGGGGTCGTGGTATACAAGTGTGGGGTCGTGGTATACAAGTGTGGGGTCGCGATATACAAGTGTGGGGTCGTGGTAGACAAGTATGGGGCCGCAGTAGACAAGTGTGGGGTCGTGGTATACACGTGTGGGGCCGCAGTAGACACGTGTGGGGCCGCAGTAGACACGTGTGGGGTAGAGGTATACAAGTGTGGGGCCGCAGTAGACAAGTGTGGGGCCGCAGTAGACAACTGTGGGGCCGCAGTAGACAACTGCTAAATGGTATAATAATATATTTACTTTACGTTACTTTACTTTACTTTACTTTACTTTACTTTACTTTACTTTACTAACTTTACTTTACTGTATACTTTACTTTTTACTTTTAACTTTTACTTTACTTACTTAACTAACCCAAAGTATTAACAGTTTTAACCAATTGTTGCCTAGAACCGAACCAGAGCTAATCCTTTCAGCCAGTGCCCCCTCTTTCTCTAACGTGCCTTTAATACATCATACCATTTCTGTACAGGTTCAAATGTCAAAGACCAGAGGTCACTACACAGCCTGAGAAAGTTTATGCCAGACACTAATGGTACCCAGACATCGAGTTCCGCGGGTTGAACAGGTAAGACACAGATACCCGGGCCCTCAAGTTTCCGATCGTCTCTAACTGAAGGATGGCCAGAGATGAACCTGGCCGGGACAATAGGCGTGACAGTTCATGCTACGGATGCTCAATTGACCAGGGGCTATCGCGGTCAGTTCTGGTCAGCGCGTGTCATCCTGAGGTTGTGCTGGGTCATAGAGTGTCCTGGGAATCGGCTCCGGACGTCTCTCTCGCCACTGGTTGAATGACCTTGGCGGATTGATGATATCTTGTCTGAGTGTTGATTGTTTACATTTTGTCTGTGTTGATTGTTTATGTCTTGTCTGTGTTGATTGTTTACGTCTTGTCTGTGTTGATTGTTTATGTCTTGTCTGTGTTGATTGTTTATGTCTTGTCTGTGTTGATTGTTTATGTCTTGTCTGTGTTGATTGTTTATATCTTGTCTGTGTTGATTGTTTACATCTTGTCTGTGTTGATTGTTTATGTCTTGTCTGTGTTGATTGTTTATGTCTTGTCTGTGTTGATTGTTTACATCTTGTCTGTGTTGATTGTTTACATCTTGTCTGTGTTGATTGTTTATATCTTGTCTGTGTTGATTGTTTACATCTTGTCTGTGTTGATTGTTTACATCTTGTCTGTGTTGATTGTTTATGTCTTGTCTGTGTTGATTGTTTATGTCTTGTCTGTGTTGATTGTTTACATCTTGTCTGTGTTGATTGTTTATATCTTGTCTGTGTTGATTGTTTACATCTTGTCTGTGTTGATTGTTTACGTCTTGTCTGTGTTGATTGTTTATATCTTGTCTGTGTTGATTGTTTACATCTTGTCTGTGTTGATTGCTTATATCTTGTCTGTGTTGATTGTTTACGTCTTGTCTGTGTTGATTGTTTACGTCTTGTCTGTGTTGATTGTTTACATCTTGTCTGTGTTGATTGTTTATATCTTGTCTGTGTTGATTGTTTACATCTTGTCTGTGTTGATTGTTTATGTCTTGTCTGTATTGATTGTTTACATCTTGTCTGTGTTGATTGTTTACATCTTGTCTGTGTTGATTGTTTACATCTTGTCTGTGTTGATTGTTTACATTTTGTCTGTGTTGATTGTTTATGTCTTGTCTGTGTTGATTGTTTACATCTTGTCTGTGTTGATTGTTTATATCTTGTCTGTGTTGATTGTTTACATCTTGTCTGTGTTGATTGTTTATGTCTTGTCTGTGTTGATTGTTTATGTCTTGTCTGTGTTGATTGTTTACGTCTTGTCTGTGTTGATTGTTTATGTCTTGTCTGTGTTGATTGTTTACATCTTGTCTGTGTTGATTGTTTACATCTTGTCTGTGTTGATTGTTTATATCTTGTCTGTGTTGATTGTTTATTTTATGTCTTGTCTGTGTTGATTGTTTATGTCTTGTCTGTGTTGATTGTTTATGTCTTGTCTGTGTTGATTGTTTATATCTTATCTGTGTTGATTGTTTATGTCTTGTCTGTGTTGATTGTTTACATCTTGTCTGTGTTGATTGTTTATATCTTGTCTGTGTTGATTGTTTATGTCTTGTCTGTGTTGATTGTTTATGTCTTGTCTGTATTGATTGTTTATATCTTGTCTGTGTTGATTGTTTATATCTTGTCTGTGTTGATTGTTTATATCTTGTCTGTGTTGATTGTTTATGTCTTGTCTGTGTTGATTGTTTATATCTTGTCTGTGTTTATTGTTTATATCTTGTCTGTGTTTATTGTTTACATCTTGTCTGTGTTTATTGTTTATATCTTGTCTGTGCTCAGTGTTTATATCTTCCATGTGTGGATTATTTATATATTACTCGTGTGGATTATTTATATCTTGTGAGGATTGTGTATATCTTGTGTGAATTATTTGTATCTTGTGTGGATGTTTTTTATATCTTGTGTAATTGTTTACATCGTGTGTATTGTTTTTAGCTTCTTACGTTGTGGATTGTTCATATCTTTTCTTTCTTGTGCCGGCTGTTTATATCTCGCTTGTCTCTGTGTTGCTGGTGTTTATGTTGACACAAAATAATGACCTGTATGGTTGTTTGTATTGTGAACTGCATGTTCAGAAAAATGGCGGACGGCCTGTAACTGAACCAGTAGGTTTTGCCTTATGCAGCAATGTATTTGCAACTGCTGGCTGTATAGTGACTGCCGTTTCCACCGACGATTAACTATAATTTTCGTGGTGGACTGTTGTGTTGGCATTCTGGCAGCGGCCTTACGCATGTATGCCTGTGCGTGCTGTTGGTTTGTCGGGACTGCTGTCTATTCATCTCTTCACATGGGACAGTGAGGAGAATTTTTTATGATATTCACTGGCACAGGAACGGAGCATTATGGGGTTACCCTTTGCCGTTAAATTTGAACCACGACCAGCTACTAACGACTATTGTCCCGGTAGAGTCCTTATATATTTTTCCATTGGTTATGGGCTCAATCCCTATCGGAGCTGATTCGGATTTTTAAAATTTACCTGAGCGCCAGAGCGACTGAGCCTAAAATGAGTACCAAGAAATTCATTTAGAAGTAAAGACAGTCTACGTATTATGATGTTTATTTTAACCATCAATAGCAACATATTCTCACTGTTCGGCTTGTTTTCATCGTTCATTTCACATTCGTCTTAATTATTATTCCTTTCTTCTCCCCTACAATAACGTCTTCTTCGGCCATTACTACTATTACTAATACAACAACAACAACAACAATAACAACATCAACAAAAACAACAACAACAACAACAACTACTACTACTACTACTACTACTACTACTACTACTACTACTACTACTACTACTACTACTACTACTACTACTACTACTACTATTACTACTACTACTACTACTGCTGCTGCTGCTGCTGCTACTACTACTACTACTACTTCTACTACTACCACTACTAACACTACTACCACTACTACTACTACTACGACTACGACGACTACTACTACTACTACTACTACTACTACTACTACTACTACTACTACTACTACTACTACTACTACTACTACTACTACTACTACTACTACTACTACTGCAGCTGCTACTGCATCTACTACAACTCCTCCCCCTCCTTCCCCTCCTTTCCCACTCATCCTCCCCCTTTCCTCCTCCCCCCCCCCTCATCCCCTCCTCCTTATCCTTCTCCTGCTGCTGCTGCTGCTTGTCAATATTATTATTATTATTAATAATTTTTAATTACTATGATGTCCATATTCCATAGTGAGTCTAGATAGATTAATTACTATAGCGTGTCTTGTTTGTTTATATTGCTCACTAAGATCGTTTAACTTCATTAGTATACTCACATGGGAATTAATTGTTGTAACAAAAGATAATTAGGTCAACGAACAGACAACTCACAACAAAAACTGGGAATGTTAACCGGAAACGGAAAGACAAACAGGAAGTGCAGACAAACAACGATGCTCCAAACTCACAGTTATCGGATGTTGTAAACAAAATAAATCTTTGACAGAAAGACAACAGAAAAACGAAAAATAAGGACTACCACCACTTGTTGCTGGCATCTGCTCAACTGCCCAATCAACCCCCACTGACCAAAAAGACCGCACTGACCAATCACCCTTAAACTGACCGATCACCCGGAGAACTTAAATTTTGACACCGGGCCGTTATTTCAGACCAACGCCTTGTCCGAAGACACGGTCAGCATGCGAGGGTCATGTGTGGTCATTTCCACGTGAGTGAGGGTCATCGTTGAAGTCCAGTGGTGTCCTGGGAAAAGGGTTACGTCTTTCTGCCGCGGATTTCTATAGGTCAGAAGTTCGGGGTATGATTGTGGGAACAGGTTAGACCGGACGAAGGTCTGTACTTTACAGGTAAAGTTACACGCAGTAACATGTAGCCTGCCTCCTACCGTTGGGGTCCAGAAGTTCGTGCCTACGATTTTCACTTAGATCTTTCTAGGTGTGAGGACTAAATTAACAGGTAATTGATTGGCTCGTTTT
>OY992896.1:73690390-73750390 GCA_963921405.1 Cepaea hortensis
CTACTTACTTTATAAAATGAGGTTTAGAAGGACGAGACATACATAACTGTAAAGTATGAAGGGAAAAACTATGTCAAGTAATCGGTTCTTGTATTAACACGATCTTGAAATGGTCTTCACCCCCCCCCCCCCCCCTCCTGGAAACCATGAAATTCCCCCCTGGGGGGGGGGGGAATTCCCCACCGGTTGAGAACCACTGCTGTAAAGGATATGCAAATAACTTTTAATTTTTGACCAATGTAGAGGCTGAACCTGTTGCCTCCACTCTTATCCATTCTACCGTTATGACCCATTGATGTATTTATTACCTCACTGTTTGGCATGCCTCATTGAGGAATCTACATCCCTCTTTCGTTTGAAGTCTAGTAACACGTGTTCTTATTCGCCTCAATTTCTCAAGGGACATAACCACGTGTCGCCTAACAGAGTTAGCGTCCTTGGAGACAGCAAGGAGACAGCGGAATAGAGGACGCTGATAAAATCTCCCTTGATCTGGCTTCCCTTCGGATTCCCCGCAGATAGTGGTCGGGAATTGCCCAGCAGAGATCAGACAGCACCGCGTGTCTTCTAGCAGACAGCAGAGATAGCCGGCTGAATTATTTATGGAGTTTCATACCGAGTGTCCCCAGCAACGGTCGCGAGGGTGGCGTGAGTTCCAACTGTGGATGCTCAGATGAAGACAGCAGAGAGACGGAGTCCCTGAGTCGTTGGTAATGAGTGGGTAGAGAATAGAGACTTAAAAACAGATTTGCTGCTAGATTTGCTGCACGAGCTATGCCTACTTACCTTCTGCCTACCTGCCTGGCTGCCTACCTATCTGCTTGCATGCCTGCATACATACCTACGTGCCTACCCGCTTGCCTGCCTCCTACCTACCTACATGCCTACCCGCCTGATTGCCTAGCTACATGCCTGCCTAGCTACCTGCTTGCTTACCTACATACGTGCCTGCATTGCTGACTGCCTCGCTACCTGTCTGCATACCTACCTACCTACGTGCCTGCCTGCCTGCCTACCTACCTATCTGCCTGCTTGCTTATCTACTTGCCTACCTACCTGACGGCCTGCCTGTCTTAATACCTACCTACCTACCTGTGGGTCTGCTTGCCTGCCTACCTGCCTACCTGCCTACCTACTTAATTACTTACCTACGTACTTTCTTATGTAATTACATGGCTGCCTGCATACCAGTCTATCTATCTAAGCACCTGTCTACATAAGTATCTGTCTACCTACCTACCTACCTACCTGCCTGCCTGCCTGCCTACCTACCTACCTACCTACCTACCTACCTACCTACCTATATACCTACCTATAAAATTACATGCCTGGCTGCATGCCAATTTATCTACTGAAACACAGCTACTACTACTACTACTACTACTACTACTACTACTACTACTACTACTACTACTACTACTACTACTACTACTACTACTACTACTACTACTACTACTACTACTACTACTACTATAATTTACATCAGCCGAACCCTATCCGACTTTTGAGGTACTTGCAATTAACGTGCCCAATTCAAAGACAAGAAGAACGCATTGTAGGCCCGACTGATCGGTATGTGGAACGAAAACCCTACGCCGCGATCACAGGAGATAATGTAAGTGCTCAAACCTCTCAGCCACGACGACCGTTTACCGATACCGTAATGTTCTGAAACGTGAAAACTGAATATACTAGGCAATGTAGAGAGCAAATTTACAATCTGTGTACAGGAATGTGGTACACAAAGTACACGTTACACGTCTTTGCAGGACGTTGCATCTACACGGCAATGTTGCGTTCAGTAGTTTGTCATTGTTGCGAGAAGTCGATATTTAAGACCATCTGACCAGTTTTAAAAAACCCTGACCATGAAATATAACACAGCTCAGATACAGTCTCTAGTTCACAAATAAATCTGTTTTAACAATTTAGCTCAATGCGAATGAAATCCATGCCTACCAGGTGACAGGTAATAGTCTAACCACTACTTGTCCTTAAGTATATGGTGCTGACTACACATCATTAAATCACTCGGCATTAGATGGGTGACGTGGTAACTATCACACCAGCTGGTTTTATTTCCCGAAAAATGTATTGGTACCAGTGTTAGGTTGGGTGCAAGTGGGGGCTCAGGGTTGTGAAGAAAACAAATTATTTCCTTTCTAAAATAGGATTCGAATGACTATTCGTGAATAAAATCACATAGTATTGTTTGGCACTCATAGAAGTGAATAGAAGGAAGTGGTGACTAGAGGATGCACTAGAGCACATAAACATTGAAAGCTACAGTTACCGACCGGGATTCGAACCTGTCACCTCCAAATGACGACGGCACGACACTGTAGGAACAAGTGTACTTCGACGCATGGCCAACTAGACACCCCAAGTCCACATCGCTATCAACTCCGACAACCCGCCCGCTTCCCAACTTCAAAGCCAAGGTTTCCCCCCGAGAACGTTAAGATGGAATGGCTAGGTACAAATGGCGGTAGTAAACAAGCCACACTTCAGGGCACAAGCGAAGGGATTAGTCGCTTCAATAGGGAACATTCCATATTGAATAGTCACGTTATGGTGAGAAGAGAGTATTTACACCTTGCTATGTACAGATAGCAGATCTCCCTGGTCTAGGGGTTACACGACTTTCTCCGCAATCCCGTATACTCTCGTGAGTAACGTGACGTGCGCGAGAATCGGAAGCGGTTCAATCCGCGTCGGTAACTTACGGGGTATGTGAACCAGTCGCTCAGAAAGCAATGGCAAACTACTGAGCGTAATCTTGCCAAGAAATCAACAATCAGCTGAAAGATGCTGATGCTGACAGCTATGTCCTGTAAAGGATATGCGAACAAAAAAAAAAAAAAAGAGAAACAAACAAACAAAAAGAAATGTACAGACAGACGTTCCAAAGAGCTATATTGGGCCAGTCCTAGTGTACGGAAGCTAATCATGGACACTTTGCAGACAATTGTGTGGTTATACGGAAGCTGGGGGTGGGGGTGTGGTTTTATAGAAGAATGACGAGAAAACACGGTGGACGGATTGAATAAGTAATGAAGGTATCTTCAAAGAAGTTAGCTCGCAAACTGATTCCTCGCATCAGAAGACAGTCCACATTATTATCTGAGCATGTCATGAGAAGGGGACAGCTGGAGTATGTCATCACTACAGGAAGGAAGAGTCAAGGGGAGACCAAGAGAGAAGATGCTAGACATTCTGACGTCATGTAATGGAATATCAGAAATGGTTGGCGACACAGGAGACCGAGGTCTGTGGGTAGATGCTATCACCAATGCCGAACGACATGAGCTATAGACACAAGGATGTGCAGACACACAACACAGACAGACATTTGTCAAAATAACTGTCATTATTGCCTATCTCTCTCTCTCTCTCTCTCTCTCTCTCTCTCTCTCTCTCTCTCTCTCTCTCTCTCCCCCCCCCCCCCAACTTCTTCCCGTGTCCTACACGGAGATAGGGCCTTGAGCTTGAGAAATTAAGGCCCCTCGGTGCGGGTCAGCATCGCAGAATGGATAAGAACGCGTGTTCTTAAACTTCCGCTGTGCTGATGCCGAGGTAAGCGGTTCAACCTTTACACCGGACAGTTGGACTAAAATGTTGACCTATCGTCCTTGACTTGCGGATGTTAATTGCGGGTTCGCCTGATGACAAGGGACACTGTTAATAGGGAAAGCTAATCCACACGCAAAATTCAGCCCATCACTGCTATAAATAGTGTGTATGGACTACGCTTGAGTTCAAAGCGAGCGAGCGCCAAAAAAAAAAAAAAAAAAATAAAAGCCGTACGGCTTGGGCTGTCGCCTCGAAATATACAGATTAGGGTTTTCTTTTTGGACCCGTCAGAAACGGGGAACAAAAAATTCATAACCTTATCCAGAAGTCGAACCCAGCTGTTCACAGACAGACATTGAAACGTCTGAATTAACAGACAGACATTGAAACGTCTGAATTAACAGACAGACATTGAAACGTCTGAATTAACAGACAGACAAATAGCTTGATCGCAGACATTTCCAGATCTAATCTCATCTCATCTTGTCCCTCTTGTCCCTTGTATAAGCAGCAGGAGAGTGCCCGTTTATGGGCTTCATATATGGAGATTCCCATGGACAGTGTTAATCACTATGTCCATCATTTGGTCAGATTTTTATGTCCTTAACCTACGACTGGCCTAGCTTGCTTGCTTGTGTTCGTTGGCTTGAGCTCCAACGCGAAGTCCTGTATGTCGGATGAAGACATCCTGTTGTCCAACATCAGTGTGATGTCATACAGGACCTGAGGTTTGCGTGAGTATCCGTTGTCCCATGTCTGGCTTATTGGTGTGCAGACTGGTGGTTCCTCGCCGTACAGGCAGACACTCTCCGACTTCGGAGGAATCGGCGATCCTACTGACTTTAGCCAGGACCCCGAAGGGACCTGTTGCCCACGACGCTCGACGAGGACGCGTCAATAGGTCTTGGCCAGTATAGAACCCGGCCCTGGTGCCTTGGAAACACCTCTGCGTCCCACTGGCCTAGCAAACCGACATGAGATCTTTTCCCTACTGCTCGAAGATAAAGAATGAAACATAATGGGACATTTCTTTATAATTAGTTGCATATCCTTTATAGAACTTTGTATTGGACTCCAACATCTTTGGCTGTTTGTAATTTTTTTGGCAAGTTTACGTTCAGTAGTCTGCTATTGCTTTCTGAACCACCGGCAATTATACCCTTGTAAACCAACGCAAGGCGGTCTGCTGCCAAATCGCCAGCAGCTACGTTTCGAACGCGGTATGCGGGATTGCCAATTGCGTCCTTAACCCCTTCGCTATAGAGCCGACTATTTCTTGATGCCCACTGTAAACTGGAGCCGGGCTCCGCGGCGATGGCGTTGCGGACGCGATTCGTAATGCCGCTTACCCGGATTCGAAACACAACGGTGACCAATTTGGCAGGAGACCGTGTTGCACTGGTTTTAACGTGTTGGTATGGGAGCCGGTCGTTCAGAAAGCAATAGAATACTACTGAACGTAAAAACTTGCCAAGACATCAAAAACAGCAGTAAAATGCTGGTGTTGACTGCAACGTCCTGTAAAGGATAGGCAACTATGAAAAAAATTAAAAAAATAAAAACTAATGATCCGTGGTAGACTAGTGGCTAGACACAAGCCTGCCGTCCCGCTGGTGGTGGGGTCGAATTCACACCGATGGTTTTTAAAAAAAAAATTAACCTGAGTTTCCAGGTCAGCCTAGTCTAAAACAGATCCCAGGAAACTGGCCGGGAGGTTAAGGCGGCGGACGTGGTATTGACCACATTACACATCGAGTGTCGGTTGGTCTAACAAATATGGCGCTAGAAGCAATAAAATGGTGTTAATTGCAGCCAGAAAGAGAGTGTTTAACTTAGAACCTGTACTTTTGTATGGATGTGAAAAGTGGACAATGAGTAACAAGCTGAAATAATATTCGAATGGCAGTGGAAATTTGGTTTCTGTCGAAAATGCAAATAATACGAAGGAAATGATGTTCAGACCAGATAGAAATAGAGGAAAAGGCCGACCACGTAAACGTTGGACGGAGAGAATAACAGAATCCATGGGAATATCGATATATGAAGCTCATAATCGGGCACTCTCTCGATGTTAATACTTCACCTCGACACCGCAAGGTACAAGAGGAACATGATGAGATGAGATGAGATGAGATGATGAGACAATGAGCAAATCCTACAAGAAGTACATGAAAACAGTAAACCGATTAGATAAATTACACGTAGACAGTCAAAATGTGTTGGATATGTTATAAGAAGAAAGAAACGGAAGAACTTGGTGACAACTTTCAAGATTGAGTGGAAAAGAACAAGGGGAAGGCAGAGAAGTAAATACCTGGATGGCTTGACCACAAGGCATGGTCGAGACAAGAACACAGAGCTGATCCACGACACTGGCGATCGTGTAAGATGGCGAAACATGACCGCCCACGCGTATCGGCATAGCACATGATGATAAGAACTATTTACCGAGAACGCCTAATGGCGGTGAGAAACGAGGTCCTGTCCCTGTAAAGTTAATTTACTCAGCAACCAAAAATGTCCGTTATAATTGCAACCAAACGTCACATTCCAACACCTGTTGAGTCTAAATTACTTAGTGTATACATCTTTAATCTCGTTCAGTTTTCAGAATTTTTCTTTACCGTTGTCTCCAGGAAGTTTGCCAAATCCGCTGACCAGATCAAAGAGTCCGCGGTTCAAAGAGATTCTCGTCCCCCAGTTTTTGCTTAGAATTGCCCTCCTGGTGTCAAGGTATCAACGCTCTGTCCCTTTAATTCGTCACCTCCAGAATCTACGTTTTCCGCCCTGTCTTAAGATGTCTTTAGTAGCGGTGTTTGTATTCAGGCCGGAAACCTGTCCCCCTTCTGATCCAGATATTTGCTAGATTAGCTCAGCATAGCTGTAACTGTAACTTTTGATCCAAATATTGTCTAGATTAGCTCAGCCTAGCTGTAACTGTAACTTCTCATCTAGACATTTGATAGATTAGCCCAGCCTAGCTGTAACTGTAACTTCTCATCTAGACATTTGCTAGATTAGCCCAGCCTAGCTGTAACTAACTTCTCATCTAGACATTTGCTAGATTAGTCCAACTTAGCTGTAACTGTAACGTCTGATCCACATGTTTGCTAGATTAGCCCTGCCTAGCTGTAACTGTAACTTCTCATATAGATATTGGCTAGATTAGCCCTGCCTAGCTGTAACTTCACATCCAGATTAGCCCTGCCTAGCTATAATTGTAATTTCCCTGGCTAATTGTTAAATGACGCCAATTGCAACGAGGTAAACAGAGTGCCAAAGTGCTACAAAGAACCTGTACTTTTGTATGGTTGTTAAATGTGGACGATGGGCAGACAAGCAGAAAAACATCTAATGGTAGTGAAGATGTGTTGACTTTTAAGCGACTGTTTTTTTTTTATACAAAGAATACCAATGAGCAAGTCCTACAAGAAGCAAATGAAAACCGTAAACAGATTACAGAAATTAGGTGTAGACAGTCAACATTCGTTTAGTAGTTTGCCATTGCTTCCTGATTGATCGGCGCTCATACCATTGTATGGAAACCAACACAAGGCGGTCTGCTTATAAAACGCCCGCAGCTGTGTTTCGAACGCGGTATGCGGGATTACAAATTGCATTCACCACAGCGCCTGTTATAGTACAACATCAATGTTTTTTTTTTTTGGATATCCTTTACAGGACATCGCTGTCAACATCAGCATCTTTCAGCTGATTGTTGATTTCTTGGCAAGATTATGCTCAGTAGTTTGCCATTGCTTTCTGAGCGGCCGGCTCATTATCCCGCAAGTCACGAGCGCGGGTCGAACCGCTTCCAGTTCTCGCCTCGCTGCGAGACCCTGCGTGGATAAACGGGATTACGGAGAAAGTGGTGTAACCCCTCAGCCAGAGAGACCGGCCCCTAACGCATGGTATCACATTGTACATTCTGCTACGCGATATCATATTAGACGATATATCGCTCAGTATGATGGCATATTATAATCCAGAATACACTGTATCGACATTCTACACACTTCACCCTGGTTTCGAGCCGGTTGAGTTGGCCCATAGAGTAAGTGTATCATGAAGAGCTGTTACACGGGATAGCTCGAGTACTGCCAAATCACCCAGAACAAAGTGGACGAATGAAGAAAACCCTGACACGATCTTGTCGAAACGTATGTCAGGAGGACTTGACAAATATTATGACATGGCCGTCCAGAGGACAACGCCACTACTTGTAGGTCATTGTGGGCCGTCTTTGGCGTGTCCAGCGGTAAATGAACTCCAGGAAATCAATGAGGAGACAAAGGAGTTTGTGAAGCAGACACACAAATGCCGGGTGAAGGACAATGGCTGACAGCTTACAGTATAAATCTCGCTCCTTGATCACGGTTCGCGGGATCTTGGGGGTGTTACCTGGCTGACTGCGGATTTGCAGGGATTCTTAAACTGTCGAGATTTATGAACCTCTGATGGTGGGCTGGTTAAAACTATGCACGCCTGTGTGAGTCTGCTGGAATCAATGTTTAGCTTGACCTTTTATGGTGGTTTACGAATATATGTTTACCTCTGTCGTGAAGAGTGTCTCCTGTGAAGTGTGTGTACATATTTACCTCTCTTGTGAGTTTGTGATACCACACTATCTATAATGGGGATGGGAGGGGAGGGGGGTGCATGATACGACAGATGTTGTCGGGGTCCTGTGGTATCGTGTGCATGGTGCCCAAGCACATGTACAACATGGCTTAAAGAGAATGATGCAGTAGAGAGTGACCAGATTTTCTGACCGACATTCAGAACTCCGAGAAAAGGCCAGACAGTCATGTAATTAGACTGCTACCGGTGACATTAGTACTGGGACTCTTCGCTGGTTGTTGCAGATGAGGATGAAGCACGTATGGAAATGTCCCAAGTGCTGTCATGTCGGTTCTTAACTCAACTCACTTATCTCTTTGTGAAGTCTATGCACACAATTTCCCTATTGTGAAGTCTACGTGCACAGTTTCCCTCTTGTGAAGTCTATGCACACAATTTCCATATTGTGAAGTCTATGTACACAGTTCCCCTCTTGTGAAGTCTGTGCACACAATTTCCCTATTGTGAAGTCTACGTACACAGTTTGCCTCTTGTGAAGTCTATGCACACAATTTCCCTATTGTGAAGTCTACGTACACAGTTTGCCTCTTGTGAAGTCTATGCACACAATTTCCCTATTGTGAAGTCTACGTACACAGTTTGCCTCTTGTGAAGTCTGTGCACACAGTTTCCCTGTTGTGAAGTCTACGTACACAGTTTCCCTATTGTGAAGTCTACGTACACAGTTTCCCTGTTGTGAAGTCTACGTACACAGTTTCCCTATTGTGAAGTCTATGTACACAGTTCCCCTATTGTGAAGTCTTTGTACACAGTCCCCCTATTGTGAAGTCTGTGTATATATTTGTCTGTCCGTCCACCCGCCCGTCCGTCCATCTGCCTGTCTGTTCACCATAACATATAACTTTGCCTTCATGTCCCCCCCCCCCCACCTCCATATCCTTCTATCTTTCATTGTGTGTAAATGTCTGTCTGTCTGTCTGTCTGTCTGTCTGTCTGTCCGTCTGTCTGTCTGTCTGTCTGTCTGTCTGTCATTTTCTCTCTATATTCATCATAAAGTAGTATTCTGCCTTCATTGCCGCCCGTTTGTGCCTGTCTGTCTTTCGGTCGGTACGCCTGTCTGACTGTATCACATGCCTCTCTATCCATCATAAAGTATCATTCTCTTTCTTGACGGCCCATTTGTTTCTATCTTTCTCTATATAAACTTCTCCCAGTCCTTGTAGCATCACGTGAGCGATATCGCATTGCAACATCTACAGCCACCACTAGCATCACCAGATGGCGCTACAGGCCGACACTAGCAAGTCACCCAATGGCGTCTCATAATTTCTCGCTTAATCTTACAACTTTGCTCACTCGACGCACGTGCACCCAACAACAGCTCTCACGCCGGGCAAAAAAATTCTATTAATTAGACCGGTTGCGGTCGAAATGAGCAAACTAATAATGGCCGCGAATTCCTGGCGTCCCTAGCAACCGCCATGACAATCTTTGAGAAGGGAGATTACCACCATCGTTTCGCCGGTAAGGGAGGTTACCTCAAATGATTACTCTTGTCTTCGAGAGATGATGGATGAAAGGTAGTGTAAAATGCCTTATGGCGGGAGTCCCATAGATGCGGAGGAGATCAATCAGATTCGTAGCTCAGATTAGATATGCAAATGAAGCCAGGAAAACGCGAATAAGAGAAGTGGAAAGGTGAGAGTGACACCTGGAAAAAGTAAAATGGCCGAGGCATATTTTGGTGGTGAAGTATCTTGGAAAGTTAAGTGGAAATGAGCGGAAATTACTGGACAATGACAACGGTATAAATCAGATAATTGTCGGTACAAGCACAGAGTCCAGATAATCACGAAGCAAATACTTTCCTAGGGGTATGAAGTGTTCTGGGTTCAAACACACTAGGTCACAGCATAATGAGATGAGGTGATCGTCCCCTTCCCTTCTCGTCTTTCTTTCCGAGGGAAATCCAAGGGATTAAACCATCTAAACCAGTGGTTCTCAACCTTTTTTGGCCCGAGCCCCCCTTCACCATATTTTCAGAACGTCATTCACCCCTTTCGAATTTCCTACCTAAATCCCCCCCCCCCGCCCCAACACAGTATACGTAATAATGGAAGCTAAATGTAATAGCACATACTAAAACAAGTCTAGACGTCCCCATAAAACGTGATTTGTGGGTCTACTTACTTTATAAAATGAATTTTAGAAGGGTGAGACGTACAGAACCGTAAAGTATGAAGGGAAAAACAGTATCAAGTAATCGGTTCTTGTATTAACCCGATCTTGAAATAATCTTAACCCCCCCCCCCCTCCCTGGAAACCCTAAAATTTCCCCCCCCCCGGAGGGGGGGGGGGAGGAATTCCCCACCGGTTGAGAACCATTGATATAAACTATCATTTCTATCATTTATACAAAGAACGTTGCGGCGAAAAACCTTCATCAGTAAACAATTACTTTAAAAAGCTCTCGTAACTAGACAAAATAAATACGGAGATGATGCTTAATACGGACTTTGCCGGCGGGCCCAGCGCTCCATAATAGGACGCATACGAATATTCTCTCTCTCTCTCTCCTCTCTCTCCCTGTCTCTTTCTTTCTCTCCTCTCTTTTACCATCTTCTCTATCTCTTTCACTCTCCTCTCTCTTTCTCTCTCCTTCTCTCTCTTTATCTCTCTCTTCTCGCTGTCTTTCTTTCTCTACAAACTTTCTCCCCATCCTCTCTCTCTATACCCTCTCTCTTTCTTTCGCTCTTTCTGTCTCTCTCCTCTCTTTCTCTCACACTCCCCTCTCTCTCTTGATCTCCCCCTCTCTTCTCTATCACACCCCTCCCCCCTCTCTCTCTCTCTCTCTCTCTCTCTCTCTCTCTCTCTCTCTCTCTCTTTCTCGATGTGTTCGTGTTTAGCTGGCGTGTTGGTGTAACGGTTATGACATTATACTGACTATGTTTAAATTGAAATCTGGCGAGATTTCGATGTCAGCTCTCGACCTTCACTACGAGAACGAAAGACTGGTCACCTTAGTCTCCCAGTTTGCTGGGACGTTACATGGTGCTATTTTATTCTTCTATCTGTGCGTATGTTTGTGCGTGTGTTGTTATTATAATCTGTGTGACCGCGGGATTAATACGGTTGTGCTTAAACTATCAATGAGCTGACAGCGATGTAGGAGGTTAAATCCCTACACCGATCAGTTGGACTTCAATTTTTCGTTCAGAAAGCAATGGCAAACTACTGGACGTAAAATTACCTGGAAAGTCGACCTGGTCTTGGGGTTGATCGCAACGTCCCGCAAAGAGCATGCAACATGTCATCTGATAAAACTGCTTAAAAGTCGACAGGATGTACTTCATTGCACCGGGTTTTATCCCATATGGCTTGGTCTATTTCCGCAGCGCGGAATGCGTCGCACAAAGCACTAACTCCGTAGCTCTAGCGACGAGAGCACAGGAGTCTCCGAAATATTTCACTCGTGAACCGAAGGACGCGGCCCGGAATCGAACCCACAACCTTCTGAGCCCGAGTCAAACGGCTTGACCACTTCGCCACTGAGACTCCCACGATAAAACTGATACACGTCCTCTTGTCCAGCTGGTAACATATTCCGCAGTTCAACTCTTTCAATCATGTATGATGCGTAAAGCACGTATGCTCTACCCACTATGCCAGCAAGACTCTACAAAGAGTCCTTTTTTTTTGTTTTTTTTTGTTCGCATATCCTTTACAGGACATCGCTGTCAACATCAGCATCTTTCAGCTGATTGTTGATTTCTTGGCAAGATTACGCTCAGTAGTTTGCCATTGTTTTCTGAGCGACCGGCTCACATACCCCGTAAGTTACCGACCATGAGAGAAACGCTACCGATTCTCGCGCAACGTCACGTTACTCACAAGAGTATACGGGATTACGGAGAAAGTCGCGACCATTCTAGACCAGGGAGACGGCCTACAAAGAGTACCTGACAATATTACTAAGTGAATGACCTCAAACCGCAACACCCCCCCCCCCCCCACCTTCAAGGGAGAGAGGTAACTGCCCACTCGACACAGCTGAGCCGCTATCGGAGAACTGCCAGGTTGGCTATCTGCAAATATTTGGCTTGTTCCCCGGAGGTAACCCGTCGGGAAATCCCACACTGACGGTGACCAGAGCTTGTTGGCCGCGATATCCAGGGTAACGACATGTGGTCTACTAGGAAGATAGGTGGACAGACTGATAATAGGAGATGAGTGAACAAACAGACATACAGACAGACAAAGAACAGTGCATACATTGGCAAACAGCCAGACAGACAAAAACAATGCATACATAGACAGGCAGATAAAAACAGTGCTTAAATATACAGACAGATCAACCGACCGACAGACAGACACACAGACAGACAAAAACAATGTATAAACAGACAAACTAACATACAGACATACAGTTAAAATAGTGCATACATAGATATACAAACAGGCAGACAGACAAAAACAGTGTCTATATTGCACTACTGACGAGCTCAAACGAGAGCAAAACTCAAGTATAGTGCTTCCATATTGACGTGGATAGGCCTTAGGTTCATACCAGAATACGATCAGCGTTGCCAGTAGTGGGTTGAGCTCAATATTTAAATTTCAGATCCCGAAACAACGAAATAATCAATATATATATATATATATATATATATATATATATATATATATATATATATATATATATATATATATATATATATATATATATATATATATATATATATATATAGTCCTCTAAAAGTAATGGAGTTTTGGTCATAGACCATAACTTTAGGAAGGGAAAATCCCAACTGCACCTCCACGTGGTAGAGGATGGAAACACACCACGGTGTGGCTAACACAGCTCTGGGGACCGAGTATCCACCGGAATAAGTGGACAACTCTGCAGCTGAGCAGAGCAGGGCACTCACTTGTCCTGACAGTCGGAAAATGGTTGTCAAAGGCAGAATTAAAAGACCGCAATGTGAATGTGGAAGGCAAGGGGAAACCACCACATTATCTTCCCAAGATTTCATGGCGACACACATTTCAGAAATAGTGAAGGACGTTAATGGCTGGCTTAGGACATCCTCGTCCGGTAGGGACAATCATGAGCCACAGGTGGCACCAGACCGTCATCCAGCTACTGATGGCAAAAACTAAAACTATAACTAAACTAAATAAATTTAGAGTTGGAACATGGAATGTTAGGACATTAAATGAGCTAGGAAAGTTAAATAATGTTCTAAGAGAAATGGAAAACTTGAAAATGAATATACTAGGCATAAGTGAGATGAGATGGAAGGGATCTGGCAAAATTATAACCGACAAACACAAAATAATTTATTCTGGAGGGGACACACGTGAAAAAGGTGTAGGAATAATATTAGACGAAAAAACAGCCAAGTCAATTAATGGATACTGTTGTATTTCAGATAGAGTTATAATGGTCAAAATCAAAGGCAGACCAATAGATATAAATATTATACAAGTATATGCACCAACAACAAGCAGTAGTGATGAAGAAATACAACACTTTTTCGATGAAACAGAAATGGCAATAGCTCAAATTGGATCACATGAAATAAAAATAATACTGGGAGGTTTTAATACAAAAGTAGGAAAGGGAAAAATAGAGGATATAGTGTACAAGAAATGAACGAGAGAGACTAATAGAATGGGCAAATATTAATGATATGATAATTAGAAACACATGGTTTAAACACCATAAAAGACGACTATACACATGGAAAAGCCCTGATATGAAAATACGCAACCAAATTGACTACATACTTATTAATAAAAGATTTAGAAATGCATTAATTAATGTAAAGACAATGCCTGGTGCGGACGGTAATAGTGATCATGTACCACTATGTGGACAAATAAAAGTAAGATTAAAGAGAGGGAAAAAAATGGTTAAGAACATGAGACTTAATAAAGAGGTTCTGAAAGTAGATAAAGAAATTCAAGAACAATACAGAGTGACTGTGAAAAATAAAATAGGTACAATGCAATAGCCAAAAGACAGAGTATAAATGAACAATGGGAAATGTTAAGGGAATCCATTCATCAAAGTAGCAAAGAAATATTACCGGAGAGAAGCCAAAAAGCCTGTAAGGTGTGGAATGCGCCTGGCCCTGCAGCCAGCAGGGTTAGGATCGGCTAGCCTCTCCCAGGAGGGGTGAAGAGCGAAAATTAGTAGCCTGTCGATGACCCGCAGACTACACAAGTCAACCCCCACCTCCACGTGGTGCAGACCGGGCAACCATGACCGCGAGGTCATGGGCTAACGGGGCTATGGCTCGCCATAGGGGATGGACTCCCTGTGGTCAGATTAGTGTCCTAAACCTGCGACTGGCCTAGCAAGCCGGCAGGGGATCTTCATACTGCTCGTAGAAAAACTAAGAAGTATAAACGGACCATAAGATCTGGAGTACGACAAGGTTGTGTCCTGTCCCCTCTCTTGTTCATAACATATATAGACAACATATGTAAAGAAACCAGCCAAGCAGAGACAGCAAGAATACCGCATGAAGAGAACACAGAAGAAGAACCATCTGCAAATCTAACCATTAGAGAACTCCTGTTTGCGGACGACCAAGCACTAATAGCAAAATCAGAAGCTGAATTACAAGACCACATGAATAGTCTAAACGAAATGTGTAGGGAACATAACATGAAAATTAGCACAAGCAAAACAGAGGTAATGACTACAACTAAAGAAGAACAAACAGCAACAATTCACCTAAACGAACATCCCTTGAAACAAGTAAAGAGCTTCAAGTACCTAGGAAGTATAATATCATCAAATGGCAGATCAGAAGACGAGATCGAAAATAGGTGCAATAAGGCAAATCAACTCATTGGACAAATGGCACCAATACTAAAGAACAAACATGTATCAATAACTACTAAGAAGGCACTTTACAACACAATCTTCCTACCAACTCTGTGCTACCAATGCCAAACCTGGACAATGACAGAAAAAGAGAAAAGAAAAATCACAACAACAGAAATTAGGTTTCTGAGAAGAATACTCAACGTATCAATAAGAGATAAGATCAGAAATGAAGAAATCAGGACTAAAGTAGGGGTTAAAGCTGCTCTAGATTTTATTAGAAAGCAACAAGTCAAATGGTTTGGCCATGCAAGTAGGCTACCAGTCAACAGTATGCCACAACAAGCAATGATGTACAGACCAGGTGGAAACAGAGGAAGAGGCCGACCACGTAAACGTTGGACGGGGGGAATAACAGAATCCATGGGAATGTCGATATACGAAACCCATAACCGGGCACTCTCACGAAGTTTATACTTCACCTCGACACCGCAAGGTACAAGAGGAACATGATGAGATGAGATGAGAAGCCAAAAAGCTAAGAAAAAATGGATGAATGAAGAAATCTTAATGCTGATGGACAAAAGGAAACAGAATAAAAATGACAAACAAGAGTATGCTAAGATAAATAAAGAAATAAGACATAAATGTGTGAAGGCAAAAGAATGTTGTTTAAACGAGCAATGCAAAAAAATTGAATTAAATTCCATAAAAGATCAAAAAATTATGCACAGACAAATCAGTGAGCTCACATGATGAAAAATAAGAATAAATACAGGGTGTTTGATATCAAAAACAGGAAAGATATTATTGGAGGAAGTTGCTATAATGAAGAGGTGGAATGAGTATATAAGAGAATTATATAATGGAGAAAGGGAAGAATTAACAGAAGAAAGTAACTTAAAAGGCCCACCTATTCTAAAAGAAGAAGTTGCTGACACTATGAAACATATGAAGAAAGGAAAATCAGCTGGGCCAGATGAAATCACAGTAGAAGAATTAGAAGTATTGTAGAATTTGGGGTAGATATATTAATTAATTTGGTTATTTCGGGATTTGAATTTTAAATATTGAGCACAACCCACTACTGGCAACGCTGATCGTATTCTGGTATGAGCCTAAGGCCTATCCACGTCAATATGGAAGCACTATACTCGAGTTTCGCCCTCGTTTGAGCTCGTCAGTAGTGCATATCCCTGACCGGATCCGGAAACAAGCCCCGGATCCCTGGCGTGTGAAGCGGGTGTGTAACCACGCGGCACACGTTGGACACACAGTCAAATTATCATAACAGAATATTACAACGTCACCCAGCGTAGGCTATGCTCAAGATTGCCCAATCGCCGCGACTGACGTCCGTCAATCTACGTGGACCCGATACGATCAGGACTTCTCACTGGCAAGGAACACCAGGCCTCCTAAATCCAATGAGCAATAATCAAATTGATTAATTTGGTTATTTCTGGAGTTGAATTTTAAATATTGAGCACAACCCACTACTGGCAACGCTGATCGTATTCTGGTATGAGCCTAAGGCCTATCCACGTCAATATGGAAGCACTATACTCGAGTTTCGCCCTCGTTTGAGCTCGTCAGTAGTGCATATCCCTGACCGGATCCGGAAACAAGCCCCGGATCCCTGGCGTGTGAAGCGGGTGTGTAACCACGCGGCACACGTTGGACACACAGTCAAATTATCATAACAGAATATTACAACGTCACCCAGCGTAGGCTATGCTCAAGATTGCCCAATCGCCGCGACTGACTTCCGTCAATCTACGTGGACCCGATACGATCAGGACTTCTCACTGGCGAGGAACACCAGGCCTCCTAAATCCAATGAGCAATAATCAAATTGATTAATTTGGTTATTTCGGGAGTTGAATTTTAAATATTGAGCACAACCCACTACTGGCAACGCTGATCGTATTCTGGTATGAGCCTAAGGCCTATCCACGTCAATATGGAAGCACTATACTCGAGTTTCGCCCTCGTTTGAGCTCGTCAGTAGTGCATATCCCTGACCGGATCCGGAAACAAGCCCCGGATCCCTGGCGTGTGAAGCGGGTGTGTAACCACGCGGCACACGTTGGACACACGGCCAAATTATCATAACAGAATATTACAACATCACCCATCGTAGGCTATACTCAAGATTGCCCAATCGCCGCGACTGACGTCCGTCATTCGATGTAGACCCGAAGCGATCAGGACTTCCAAATTAATCAATTTGATTATTGCTCATTGGATTTAGGAGGCCTGGTGTTCCTTGCCAGTGAGAAGTCTTGATCGTTTCGTATCCGATCTGATCCCTACAGCAGTGGGACATAACTACATAATGACATCCCTACAGCACTATTACATTAATACAGCATGACATCCCTACAGCATGACATCCATACAGCATGACATCCCTTCGGCACTATGATATCCCTACAGCACTATGACATCCCTACAGCACTATGACATCCCTACAGCACTATAACGTCCCTACAGTACTATGACATTCCTACAGCACTATAATATCCCTACAGCACTATAATATCCCTACAGCACTATAATATCCCTACAGCACTATGACATCACTACAGCACTACGACATCCCTATTGCATTATGACATCCCCACAGCACTATGACATCCCTAGAGCACTATAATATCCCTACAGCAGTATGACATCCCTACGGCATGACATCCCTACAGCAATGTGATATCCCTACAGCACTATGGCATCACTACAGCACTATGATATCCATACAGCACTACGACACACCTACAGCACTATGACATCCCTACAGCACTATGACATCCCTACAGCACTGTGACATCCCTACAGCACTGTGACATCCCTACAGCACTATGACATCCCTACAGCATGACATCCCTACAGCACTGTGACATCCCTACAGCACTGTGACATCCCTACAGCACTGTGACATCCCTTCAGATTGACATCTCTATATCACTATGACACAAATACAGCACTATGATATCCCTACAGCTCTTTGAAATCCATAAAGCACGATGACATCGCTACAGCACTATGACATCCCTACAGCCCTATAACATCCCTACAGCACTATTACATCCCTATCGCATTATGACATCCCTACATCTCTACATTACTATAACATCTCTACATTACTATATCGCTACATTACTATAACATCTCTACTTTACTATAACATCTCTTCATTACTATAACATCTCTACATTACTATATCGCTACATTACTATAACATCTCTACATTATTATAACATCTCTACATTACTATAACATCTCTACATTACTATAACATCTCTACATTACTATAACATCTCTACATTACTATATCGCTACATTACTATAACATCTCTACATTACTATAACATCTCTACTTTACTATAACATCTCTTCATTACTATAACATCTCTACATTACTATATCGCTACATTACTATAATATCTCTACATTACTATATCGCTACATTACTATAACATCTCTACATTAATATAACGTCTCTACATTACTATAACGTCTCTACATTACTATAACATCTCTACATTACTATATCGCTACATTACTATAACATCTCTACATTACTATATCGTTACATTACTATAACGTCTCTACATTACTATAACGTCTCTACATTACTATAACATTTCTACATTACTATAACATCTCTACATTATTATATCGCTACATTACTATAACGTCTCTACATTACTATAACATCTCTACATTATTATATCGCTACATTACTATAACGTCTCTACATTACTATAACATCTCTATATTAATATAACATCTCTACATTACTATAACGTCTCTACATTACTATAACATCTCTACATTACTATATCGCTACATTACTATAACGTCTCTACATTACTATAACATCTCTACATTACTATAACATCTCTACATTACTATGTCTCTACATTACTATAACGTTTCTACATTACTATATCGCTACATTACTATAACGTCTCTACATTACAATAACATCTTTACATTACTATAAAATCTCTACATAACTATAACATCTCTACATTACTATAACGTCTCTACATTACTATAACGTCACTACATTACTATATCGCTACATTACTATATCATCTCTACATTACTATAACATCTCTACATTACTATATCGCTACATTACTATAACGTCTCTACATTACTATAACATCTCTACATTACTATAACATCTCTACATTACTATAACATCTCTACATTACTATAACATCTCTACATTACTATAACATCTCTACATTACTATAACATCTCTACATTACTATATCGTTACATTACTATAACGTCTCTACATTACTATAACGTCACTACATTACTATAACATCTCTACATTACTATATCGCTACATTACTATAACATCTCTACTTTACTATAACATCTCTTCATTACTATAACATCTCTACATTACTATATCGCTACATTACTATAACATCTCTACATTACTATAACGTCTCTACATTACTATAACGTCTCTACATTACTATAACATCTCTACATTACTATATCGTTACAATACTATAACATCTCTACATTACTATAACATCTCTACATTACTATAACATCTCTACATTACTATAACATCTCTACATTACTATATCGCTACATTACTATAACATCTCAACATTATTATAACGTCTCTACATTACTATAACATCTCTACATTACTATAACATCTCTACATTATTATAACATCTCTACATTACTATAACATCTCTACATTACTATAACATCTCTATATTAATATAACATCTCTACATTACTATAGCGTCTCTACAATACTATAACAACTCTACATTACTATATCGCTACATTACTATAACGTCTCTACATTACTATAACATCTCTACATTACTATAACATCTCTATATTACTATAACATCTCTACATTACTATAACATCTATACATTACTATAACATCTCTACATTACTATAACATCTCTACATTACTATAACATCTCTAAATTACTATATCGCTACATTACTATAACATTTCTACATTACTATATCGCTACATAACTATAACATCTCTACATTACTATAACATCTCTACATTACTATATCGCTACATTACTATAACATCTCTACATTACTATAACATCTCTACATTACTATAACGTCTCTACATTACTATATCGCTACATTACTATAACATCTCTACATTACTATAACATCTCTCATTACTATATCACTACATTACTATAACATTTCTACATTACTATATCGCTACATTACAATAACATCTCTACATTACTATATCGCCACATTACTATAACATCTCTACATTACTTTAACATCTCTATATTACTATAACGTCTCTACATTACTATAACGCCTCTACTTTACTATAACGTCTCTACATTAGTATAACATCTCTACATTACTATAACATCGCTACATTACTATAACATCGCTACATTACTATAACATCTCTACATTGCTATAACGTCTCTACATTTCTATAACATCTCTAAATTACTATATCGCTACATTACTATAACATCTCTACATTACCATAACATCTCTACATTACTATAACGTCTCTACATTACTATAACATCTCTACATTACTATAACATATCTACATTACTATAACATCTCTACATTATTATAACATCTCTACATTACTATAACATCTCTATATTACTATAACACCTCTACATTACTATATCGCTACATTACTATAACATCTCTACATTGCTATAACGTCTCTACATTACTATATCGCTACATTACTATAACATCTCTACATTACTATAACGTTTCTACATTACTATAACGTCTCTACATTACTATAACATCTCTACATTACTATACCATCTCTACATTACTATAACATCTCTATATTACTATATCGCTACATTACTATAACATCTCTACCTTACTATAACATCTCTACATTACTATAACATCTCCACATTACTATAACATCTCTACATTACTATAACACCTCTACATTACTATAACATCTCTATATTACTATAACACCTCTACATTACTATAACATCTCTACATTACTATAACATCTCTACATTACTATAACATCTCTACATTACTATAACATCTCTACATTACTATAACACCTCTACATTACTATAACATCTTTACATTACTATAACATCTCTACATTACTATAACATCTCTACATTACTATAACATCTCTACATTACTATAACACCTATACAACACTATGATATCTATAAATTACTACGACATCCCCACAGCACTATGATATCTGTACATTACTATGACATCCCTACAGCACTATGATATCTATACATTACTATGACATCCCTACAGCATTACGACATCCTACAGCACTACGACATCTTTACAACACTACGACATCCTACAACACTACGACATCCCTATAGCACTATGACATCCCTACAACACTACGACATCCCTATAGCACTATGACATCCCTACAACACTACGACATCCTACAGCACTATGACGTCCTACAGCACTACGACATCCTACAACACTACGACATCCTATAGCACTATGACATCCCTACCACAGTCCGTCATCCTACAGCACTACGACATCCTACAACACTCCGACATCCTACAACACTCCGACATCCCTACAACACTCCGACATCCCTACAACACTCCGACATCCTACAGCACTATGACATCCTACAACACTACAACATCCCTACAGCGCTACGACATCCTACAACACTCCGACATCCTACAGCACTACGTGATCCCTACAACACTACGACATCCCTACCGCACTATGACATCCTACAGCTCTACGATATCCTACCGCACTATGACATCCTACAGCACTACGACATCCCTACAGCACTCCGACATCCCCACAGCACGATGACATCCTACAACACTCCGACATCCTACAGCACTACGACATCCTACAACACTACAACATCCCTACAGCGCTACGATATCCTACAACACTCCGACATCCTACAGCACTACGTGATCCCTACAACACTACGACATCCCTACAGCACTACGACATCCCTACAGCTCTACGATATCCCCACCGCACGATGACATCCTACAGCCGTACGATATCCTACAACACTACGACATCCCTACAGCACTACGTGATCCCTACAACACTACGACATCCCTACAGCACTACGACATCCCTACAGCTCTACGATATCCCCACCGCACGATGACATCCTACAGCACTACGATATCCTACAACACTACGACATCCCTACAGCACTCCGACATGCCTACAGCACTATCTGTCATGTGAGAAGCTCAACCTTTCATGTGCCAAGTTGTAATGTCGGTTATTTCTCGGAGATGTAATGACGCTCTCAACGCACGGGCCTGCCTGTTGTGTTTTGTTTGCCTGTTTGAAGATAAAATGCTAAAACAATGATGTATGAAGAGCCATTTTACTGCTCGCAGTTACGATATTTCCGTATCAGATCTTTATCTGAGGAACATAAAACAACATAAGTGCATTAGCAATAACTCAACTGTGTTGTAAAATGCTAATATGGCATTGGTTGGCGATAAACCTGGCATAAGATGAATGTGTAAAAGAGAGATTCTGAAGGGTCTATATGCCAGAAAGGATTTCGTAATCTTTGGGTTTTTTAAAGTAATGGATGAATAAAGTAATAATCGTTTATTTAAAGTAACAGAACAGGGAAAAGACAAGAGGAAAGGAATATATGTTGGAGGACATATTAGACAAATGAAAAATGAGAAAACAATAAGGCAGGTAACAAATAAGGCAGATCGCATCAAGAATAATGCAGGTTTTTGTGGAGAGGGATTAATTAATGAAGGAATGCAAAAGTTTCGCTAGTTTTGTAGTGAGAAAATCGGAGATTTTCGCTGGTGGTGTTTTTTGTTTATTTGTTTGAATTTCCTGTAAGATTGTGAGTTTTAATTTTTAAAATCCTATACACCTTCTTCTTCTTCTTCTTCTTCTTCTTCTTCTTCTTCTTCTTCTTCTTCTTCTTCTTCTTCTTCTTCTTCTTTTTCTTCTTCTTCTTCTTCTTCTTCTTCTTCTTCTTCTTCTTCTTCTTCTTCTTCTTCTTCTTCTTCTTCTCCTCTTCCTCTTCTTCTTCTTCTTCTTCTTCTTCTTCTTCTTCTTCTTCTTCTTCTTCTTCTTCTTCTTCTTCTTCTTCTTCTTCTTCTTCTTCTTCTCTTCTTCTTCTTCTTCTTCTTCTTCTTCTTCTTCTTCTTCTTCTTCTTCTTCTTCTTCTTCTTCTTCTTCTTCTTCTTCTTCTTCTTCTTCTTCTTCTTCTTCTTCTTCTTCTTCTTCTTCTTCTTCTTCTTCTTCTTCTTCTTCTTCTTCTTCTTCTTCTTCTTCTTCTTCTTCTTCTTCTTCTTCTTCTTCTTCTTCTTCTTCTTCTTCTTCTTCTTCTTCTTCTTCTTCTTCTTCTTCTTCTTCTTCTTCTTCTTCTTCTTCTTTGTCATATATTTTTGAAGGGAGTGGGAGATCACTGTAGTGCATGCCCCATCTCTAACAAAAGAAGTAGAGCCCCATCCTCTTCTATCTTCAATAACCCCAGAATATGAACCTTGAGTTATCTGCAGGCCTCGTTCTATTAAGTATTGTCTAGGAGATATAGATTATGGCCCTGGTAAGAATGGTAATTACTAACTGGGAATCTGCCCCTTCTCCAATGATTCTGATAGCTCTGGAGCCCCCTTATTGTTTATCAAATCTGAGGAAAGTCTGGAGAAGTTTCTCAGCCTGATTTAGATGAAGAAAACATGGATGTTGAGCAGTTGATAGATCTAGAGTCTTTTTATTTCCCCATTCAGTAAGTCATTATGAGTTAATTTATCTTTAAACAATCAAACACATAAACAATCACATCAGATTCTGACAAAATGATGTACAAAGAAGTTGTTGACACCGATAGGTTGGAACTGACAAATTAACAGAAGGTCAATTCATGTTAATCATTTATTGACTGGCCTGAGCCTTCTGGTCAGTACATACATCTCTATTGTGATTTACACAAAGTAATAGAACAGTTGCACGTTGGACCATTGTCCCAGACAATCAATAACAAGCATCAATATATGAGATGTCAACAAGTGTGAAAACATAGTAAACATTTTGATGTTGTACATATTAAGTATGATGGTGATGTCTCAACCATTAAATGTCAGTTTTCCTGAAATTGGGTGTGTAGTCTACCAATGAGAAAAGTAACCTGGTGACTGGAGGATTAGGTAAGCCAGGGTCCATTGACTGATGGATCCACTTCAGGTCTGCCCGTATAGCTCCTCTGAAGGCCTCCCCCTGCTCTGTTCATAGCCAAGTCATCCTCCATGTCACTTGTGGTTCATCTCTTTCTCTCGGCTTCCCTCTTTCAGGTCTGATTTAGGTGGTTAATTTGCTGATGTGTTGGGTGGTTGTTGGTATGTAGCCACCAAGATCACTGATGAATATTCGCATAAATATTTACATTCCTACCAATACAATAATAAGAAGTAGGTCGGAAGAAATCTAAATTCCTGAAGTAGGAACTAGTTCCCCTCCCCTCCTTTTCTCTCTAAGCTAGTGTTGGGTTAAGTTGGGGTGGTCAGAGTTTATCACACGGTGTACGCCTTGTATCAACTTTTTCCCGCTGTATGTAAGTTCTCATTTGACCGGGGTCAGTTAACGTGTACAGTAAGACATTGACAAGAGTGAGAATATGTCAAGATGCATGTAAATAAATGACATACATTTAGAACATTTCTTCCACTAAATGGTGTTTACAATGTGTATAAATAATTCTCTGTGTTTTCCCCATTAACTACTTCTTCTTCTTGTGTCTAATAACTCTCTCCCATTACCTGTTGTTGTTGTGATGTTGAGTGTTGGGTTGTGTGGTGATGAGTGGTGTGGAGTGGTGTTGTGTTTTAAGTTATGTTGAGTAATGAGTTAAGTTCACTGCGCGTGATGGTGTTCCGCGAAGCACAACTTTCTCATGTGTTGCAATTCATGTGTGCCCTTATCTAATTAAATTTGACATAAATATAAATATTTATTCCGCCAAACCCTATTAATTCAATAGATGAAGGAGAAAGGAAAGTTTGATTTCTCTTTCAGCTTTCTAAATTGTAAATAGGCATAGATAAGTCTGTTTTAGAACAAGGCACTTATTCTAGTACACGAACTGTCATTTCAGCTGTAGATAGTGATAGCATCTTTTATCAGTGTTTCTGGTGAAATGCACAAGATTGCTTTAGAATCATCACTTCTCACAGTTGTTTAGAATAGAATGTAGTAGTGGAATGCACTTCTTAAAGTTAATAATTATCTTTAAGAATATCAGAGATGGCAGTTCTATCTAAGAGAATATTAGAGTCATTTTGCCCGGGAATGGCTAGCCCGGGAATGGCTAGATCGTTAGAATCTACAGTCGAGCATTTTTACATTTCAGAGGTTTTAATTAATAATAATACATTTCAATTGACATCACAAACACGGGTTTACATTACTTGATACTTGATACATCGGGTTCTTAGTTTAATCACGGGACTAACAAACGTACCTCGGATCCAGACTTCTGCCTTGCCCATTGAATTTTTGGTCACACAATTTCTGACGTCTTTTCGCCAGGCATGGTTTTGCAAGAGTGGGCTGCTTATCATAATTTATACCGGCGTTGGCGCGAAAGCGGTGTCACGTGTCTCTCCCAACCAATGGGGTTCCGAGCTTTGTCTGATGCAATCTTTCTAAGAATCCACGTCATTTGTCACTTGTTCAGTTCCAGTTTCGATGTTAAGTTTTAAGTCCTAGTCTCCATTTGTGGTTGTGAAGTCAATTTCTTTTAATGTTGTTTCCTCTTTTTGCGGCACTTGTTGGTAAATGAATAATGTTGGTTGCGTTATGCCACATGGCCCCACTCCAGATTGTTCTATGGTATGGAACTATGTTTCCAACATTTTCAGTTATCAAGCTGTTCCCATTTTTCCTCCTTTGTATTCTCTTCTGCATCTGATTGACCTGGTTCATCAGGCACTGGGTGTCGACTCAGGAAGTCCGCTCCCACATTCATTTTCCAGGAACATACTCAACCTGGAACGAGTAAGGTTGAAGAAGCAGCGACCCACCTCATAAGTCGGGCATTCAGAGTCTTAGATGCTGCTAGAAACATGAGTGGTTGATGGTCACATTGCACTGTGAAGTGTCTGCCATATAGGCATGCTTGAAATTTCTGTACACTCCATACGAGCGCAAGACATTCTCTCTCGATAGTACTGTAATTTCTCTCTGCTGCATTCAATTTCCTGCTAGCATAAGCTACAGGGAATAGCTCTGATGGTACATCTCCCTTTCTCTGCAACAGCGTTGCCCCAATTCCTATGTTACTGGACATCGGTGCGCAGCACGAATGGTTGGTCGAGGTCTGGTAGATGTAAGACTGGATGAGCAGTTAATGCCTGCTTTAGTGCTGTGAAAGCTCTCTCACAGTCAGCTGACCAAGTGACTTTCTCTGGTTTCCCCTTTTTGGTAAGATCCGTTAAAGGTGCTGACAGAGTATTGAAGTCCTTGATGTATTTTTGATAGAATCCACATAAGGATACAAATGATCTTACATCCTTCTTTGTTTTTGGACGAGGTGCTCTCTGGAGTTTGTCCACATTTCCCTCTTGTCGGAGTTATCAGTCCATGAGATATCTTATGACCTAGAAAGTCCAATTCTTGGAATCCTATCTGACACTTCTTTGGTCTAGCCGTCAATCCAGTTTCTCTGAGGCGCCTGAACAAAAGATGCAGGGTTTCTACATGCTCTTCAAATGTTTCAGTGGCGATCAGGATGTCATCCATGAAGTGACTGATGTCTGGATGCTGTAGTGGGTCAAGTAATTTTTCTCATCATACGTGTAAAGACGCTGGGAGCATTACTTAATCCGAATGGAAGAACGTTGAACTCATAGTGTCCTCCAGGCGTGCTGAAAGCTAACCATGGTCTAACTTCCGGTTTTACAGGAATCTGGTAATATCCCTTACTGAGATCAATCCTAGTAAAGTATTTAGCTCGGTTGAGTGCTGTGAAGAGTTTATTCTGTTCAGGCAGAGGTTCTGCTTGAATTCAGTTATAGCATTGAGCTGTCGATAATCGATGCACAATCTATGTTCTCCACTTGGCTTTCTCAATAAGACGACGCTAGCACTGTAAGGTGATTCAGATGGTGAGATTATTCCTGCGGTGAGCAGCTGTTGTATTTCTTCCTCTAAAGTCTTTTGCTTTGCATAAGGAACTGGTAAGTCTTGACTCGCACAGGCACTGTGTCATTCAACTTCATGTCAAATTCCTCCAAATCAGTTCTTCCTGGCTTATCAGTAAGTACTTCTGCATATTTTGTCATAAGTTCCCTAATCTGCTTTTGCTGATCCTTTGTTAAGTTGGGATTGATTTCCACATCCTTAAAGGTCTCTTTGGCTTGCAGTTGGGCACTCGACTCCCATTGTTGATCCTTCTTCGACTTCAGTAGCCACACTCATGGCCATCAGATGTGCAGGTTTGGTGGTTGAGGGTCTTTCATGATATTTCTTCAAGAGGTTTATGTGAAATACTTTCATCTTGCCTTTGACTGAAATTCATGCTAGTTGGTACGTGAGATCTTCTCCGTCACTACATAAGGTCCTCTCCATCCTATTTGCAGCTTATTCTGACTGGTTGGAAGCAGCAACATCACCTTCTCTCCTACCTCTAACTCTCTATCCTTTGCCTTGCGGTTGTAGTTACGAGCAATTCTTCGTCTGGCTTGACGTAGATTGACATTCGCTTGTTTCCAACTGTGTTGTAAACGATTTTTCAACTCGGCAACATATGTATTTGCAGTCACGACTGTATCATCTGTAGTATTATCAGTCCATGTTCGCAGTAACGCCTCAAGGGGTCCTTTGATCGGTCGTCCAAACAACAGTGTGGCTGGAGGCAAAACCTGTTGAGTGATGGGGTACTTCCCTGTAAGCAAATAAAGCTGCAGGTAAATACAAGTCCCAATCCTCTGTCTTCTCCTGGGCAATTTTGCGCAGGATACTAATCAATGTCCCGTTCCACCTTTCCACAAGTCCATTTGACTGAGGGTGATATGGTGAACTGAAGATATGGCGTGCATGAAAAAAGTCTGAAGGTCTCTTCCATGAGCTTACCACGAAACTGTGAACCGTTGTCCGTCAAGATCCTTTGTGGGAATCCTAGACGTGTGAATATTCCTAATAATGCATCAGCGACGTGTTTGGAGTCACAGCTGGGCATAGGAACTGCTTCGGCCCACATTGTTGTTGTGTCCACAAGCGTTAATATGAATCGGTTTCGCCTCTTCGTTGCTGAGAGAGGTCCGATTATGTCTACAGCCACTTTCTCAAATGGAATTCCAGTGATTGGCGATTCACCCAACATTGCCGGTGGTGTCCGGTGTTTTGGTGATACTTTCTGACACTGTTGGCATGATTTTACAAACCGTTGTATGTCTGAATTCATCCCTGGCCAAAAGTAGTGAGTGGTAATCCGCTGTGTAGTAGCGTTGTGACCCATGTGCCCACTGAATGGTAGACTATGACCCATCTCTAAGATCTGAGTCCTGTATTGAGTTGGTACAACAAGTTGATTAAACTCTTGTCCAGCTCGTCCTGCTTTTCTGTAAAGAAGTGCTGACTTCATGAACAGATCACCTTTACGTAGAGGTAAATGTGATTTTGGCAGTTTTCTGAAGCAGGGTTCCAAGGTGCTGTCGGCCTCTTGTGCCCTCTTCAGTTCCTCCGTTCGAGGGATTGGCGTAGTTGTTTCTTGAGTTTTTGTTGCCTGTGATCGAGTGGTCATGGTCGCCATCGCCACAGGTTGAACAGGTTCTCCTAGAACGATAAATCTACAGCCGAGGATTACAGGATACATCGGATCGTCCAAGATTTGCTGCCTTGATCGTCCCAGTGACATACCGCGAGGCTATGTTCACTTTTGCCACTGGAAGAGACATATTTGTTGAACTCTTCAGTGGTCCCTGTAATTCCACTATTTCCTCTGTCACCTGTTCAGGGTGAACTAAGGATGATGAGACAACACAGTCATATGATAATCCAGTATCATATAAACAGGTCGTTTTGAATCCATTTAGCAAGATGGATTCTACAACCGGAATACGAGATGATGTGTCTTGATGAGGTGTCTGTTTGGACGTTTCACCAGTGCTCACGTTTCTCTCTTTTCGGTTGGCCAAACATGCCGCTGTGTGTGGAGGTGGCTTCTTCCTGCAACTCTGAAATGTGTGACCTCTAATCTTGCAATGGGTACAGAATGGTTTGTCCTCCCTCGCGCTGTTTGGACTGAATTTTGGGTGTTTTTCAGGGATTTCCCCTTTTTCCCGGTGGCTACAGTGCTTTCACCCTCTTTTGGCTGTGGAGTTTTATTTTTGAGAGGGGGTGTTGTTCGAACGTCCCTTTCCTCCCATCTCCTTTTGAGATTTCTCAAATCTCTCTGCCAGGATGATTATAGTTTCCAGGCGGTCAGCACCGTCTTGGGTTAAGAATGCCTTCATTTCGTTCTGCATTTTCCCCCTGAACTGATCAATGATAATCATTTCACGGAGTCCTTCATAATTTTCCTCAAATCCTCCCAAGGAAGTCATCTTTGTATGTATGACTCAGTCTTTCCACTAGTTGTGCGTAGCTCTCACCCGGTTCCTTCCTTGCGGTTTTGAACCTGAGTTTATAAGATTCGGCGTCCACTTCGAATCGGCTCAAGAGTGCCGTCTTGAGTGTTGTGTAGTTCTGTTGTTCCTCTCTAGTGAGTCTTGAGAACACTTCATACGCCGTGGATCTTAAGGCCTGCGCCAACTTCGTCGCCCATCTACTTTCTTCAAGCCCACAGCTGACAGCCATTGCCTCGAAGCGTGATAAAAATCCTTCGATGTGGTCAGTCTGTTCATTAAAGGGTTCCAGAGGAAATGACATAGCTCCTGAATTAAGTTGAGAGACGTGAGGTGGTTCTGTCACTGGCGATCCTGATGAGGTTCGATGGGTGTAGGACCACTCCCTTTCTCTATTCTCCGGATCTCCACTTCAATCTCCTTTCTCCTCAACTTCCTTATCTTCCATTTCAGCCTGTAGTCGTTTCTCTTTCTCCTCCAATTCTGCTTGAAATCGTTTCTCTTTCTCCTCCAATTCTGCTTGAAACTGTTTTTCCCTCTCAGCCAATTCAGCCTGAAGCTGTTTTTCTTTCTCAGCCAATTCAGCCTGAAGCTGTTTTTCTTTGAGAGCCAATTCAGCCTGCAGTCTTTCTCTTTTGTCGAATGCATCTGAAACATAGTTAGCTAGCTCAAGGCCATCTAACCCGCATTCTCTACCCGTTTCTGTTATTTGGGCTCTAAACTTTGCAGTTTCCGCCATGTCTATAATTTATTGCTTTGTTCTGCCAAAGATATAATTGCAGTTAGTCTGATCCGCGTAAGCCTGTCAGTCCCTGATCTGCAAAGATACAACAGAGCATGTGCAATATTAAAAACACCCTATGTTATGTCTGTCTGTCAATGCTGGAAAAGCCAAAGGCAGCAGGCACTGAAATAACCAGATTTAATTCCTAGTAAAGAAAAGAATCTGAAATTAGACAGAGTTTTCCCAACGGATAAGATTTTCCGGTGGTTGATGAAATGCTGTTAAGTTCAGACTCCACAGGAAAAGAACACCTTCTCTGGAAGAGAAGTAGTGTTGGTAGAGTAGATACACACTATATATTTCACCTGGAGCACCTCTTTCTGAAGTATAAGCCTAATTGAACATGGCCCCCTTCTCCAGGAGTAAAATCAGTCACCTACTCTTATTTATCTATAAATGTCATTCATATCATGTGGCTGTCAATCAATATCCCACATGGTATCTGTTAAACATTCTAGAAAATGACAATGTTCAAAATCCAAAGATATCTGTGTTAATGTAATTGTTTAAAGGTTAATATATGGGAACCATCCAGGACTTAGCCCACAATATGTCATATATTTTTGAAGGGAGTGGGAGATCACTGTAGTGCATGCCCCATCTCTAACAAAAGAAGTAGAGCCCCATCCTCTTCTATCTTCAATAACCCCAGAATATGAACCTTGAGTTATCTGCAGGCCTCGTTCTATTAAGTATTGTCTAGGAGATATAGATTATGGCCCTGGTAAGAATGGTAATTACTAACTGGGAATCTGCCCCTTCTCCAATGATTCTGATAGCTCTGGAGCCCCCTTATTGTTTATCAAATCTGAGGAAAGTCTGGAGAAGTTCTCAGCCTGATTTAGATGAAGAAAACCATGGATGTTGAGCAGTTGATAGATCTAGAGTCTTTTTATTTCCCCATTCAGTAAGTCATTATGAGTTAATTTATCTTTAAACAATCAAACACATAAACAATCACATCAGATTCTGACAACATGATGTACAAAGAAGTTGTTGACACCGATAGGTTGGAACTGACAAATTAACAGAAGGTCAATTCATGTTAATCATTTATTGACTGGCCTGAGCCTTCTGGTCAGTACATACATCTCTATTGTGATTTACACAAAGTAATAGAACAGTTGCACGTTGGACCATTGTCCCAGACAATCAATAACAAGCATCAATATATGAGATGTCAACAAGTGTGAAAACATAGTAAACATTTTGATGTTGTACATATTAAGTATGATGGTGATGTCTCAACCATTAAATGTCAGTTTTCCTGAAATTGGGTGTGTAGACTACCAATGAGAAAAGTAACCTGGTGACTGGAGGATTAGGTAAGCCAGGGTCCATTGACTGATGGATCCACTTCAGGTCTGCCCGTATAGCTCCTCTGAAGGCCTCCCCCTGCTCTGTTCATAGCCAAGTCATCCTCCATCTCACTTGTGGTTCATCTCTTTCTCTCGGCTTCTCTCTTTCAGGTCTGATTTAGGTGGTTAATTTGCTGATGTGTTGGGTGGTTGTTGGTATGTAGCCACCAAGATCACTGATGAATATTCGCATAAATATTTACATTCCTACCAATACAATAATAAGAAGTAGGTCGGAAGAAATCTAAATTCCTGAAGTAGGAACTAGTTCCCCTCCCCTCCTTTTCTCTCTAAGCTAGTGTTGGGTTAAGTTGGGGTGGTCAGAGTTTATCACACGGTGTACGCCTTGTATCAACTTTTTCCCGCTGTATGTAAGTTCTCATTTGACCGGGGTCAGTGAACGTGTACAGTAAGACATTGACAAGAGTGAGAATATGTCAAGATGCATGTAAATAAATGACATACATTTAGAACATTTCTTCCACTAAATGGTGTTTACAATGTGTATAAATAATTCTCTGTGTTTTCCCCATTAACTACTTCTTCTTCTTGTGTCTAATAACTCTCTCCCATTACCTGTTGTTGTTGTGATGTTGAGTGTTGGGTTGTGTGGTGATGAGTGGTGTGGAGTGGTGTTGTGTTTTAAGTTATGTTGAGTAATGAGTTAAGTTCACTGCGCGTGATGGTGTTCCGCGAAGCACAACTTTCTCATGTGTTGCAATTCATGTGTGCCCTTATCTAATTAAATTTGACATAAATATAAATATTTATTCCGCCAAACCCTATTAATTCAATAGATGAAGAAGAAAGGAAAGATTGATTTCTCTTTCAGCTTTCTAAATTGTAAATAGGCATAGATAAGTCTGTTTTAGAACAAGGCACTTATTCTAGTACACGAACTGTCATTTCAGCTGTAGATAGTGATAGCATCTTTTATCAGTGTTTCTGGTGAAATGCACAAGATTGCTTTAGAATCATCACTTCTCACAGTTGTTTAGAATAGAATGTAGTAGTGGAATGCACTTCTTAAAGTTAATAATTATCTTTAAGAATATCAGAGATGGCAGTTCTATCTAAGAGAATATTAGAGTCATTTTGCCCGGGAATGGCTTTGCGTCGTTAGAATCTACAGTCGAGCATTTTTACATTTCAGAGGTTTTAATTAATAATAATACATTTCAATTGACATCACAAACACGGGTTTACATTACTTGATACTTGATACATCGGGTTCTTAGTTTAATCACGGGACTAACAAACGTACCTCGGATCCAGACTTCTGCCTTGCCCATTGAATTTTTGGTCACACAATTTCTGACGTCTTTTCGCCAGGCATGGTTTTGCAAGAGTGGGCTGCTTATCATAATTTATACCGGCGTTGGCGCGAAAGCGGTGTCACGTGTCTATCCCAACCAATGGGGTTCCGAGCTTTGTCTGATGCAATCTTTCTAAGAATCCACGTCATTTGTCACTTGTTCAGTTCCAGTTTCGATGTTAAGTTTTAAGTCCTAGTCTCCATTTGTGGTTGTGAAGTCAATTTCTTTTAATGTTGTTTCCTCTTTTTGCGGCACTTGTTGGTAAATGAATAATGTTGGTTGCGTTATGCCACATTCTTCTTCTTCTTCTTCTTCTTCTTCTTCTTCTTCTTCTTCTTCTTCTTCTTCTTCTTCTTCTTCTTCTTCTTCTTCTTCTTCTTCTTCTTCTTCTTCTTCTTCTTCTTCTTCTTCTTCTTCTTCTTCTTCTTCTTCTTCTTCTTCTTCTTCTTCTTCTTCTTCTTCTTCTTCTTCTTCTTCGTCTTCTTCGTCTTCTTCTTCTTCTTCTTCTTCTTCTTCTTCTTCTTCTTCTTCTTCTTCTTCTTCTTCTTCTTCTTCTCTTCTTCTTCTTCTTCTTCTTCTTCTTCTTCTTCTTCTTCTTCTTCTTCTTCTTCTTCTTCTTCTTCTTCTTCTTCTTCTTCTTCTTCTTCTTCTTCTTCTTCTTCTTCTTCTTCTTCTTCTTCTTCTTCTTCTTCTTCTTCTTCTTCTTCTTCTTCTTCTTCTTCTTCTTCTTCTTCTTCTTCTTCTTCTTCTTCTTCTTCTTCTTCTTCTTCTTCTTCTTCTTCTTCTTCTTCTTCTTCTTCTTCTTCTTCTTCTTCTTCTTCTTCTTCTTCTTCTTCTTCTTCGAGTACATCATCTGCAAAAAGCAACTCTCTGATCACTACCCTCCTAATGTTTGTCTTGGCCTTCAATCTCTGAGCGTGAGTGAATGTATATACCCCCATCCTGATCACGAAAGGCATATTTCAGTAGAAGTGAAAAGTATATTCCAAAGAGGGTGGGAGCTAGTACGCAACCTTGCTTAACTCCACTCTTGATTTCAAACTCTTCTGAAGTTGAGCCATCAAACTTGATTTTAATCTTCATGCCTATGTGGAACGATTCCACAATGGACAGAAGAGTTGTTGGGCAGCCAATCTTCTTTAGTACGTTGAACAGACCCTCACGACTGACCAAATCGAATGCCTTTGTGAGGTCAATGAAGGCAATAAACAGTGGTTGATTCTGTTCACGGCATTTTTCTTGAGTGAGTGCGTGGCGCGACACTGTGAGCTGTGAGTTTCGTGTGAAGTGCTTTTGAATCTGCCCAAGTTTTTATTTTTGGAACGTGACTGCATGTTCGGAGTGATGGCAGGTGGCTATGTCCCAGAGTTGACCAGTTTTTGCCTTATGCAGAAATGCGTGGCTGCTGGGCTTCTGGTTGACTGCCACTGCCGTCGGTGATGAATTGTATGTTCGTGGACTGTGTAGGTGAACATCTAGGAAACATCCAGATAGGAAAATGACTGCCGATTCCATCAGAGATAAATTGGGTGTTTCGTGGGGGACTGGTGTGTTGACATTCTGGCGGCAGCATTATGCACAGTGTGCGGGCTGTTGTTTGTCGAGACTCCTGTCTTTTCCACTTTTCACACTGGGCAGTAGGGAGCGTTTTGTGTGATATTCACTGGCACAGGAACGGAGCATAATGGGGATGACCCGTTGCTGTGAAGTTGGAACTGCGACTAACTAACTAACTAACTATCATATCAATGATAGACCGGTTCTGTCGAAAGCCACACTGTGATTCGGGGTAGACTTGATCTCCTAGGATTTGAAGTCTGCGCAGAATAATTCTGGCAAATACTTTTATAACAATACACAGAAGTGAGATACCTCTATAGTTGTTGCAGTCACTCCGATCGCCCTTGTACTTGTACAGCGTTATGATGCTTGAATCTTTGATATCCTATGGGACTTGTCCTTCTCGCCAGCATAGCTCTATTAGCTGGTGGATCTGTAGAGTTAGTGTGTCTTGCCCACTCCTGATAACCTCTATTGGAATCCCATCCTTACCTGGAGCCTTGCCAGGTGCAAGTTCATTTATAGCACATTTAACTTCTGTTATGGTGGGAAGTGTGTCCAGGTGGTCAAGAGTTGGTAGGGCCTCTATGGCGTTGAGGGCATTATCCGCTAGTTTGGTCTCACTTGAGTAATGCTCTAAATAGTGCTCTATCCATCTATCCATCTGCTGTTTCTTATCAGTGATGATTTCTCCAGTCAAGGTTTTCAATGGTGCACTTCTTTTAATCATTGGGCCACAGGATTTCTTTACCCCTTTATACATGCTTCTGATGTTTCCCTTATCACTTGCGATTTGAATGGACTCATATATCTTGATCCAATAGTCATTCGCACACTGCCTGGCAGCCTTTTGCACATCCTTCCTAGCTTGCTTCAGCTCACCCAGAATGTTACGCGTAGGTCTTTCCTTGTTTCTTAAGAGAGCTATCTTCTTCTTATCAATCAAGGACTGCAGAGTCTCGCTGTTGGCCGCAAACCAGTCCCGCCTCTTATAATCCACAGTGCCGTAAACCCCTACGGCAGTTTTATAAAGAGTTTCCTTAAGTTGACCCCACTTTTCACTTACTGTACAATTTTCTGGTGTATCAGTGAAAGCGTCTTTAAATTGAAAGCACTTTGCAGGATCGTGAGTGTTAATAATATTAATCCTGGGGCTAGATTTGTGTTTAGCTGTGTAGATTCTCTTTGGTCTCAGTCTAACCCTTGCAAAAACCAAAGAATGATCCGTATCACAGTCAGCACTGTGGTAGCTCCGAGTCAATGATGTATGGTTCAGATGTTATCTCCGTGTGATGATGAAGTCCAGTTGGTGTCAATGGCCGGATCTTCGGTGTTTCCATGTGACCTAATGCAGCTCTTTTGTTTTAAAAAGGGAGTTTGTAATACATAGGTCATTACTGGTGCAATGCTCCAGCAGCCTTTGCCCATTTTCATTCATGCGACCGATGTTGTATTTTCCAAGGAACACTGGCCATGAACTCGAGTCCTTGCCCACACGAGCATTGAAATCACCGAGCATATAAATGTAGTCGGATTTTGGAACTGCCTTGATCCCGGAGTCTAACTCCTCATAGATCGAATCCTTCACATCATCAGAGGAATCGAGTGTCGGTGCATATGCAGTGAGAATGGTGGCAAATCCACAAGAGGTTGCCAAGCGCAGGGATAATAGTCTTTCATTACCTCTTGCTGGAATTTCAATCATTCCTAGTAGCGAATTCTTCACTGCAAAGCCCACACCATGTTGCCTTTTTCTGCCTGCCCTCTACCCTTCCAAAAAAAAAAAAAAAAGTGTAATTGTTTTCCCTGAGTGACCCTTCCTCGGCGAGGCGAGTCTCCTGCAGGCCAGCAACACTAATGTTAAGACGATTGAGTTCGGCATCAATCACAGCCGTTATTCTCACATCGTCAATATTGGTCAAGTCAGTGGAAAATCCTGGACACATGGTTCTCACGTTCCAGGTTGCAAGCCGTATCTTGAGGTTTCTATTTTTCTTTTTATTAGTACCTGGTTCATTGGTTTTTACATCCTGCGATTCAGATTTTGTCCTAGGCCCAAGCACCAAATGAAGCAAGCAGGCTGTGGCGGATCAGCACCCAATTGGCCGGGGGCTGCCCAGCTTGAGGCGGGTGGTTGCTGATCAGTCTGTAGGTGTCTCCCACCGTCAGAGGCAAAGCGTGGCGCCCCATGTCTACGCAAATTGACAGAGACTTATAACCCGTAACAGTTGCCTTTCGCTTTGATTCCGAGACCGGTTAAGACCAGGGATGGTGTTATTGACTCTCCATAGGACTGTCACAGAATGATGATAGTTTAGTGATTCCCGGATAGATTTGGATGGACCATTAATGGCAATATAGGAGGAGGGTTAACAATTGTGTCGTTCATTCTGAGAGGAGGAATAAAATTAACGATCATTGACCTACGAATATAAAAATAGGATCCAGGTGTTCGCCGAGTCATTGCTTGACGATCTGACCGGACACGGGAAACGGTACGATCGCGCTGGGGGAAACTTCGACACCGGACAAACACAGTGGGAGACGGTGATCAGAGAATAGATTTCTTTGAAGTATTTCGCGTACGGGGAACGGAGGAACAGCGTAACAACGGAGGAAACGAACAACTAACCACTACGTGATTTCTCCGCTGTTTGATGGGCAGGATACGGCAAATTTGATTATAGATCAAACAATCAACGGAGGATTGGACACTTGTTATAAATAAGTAGCAACTGGGGTTGCTAGTTAGTGTGTGTTCCAAACTGGGCTGAAAGAGATATGCTCCTGAATGGGGAAAGAAATACACGTCCCTAATGGTTTAAAGAAGGGGGGATATTAGTGTGTTATTCGCTAGTGTATTTCGATTCCAGGAGGATAAGTGCATATATAAGGTATTAATATCTTAGTGTAATAGTAGCATAGGGATATAGGTGTTTGTTCTTAACGTGTGAAATTGCATTCGTTTATCTAGTCGTGTAAACTTTAGTGCACTCAGAAATCGTATGTCCGTATGTTTTTCGGATGCTTTTCAGTATGGCTAGAGAAGGACTCTCACATAAGAAAATTATATGAAGCAGACTCATATCACCAGATTACATATCTTCTCCACAGGTTCAAATCCCCCTATTGAAATCAGAGAAGAGATGAAGGTTACTGCACTTGAGCAAATAAAGTACATACTTAGAACCAACAAGAACATAGACATGTTTTAATATGAAGAAGTGATAATAACTTAACGTCAAATACAGAGCACTGTATGCTCAAACGAATATACAACTAAAACCCTTAAAAGGAAAAGACGTTAACCTGTGGCAAGCAGGGATACTTAAAACTGCATGCAATTGCACTGTGCCGAAACATTAAACTTTATTAACAATAGACATTGTGTAGAACATTCATAGTAACTCTAGACAATGTTGGATAGTGGCGGTGTGTATTCAGAGGTGGATTATAATACCTTCCAAAACGGGAAATATATGAACTTCAGTGACTTACCAAATCGGATTATTTTCTGGTGATAAGACATTGAGCAGTTGTTTTCTTCAAGAATTGGATTAAGTCCAGACTCAAGCAGGAGGAGATCATTCAGGGTGAGATCACTCCATTTCTGTGTGTGCTGTCCTGTGTTTTGGCCGACAGAAAAGGCGAGAAGAACTACGGCACATACGAAGTCAACCGTCCTATCTTGCATTCACACTAGCAGACAATACCAACTACATATGCACAGTCCATACATACACCAGACATAGTTTTTTTTGTTAATAAATCTTTTATTTATCGTTGAAAGGAACTGTTGTCGGAGTATGTGTTGAGGGAATAACCGAGAGAGTGAAAGAAATAGATATATGGAAGGGAAGACAGAAGGGAGGAGTGTAGACAGAAGTCAGTCAATAATCCCAACAGATAATAAGTTTGAAGATGTGCTTGTTGATTCCACATTCCTCCCGGGAAAACAAGTGACATAATTGGTGGAGCAGCGAGGTAGAACATAATACCCATATGAACTGGAGGCATAACAGGGCATATGCATAGAGGGGTACCTGCATATTGGCACAGGCATAGCGGAGTACCTGCATGTTGGGACATACGGATTGGAATAAATATAAGTATACATTGATGACTTTTAATGGAAGGACGTCCATTGGATATATGGTGCCATTACAGTTATGGTAGAAACTTTTCATTAATGCTGGTGACTTTGCAGTGAGAAAGTCCAGACAGAGTGAATGTGGATAGGTGGTAAGACACATTACATACCTAGTCACACGGTCACACGTCTACATAAGTCTTTATCCTATATCTCCTCTTGTGGATGAGAGAGTGATTGTGATGTACTGTGTGGTGTTGTAGATTAATAATATTGGATAGACATAGATAAATGATATAGGTTCTAGGTAGAATATAATTCTATAGTGAGTATTGCTTTACTGCCTTGAAGTGTCTGTACTCTATTTGCGGACTTACCTTCTTTAATATGGCCACTCCTAAACTAACAACAGCAGAACTTAGGGCCAACGGAGAAGAAATTGGGTTATCTGGCTCGGCCCTAACGGATTACGTACAGGAGAGAGAGAGGGAAATTCGTCATGCGGAATGAGAAGATCGAAAGATTGAGTTGGAATTGAAACGCATGGAAATGGAACAAATCAACAAGCGGTTGGATGCTGAAGTGGAGCAGACCAAAAAGAGATTGGACGCGGAAGAGGCCATCAAGATACGGGAACATGAATACCGCATGAAAGAGATGGAACTCAAAACACAAACTAAGGGAGAAATAGATGGCGCGGAAGGCGGATCATCGATAAATGGTGCAACCAACATGAGTGGATCTAGCTACCATGCAATGAAGTTTCCCTTAGCTGTTTATGAGGAGTCTAAAGAAAAATTTGACAACTTTGCGAATCGGTTCGAGGCTATGGCAGTCGCTATGGGACTGGATAGGAGCAGATGGGCTCTTAAATTATCCCAGGCCTTACGTGGTTCATGGTACGAGGTCTACACACGCCTCCCACCAGGACATGAAAATCAGTATGAGGAATTGAAAGCCGCTTTGATGAAGCATTATGAAGTCACAGCACAAACGTATCGGAAGAAGTTTAGAGCGTCTAGACGAGAGCCGGGATAGCTATTCGCCGCCTACAGTTTAAGGCTTAAATCCTATCTCCAGAAATGGATGGACTTGGCAGAATTCAAGAGGGATTATGAGAGTCTCGAAGAGATGATGGTGGTCGATGTCATGAATTGGCAGCCTTTACTTCCCAGAACAATTTTCGGTCCACTTTTGATAGGCCATGTAGAGAATCAACAGACGAACAAAACTGTTTTCTCTATATTCAAGGCTATACCGTCTTGACGTAAGCTTGCAAAACCTGCAAGTAAACAAACCACCAGGAATGGCTTTCTATTTGGGAAGTTAATTTGACACCAGTACCAGTCACCCCCAGAGGTTATCAATCCAGCCAGACGGGAGGGCAGACTCAGGGGACTGAATAGTAAAATGGCAACTAGATAATTAGTATACACCTTGGGAAACTGCTGACCCAGACATGCTGAATCAACAATGAACTGGGCCATGGACTGTGTAATTAAAACCGACCAGGCATGACACCTGATAAGCAGGGGTAGAAAATCGCCCAGGTGTGAACAACATTGACCCAGGGAAAGATAATAGCCCCAGGGCTGTAAACTAAGCCCCGCCCACTCTGACTGGCAGACTCAGGGAGGTGTGAACCAGGTCTGATAAGACAATTAACACTGAGCCTGTGGACTTGGGACCAGACAGAGAGGAGCAAGGTGTGATGGCCAGTTGCAATGATAAGGGCAATTACTGTCAGGAGGAGATAAGAAGAATTTATGACGGGAATGCCAAGGAGGTAATACTGTCTGCTTGACTCAGCTTAAATAAGGGTCCCTAGCCTGTTTATGTTAGATTAAGTTTGACTTCAGAACAGGTAGGCAGCCAGCTCAATGTTTGTAGTCATATGCATGATTTTTATGTTGGCTTCTATGAAGGATTTCTTAGTAACTATGCAACAGTCTTTTAGACATATGAACTTTCAGTCTATATCTGATCTGGGTTATTGCAGGAACTATCTTTGGCGCAGGTTACTTGAGTGTTCTTTCTAAGTTCTGTGTTCAATATCATTGTGCTGTAAGTGCTACTCTTCTGAGAAGTAGAAACTTATGGAAGGCAGGTCTTGTCTAGATATACTTGAGGTGTCGTAGCAGATGCTTGCCATCTCTTTCTAAACTAGACTAGTCTCGTTTTGGTGTGTGCATTTGTTGTACAGATTATAAGTCAACTGACTATTTATTTAATTCTTACAACAGCAGTAACTAAGTGTGATTAAACCGGGCAGCTCAGCAAATATAGCTGGTCTGTGTGGTAACTTCAATTAGACCTGTTGTATATCTCATTTTGTAGCTATACAATATTGGTACTCATTAATAATGACTGATGCTATTATGTTGAGTATCATTAGATGTCCATCTTGAAGTAATATAATGTTTACGGATATGTTGGATGTATGTATGTGTAATTTCATAAACTAACTAGTGCATTATGCTATGATGTTAAAGTATCATATGTCTAGTTTAATCAATATGTTTATGTGTATTGGATGTTTGGTATATTGATTTGTCATATACAAGCCTACCAATATGAAGTGTTATATTATGGTGTGCGCATTGGCACACTAACCATCGATTGCATTTGTAGCAGAGGTGTAATGGTACAGACATTACCCACAAGTGTTATGGGGTATATGGTGCTAGACCTTTTTCATCGTATGGTGGAGGGTAGTTCACGGAACCCTGGCACAGCTACGGGTCACGGCTTGCAAGCCCGGATGATCAGGCATTGTTATAATACCCTTACCGACCCTGTGAGCTGCTAAACTAACATTGGACGGAGCGGCTGTACGACACAGAATTTCTGTATTAGCGACATGGACATGGGGCGGCAGAAATGTAATCATTACAGGCGTGTGAGACAATTGAAAAGCCCGTCCCAGACTAAAGACAGTAGGGAGAAGGAGGATGGTGAACACAGTAGAGCTGGAAGATAAACTTGGCCAGACTGGTCATCGTATATGTTTGTGTTATGATATGTTTTAATTAGGATTGCGCTGATGTAGAACTGATATAACACATTCTTGACTTTCTTTCAAGCTCTCACAAGGAGCACCTATGTTATAGATCTCAGGACTAGAGACTACTGACTAGGTAGAGCCAGGACTGGCAGGATCGTCAGAATACCGGCAAGCTGTTTCTTTTGTGTGTGTCTACTGGAGAGTGGGGATCTGGACCACAGTTCCAGATAGATGAAGTAACAAGTAAAGTTACGTAATGTTTCTCATCACAATATGTTATATGATTTTATCATCCTCATATTGACAATCATCCAATGTCTATGATTAGTAAATAAATGTTGTAGTCTTGTAACTCATAGTTCTGTCATTATATGTTTTCCAATTGTGCATACGTGTTGTTGTGTACATTGGTGGGGGTTCACTTACACACCAAGGAAAGGAGCAGTCAGGGAGAAAACCTGTACTGAGATAGTCGTCTATACTAATATATTTAGACTTAAAACATCTATCTTAAGCTAACCTTCTCTTTCCTATACCTTGGCGAATATTCAGCACAGTTCATTTCATTTTGTAACGAGCCACTTAGAGCTGTACGTTGGATATTCATGGGCCTAATCTATAGTTCAGCCATATAGATTTTGTCCCTAGTCAGTTTCTGACTATTTGGGGTTGCTCGCCAGTGAATAATACATTCATCTAGCCGGTGGGGCACCCCGACTTATGACAGATTGGGGTCCCGTCCGGGATCCTGAACCAGGATTCTAGTAATCATAGTGATTCTACTAGACCCTAGACAAACGATTTTTCAAAGTTAACTCTTGTAATCTTCAGTCATCAAAATAGACTATCATCAAATGTAGCTACTTTTAGTTGAGGGAGTTTCAGAGTACATATATCACTTTTCAAAAGTATAACAGATAAGAACTTATGAGAAAACTACCATCATCTATCATTTAGTGTTATCATGAATCATTTATTGATAATTGAACACTTTAATCATATTTACATTGATGTGTTTGATGATTTAACTGCTTGACTGATTTGCAATTTTATGCTAATATATGCCATGTTCATTTTGACATGTATGCAGTGTATTTTAATGTTTATTTAGGTAAATATTACTGTTGATTACTGTGTAGTATATCTCTCACACTTACTTCACTGCTGTCGCCAGGTACTACTTGAATATTATTTTCAGTTGTCTTTCACTGCTGAGGCTAAACTATACACATTGGATAGCGTAGACTGTCAGTAGTTAACTCTTGTCTTTCTAGCTTAGATCTGATTTTTGATATATACATAGGAGCTAACCTGAATATAGTCATTAGCAATTATGTTCTTGCTTTACCGGAATCTTGAAGTGGATCTGAAGGCGCGCGCAGATTTCTCAGAGACCGCGAGAGGGTGGGGCATAAGAGAAGGCTTACAGGGAGAGCAACTAGAAACATATATCATAGCAGAGTTAGAATGGTGGGACCAAGAAGAAGACATTATGTTTAAAGAAAATGATGAGTTCTTTGAAGCACAAGAGCGTAGCAAAACTGAAGGAATAAAGATGGAGAAAACGCATATGGAAGCAGTCAATGCGGAGAAGCTAACCTTTCTAGCGGAACATAAGGTAGGAGATATGGATGCTCACCCAACCAGGAAGGAAGGGACATCTTTGCCACCCACCGCAGAATCAGAGGTAGTGGACCGGGAACTACAGGTTCTCATTCGACCCAGTCCTAAACGGAAAAGAGGGAAGAAAAAACATGCCAAGGGCATTTCAAACAGTCACAAACGTGATAACGGTTTGCACCACGGCAATAGTCGTTTGACAGTAGAGGACCTTCAGGAAAACCACTTGACTGCTACGAGAAATGAATCTCGAGAGAAAGAGGAACTGAAGACAACCTTTAATGAGGTCGCAGGCGGAGACCTAGCCGATTCTCACATTCCCTTCTGGTCACAGAATCACGAAGTGGAATTACATCTGACTGAAATAGGGAGGAAGGAAGGAACAGAATCCCAGGTGAATTTCACTGCTGCAACGCGGGAAGAGTCACTAATTATCAGTTCAGATAATTTACCTAGTAACAGTTACCCAGAGGACAACTGTTTGCACTACGGTTTGCCAGTACAAGACTCCCAGGAATCTCATTTTACTTCAACGAGAGGTGAAACTCAAGAGGAAGATGACCTGAGGACATCTTTTAAGGAGGTCGGAGATCGAAAGGTAATCGACTTTATTATTCCCTTCAGCCCAGACGAGGAAGAAGTGGGATTAAATTTGACTGACAGTGGAATGAAGGATGACCCGGAACCCCTTGTGATCTTTGAGGCTGCAGCTCAGGAAAAGACACTAGACATCAGTTCAAATGATTTACGTAGTGTGATGGATTGTGTAGACACCAGCCCATCACAGGATTTACCTCAACTGGACTTAGCCCATGAAAGCATGACCAGAGAGGAACATCCAGACCAGGAAACATTTCCTGTTGTTATCTCACAGTATACCAGTTCGGAGACTCAGGAAACACAGGGAATTGCCAGGAGCCAGAATATGGACTCTGATATTGTGCAGACAACATTGTCTGTAGTTGCTAAAGAAGAAAATTCTTTGCACAAGATGGAGGAAGAAACGCCTATCATCTCATTAGCTGAAGTTATCAGGGAATTCCAGCAACAGGGGCCTGAAGTAACAGAAGTCAAGAGTGGTTTGGAATCAACACTCTTAGGACTCAATCTACCCTTCAGTCAGGTCGATTTGATAGGAGTAGATCAGCTATTTGTGGATACTTTATTCAAAAGTAACTCCACTTTATCGCCCTGGAGTAACTATGTTATTTCTCAAGGCAGGACAACTGGGCACACTAAATTTCCCATTTCTAGCACGGTTTTTACAAGAAACTCTAATGTAGAGAAACTCAGCCCATTAACTGATTATCAGGGGAAGAAACCGCGACACCGAGGAGGGAAGATTGTTACGCCCGACTTTGAAGGAGGAAAGCGCCAGTTGAATTTATATCATGGGACCATGATGTGTAACATTATTCCTTTCAAAAGGAAGATATTGATGGATAAGTTAAGGGTCTATAAAGGATGGAGGCAAATCACGGAGACAAGCTTTGCGGGGGCCAGCTTATGCAAGACCTCACTACTGGTACATCCTCGGCTGAAAGGATTAAATCACGTGAGGGAGTGGACTAAGACCGTTGGCCAGAGGCGCCGAAGAATCCCGTTGATTGTGATCTTTCCCAGAAGGGTAAAATTACAACCTCCTGACAATTACCGGATTTTACCAAGCTATTGCATGGAATCCCGGCCGAAAACCAGGTACAAGGACCTATCCAAAGTATCATGGGAGTATGGAAATGGAACGTCTTTATGCAGATGCCGGACAACCCACTGCCACAAGGAATATTGGAAACCTTTAGGCAGATACAGAACGGAGAGTGCTTAGGCATTATTCTGGGATGTACGGCGTGCTTTGACAAAAGATTTCTGGCAGAAACTTTTTTTTTAAGGGGAAAGCTCTGTCACGAATTGGCAGCCTTTACTTCCCAGAACAATTTTCGGTCCACTTTTGATAGGCCATGTAGAGAATCAACAGACGAACAAAACTGTTTTCTCTATATTCAAGGCTATACAGTCTTGACGTAAGCTTGCAAAACCTGCAAGTAAACAAACCACCAGGAATGGCTTTCTATTTGGGAAGTTAATTTGACACCAGTACCAGTCACCCCCAGAGGTTATCAATCCAGCCAGACGGGAGGGCAGACTCAGGGGACTGAATAGTAAAATGGCAACTAGATAATTAGTATACACCTTGGGAAACTGCTGACCCAGACATGCTGAATCAACAATGAACTGGGCCATGGACTGTGTAATTAAAACCGACCAGGCATGACACCTGATAAGCAGGGGTAGAAAATCGCCCAGGTGTGAACAACATTGACCCAGGGAAAGATAATAGCCCCAGGGCTGTAAACTAAGCCCCGCCCACTCTGACTGGCAGACTCAGGGAGGTGTGAACCAGGTCTGATAAGACAATTAACACTGAGCCTGTGGACTTGGGACCAGACAGAGAGGAGCAAGGTGTGATGGCCAGTTGCAATGATAAGGGCAATTACTGTCAGGAGGAGATAAGAAGAATTTATGACGGGAATGCCAAGGAGGTAATACTGTTTGCTTGACTCAGCTTAAATAAAGGTCCCTAGCCTGTTTATGTTAGATTAAGTTTGACTTCAGAACAGGTAGGCAGCCAGCTCAATGTTTGTAGTCATATGCATGATTTTTATGTTGGCTTCTATGAAGGATTTCTTAGTAACTATGCAACAGTCTTTTAGACATATGAACTTTCAGTCTATATCTGATCTGGGTTATTGCAGGAACTATCTTTGGCGCAGGTTACTTGAGTGTTCTTTCTAAGTTCTGTGTTCAATATCATTGTGCTGTAAGTGCTACTCTTCTGAGAAGTAGAAACTTATGGAAGGCAGGTCTTGTCTAGATATACTTGAGGTGTCGTAGCAGATGCTTGCCATCTCTTTCTAAACTAGACTAGTCTCGTTTTGGTGTGTGCATTTGTTGTACAGATTATAGTCAACTGACTATTTATTTAATTCTTACAACAGCAGTAACTAAGTGTGATTAAACCGGGCAGCTCAGCAAATATAGCTGGTCTGTGTGGTAACTTCAATTAGACCTGTTGTATATCTCATTTTGTAGCTATACAATATTAGTACTCATTAATAATGACTGATGCTATTATGTTGAGTATCATTAGATGTCCATCTTGAAGTAATATAATGTTTACGGATATGTTGGATGTATGTATGTGTAATTTCATAAACTAACTAGTGCATTATGCTATGATGTTAAAGTATCATATGTCTAGTTTAATCAATATGTTTATGTGTATTGGATGTTTGGTATATTGATTTGTCATATACAATCCTACCAATATGAAGTGTTATATTATGGTGTGCGCATTGGCACACTAACCATCGATTGCATTTGTAGCAGAGGTGTAATGGTACAGACATTACCCACAAGTGTTATGGGGTATATGGTGCTAGACCTTTTTCATCGTATGGTGGAGGGTAGTTCACGGAACCCTGGCACAGCTACGGGTCACGGCTTGCAAGCCCGGATGATCAGGCATTGTTATAATACCCTTACCGACCCTGTGAGCTGCTAAACTAACATTGGACGGAGCGGCTGTACGACACAGAATTTCTGTATTAGCGACATGGACATGGGGCGGCAGAAATGTAATCATTACAGGCGTGTGAGACAATTGAAAAGCCCGTCCCAGACTAAAGACAGTAGGGAGAAGGAGGATGGTGAACACAGTAGAGCTGGAAGATAAACTTGGCCAGACTGGTCATCGTATATGTTTGTGTTATGATATGTTTTAATTAGGATTGCGCTGATGTAGAACTGATATAACACATTCTTGACTTTCTTTCAAGCTCTCACAAGGAGCACCTATGTTATAGATCTCAGGACTAGAGACTACTGACTAGGTAGAGCCAGGACTGGCAGGATCGTCAGAATACCGGCAAGCTGTTTCTTTTGTGTGTGTCTACTGGAGAGTGGGGATCTGGACCACAGTTCCAGATAGATGAAGTAACAAGTAAAGTTACGTAATGTTTCTCATCACAATATGTTATATGATTTTATCATCCTCATATTGACAATCATCCAATGTCTATGATTAGTAAATAAATGTTGTAGTCTTGTAACTCATAGTTCTGTCATTATATGTTTTCCAATTGTGCATACGTGTTGTTGTGTACATTGGTGGGGGTTCACTTACACACCAAGGAAAGGAGCAGTCAGGGAGAAAACCTGTACTGAGATAGTCGTCTATACTAATATATTTAGACTTAAAACATCTATCTTAAGCTAACCTTCTCTTTCCTATACCTTGGCGAATATTCAGCACAGTTCATTTCATTTTGTAACGAGCCACTTAGAGCTGTACGTTGGATATTCATGGGCCTAATCTATGGTTCAGCCATATAGATTTTGTCCCTAGTCAGTTTCTGACTATTTGGGGTTGCTCGCCAGTGAATAATACATTCATCTAGCCGGTGGGGCACCCCGACTTCTGACAGTCGACCAGATGCGAAAGCAAATGTCGAAACCTCTCAGAACCTTCTTGGGAGAGCAAGTGGCGGAACGGATTGATGTTGTGAATAAGCTGGCGGAACGATTCGTAGAGGTACATGGGGAGACTGAGGAACTAAGTACACAAACCAAAGGTCAGGAGAAACAAGAGAAAAAGAAACAAAAAAACTGGGAAGGAGAAAAAGTGGAACCTTATATAAAGCACACAGAAGAGAGTTCAGAGAAGGTGAAGGAAGGAAATCAGAACACCTCGAATTCTCCAGCGAAACGAAAGTTGTCCGAGAAGTGGTGTTCATTCTGCAAGGTGCCATCTCATAACACGAAGGACTGCAGATCGAAACCTAAAAGTTCTTACTTCGCAGCATGCAAAGTGATTCCTACGACGGTGATCACAGACAAGGCTGAGGTCGGCGAAGGAGAAAGGAACAAAAAGGACACACGGAAACCTAGGAAGGGAACATGGTGCACACACTGCCAGTCGATAACACATAATACTGTGGACTGCAGATGCAAGGCAGAAGACGCCAATTGCATAACCAACCTCGAGGAATCAAAAGAGGAAGGCAAGGAAACGGTCAAGGAGATGAAAAACACTCAAGACCAAGAGAGACCACCTGTGGGCGAACTGATTGAAGTCAATGGCCAGCAGGTTGTTTGTCTCTACGATACCGGTTTGGATGGGGAAGCTGTGATAGACGCCAGCTTGGTACGCCCAGACCAACTTACAGGGGAGACCATAGAAATACAGCCGGCAATGAGGAGTGCTGTTACCATGACGCTGCCAATCGCCAAGGTGGAGATTAAATCCAGGTACGTCACGGGCATTATTCCTGCGGCTGTATTAGCTGACTCCCTATTTCCCATGATCATTGGCACGAAATATGTCTTTTTGGGGATGCCCAAACAGCCAGCCCACCAGGGAACAGTAACCAGTGGATCTCAGGGGAAGGAAAAAGAGGCAGAAACACTATGCGACCACTCAGAGATAGGAGAATTGCATACTGCCCAGAGGAAGGATACTACGTTGCGTCCTTGCTACAGGAAGCTGCAAAGAAGTGCTGAGCGACCAGAACGGGGACAGTACTTTCTGAAGAATCGACTACTCTATCGGAGAGCTGGGAGGGGAGACAATCTGCACGAGCAGTGGGTGGTTCCAGAGACCCACCGTCCTCACATTCTTCAGAGTGGACACATCATAGGAGAGAATCGACACCTGGGTGTCAGAGAGACCTTGCAGCAAATTTCCGGCCATTACTGCTGGCCAGGAATGACCGGTGATGTACGCCGGTGGGTGAAATCTTGTTCGGAGTGCCAGAAAGCACCACCCAACAAGCGGACTAAGAGTAACATAGCTCTTAAAGTGGAAGACAAAGTGGAAGTGTGGAGTCCAGCAGAGACCAATATACTTCAAGTAGGATGGAAAGGACCTTATCCTGTGGAAAAGGTGGTGTCCAAGAACATCTACAAAATCCGGATCGGGGAAGAGCAGAAAAATCTCCCTAGGCATCTCATTAGGAAATATGAGGAGAGATCCGGGAGCAAAGCTTCGCACTTTATGGTGATGGCAGCCATTGGGACAAAGGTTACCAGTCCAGACGAAGACCAGAGATCGCCAGTACAACATAGGAGGGCCTATGGGACAGTACGTGATAGGTCAGAATTTACCCAACGAAAGGAGGAGGGAAATCACACGTCAGGGAAAGGACAAGAGTGAAAGTTTCACAGGTAACCAAGTTCAGAAGGGGTGGGTAACGTCGGGTAAGGCGGGAAATACCCAGGACTCCAACCGAAGAGGGGCTGACCAGATCCAATATCGTCCAAGATGGTCCTGGAAGCACAAGTCCAGGAGGTTTGGGCAAGACGACTCGGTCCAACGCGGACGAGGCGGAACAACCCCAGAGGCAAGGCCGGGGGAAACCAAGAGGACATGGAAGCAGTGTTACAATCAGGATGGGACAATCCGTCTGTATTGTGAGCCATCGCTTACGCCAGTCGAAAGGAGGTCGACTGAACGTATAGGAGCGAGGAGCCAACACTAGTTTCATTCGTGAGTAGTATAGTAGGGTGTCAATTAGAGAGCTTACTGGATAAGGAGGATCCATGTGAGGATCCAATCATATCATCAACACGTGATGTTAATAGCTACTTCGCAGAAGCTCAACGCACGGTGGATGTGATGGTCGTTGTTGAGGCAACAGGACCACTTCACAGTGGAATACATCTCGGGTAAGGAGAATGTAGGAGCGGATTTCTTATCTAGACATCCAACTCCAGAGGAAGAGGAATGAGTTGGAGGATCATAGGAATCAAAACTACATTGAAGAAGAGTCGACGCGGTCAACTCTCTTAAGAGGGGGCCTTTGTCACAGAATGATGATAGTTTAGTGATTCCCGGATAGATTTGGATGGACCATTAATGGCAATATAGGAGGAGGGTTAACAATTGTGTCGTTCATTCTGAGAGGAGGAATAAAATTAACGATCATTGACCTACGAATATAAAAATAGGATCCAGGTGTTCGCCGAGTCATTGCTTGACGATCTGACCGGACACGGGAAACGGTACGATCGCGCTGGGGGAAACGTCGACACCGGACAAACACAGCGGGAGACGGTGATCAGAGAATAGATTTCTTTGAAGTATTTCGCGTACGGGGAACGGAGGAACAGCGTAACAACGGAGGAAACGAACAACTAACCACTACGTGATTTCTCCGCTGTTTGATGGGCAGGATACGGCAAATTTGATTGTAGATCAAACAATCAACGGAGGATTGGACACTTGTTATAAATAAGTAGCAACTGGGGTTGCTAGTTAGTGTGTGTTCCAAACTGGGCTGAAAGAGATATGCTCCTGAGTGGGGAAAGAAATACACGTCCCTAATGGTTTAAAGAAGGGGGGATATTAGTGTGTTATTCGCTAGTGTATTTCGATTCCAGGAGGATAAGTGCATATATAAGGTATTAATATCTTAGTGTAATAGTAGCATAGGGATATAGGTGTTTGTTCTTAACGTGTGAAATTGCATTCGTTTATCTAGTCGTGTAAACTTTAGTGCACTCAGAAATCGTATGTCCATATGTTTTTCGGAGGCTTTTCAGTATGGCTAGAGAAGGACTCTCACATAAGAAAATTATATGAAGCAGACTCATATCACCAGATTACCTATCTTCTCCACAGGTTCAAATCCCCCTATTGAAATCAGAGAAGAGATGAAGGTTACTGCACTTGAGCAAATAAAGTACCTACTTAGAACCAACAAGAACATAGACATGTTTTAATATGAAGAAGTGATAACTTAACGTCAAATACAGAACACTGTATGCTCAAACGAATATACAACTAAAACCCTTAAAAGGAAAAGACGTTAACCTGTGGCAAGCAGGGATGCTTAAAACTGCATGCAATTGCACTGTGCCGAAACATTAAACTTTATTAACAATAGACATTGTGTAGAACATTCATAGCAACTCTACACAATGTTGGATAGTGGCGGTGTGTATTCAGAGGTGGATTATAATACCTTCCAAAACGGGAAATATATGAACTTCAGTGACTTACCAAATCGGATTATTTTGTGGTGATAAGACATTGAGCAGTTGTTTTCTTCAAGAATTGGATTAAGTCCAGACTCAAGCAGGAGGAGATCATTCAGGGTGAGATCACTCCATTTCTGTGTGTGCTGTCCTGTGTTTTGGCCGACAGAAAAGGCGAGAAGAACTACGGCACATACGAAGTCAGCCGTCCTATCTTGCATTCACACTAGCAGACAATACCAACTACATATACACAGTCCATACATACACCAGACATAGTTTTTTTTTATTAATAAATCTTTTATTTATCGTTGAAAGGAACTGTTGTCGGAGTATGTGTTGAGGGAATAACCGAGAGAGTGAAAGAAATAGATATATGGAAGGGAAGACAGAAGGGAGGAGTGTAGACAGAAGTCAGTCAATAATCCCAACAGATAATAAGTTTGAAGATGTGCTTGTTGATTCCACATTCCTCCCGGGAAAAAAAGTGACAAGGACAAAGCCTGGACTAAAATATAGAGACCATGTGTTGCCCATGCAGCATGATCCCTCTCTCGGCCTGCCTAGTTCACTCCAGAGGAAAGGTAACACCTATACATCTGGAAAAAGACAAGCTGCAGAAGCTGCCGGATCAGCAAAGCAATGCTCTAACTGTCCGCCTGTCGGAGCTTCGATCCTAGACCAGCTGCCAACCAAGGCTTAGGGCCTTGTCTTCCCTGCTATGACATTTTGTCTTTAGGTCACATTTCCTCGCAACAGGATCAGGCTTATACCCTCCCAATTGCGCTCTTTCGCCCGAAGCCGTTGGCACAATGTGGGGTGTCGGGTTTGGTAAGCGCTGCCCTTTGTAAAATGGAGTTCGTACGTGTGGAAGAAGACCACCTGCAGAAGTTGCCGGATCAGCGAAGAAATGCTCTAATTACCCGCCTGTCGGAGCTTCGATCCTGGACCTGTTGCTGTAGGGATGTTATAGTTTTTTAGGTATGTCATAGTGTTGCAAGGATATCATGGTGTTGTAGGGATGTCGTAGTACTGTAGTTCATAAATAAACACACATAGTATTGTTTGGCGCTCACAGAAGGAGAAGAAGGAAGTAGAGATTAGAGGACGCACTAGACAACATACAATTTGAAAGCTATAGTTACCGACCGGGATTCAACCCTGTCACCTCCAAATGACGACAGCGCCTCGTTGCAGGAACAAGTGTACTTCGACGCACTACCAACTAGAAACCCCTAAAAAGCTGACTTCGTTAACCAGATCTATCATACAGATGAACCTACAACTACGCAACACAGACAGAATTTGTACCAAATCATTGAGGTAGCACCATAGGTCTCATAATTTTATATTAAACTAGCGTAGGCCATAGAACAAACATTATAAACACACTGGACCGTAATACTGTGTCCAGTATATTCAGTTGCTATCGCCTCTAAGTCAACATCCCCCGGATGAGAGAGCCTGGTCGATAATCGCTCTTTGCTGCAAGGACGTAAGGTACTGGGTCGGCAGCACATGTATCTTACCTCGTGAGCGTTACTAAATGTGTAAAATCGTCCCATTCGTACGTAGTGGTTACGATGCAAGTCTGTACTAGAGCTCTCTGAGTGAGCGTAGACAAAGGTATAAAAACGTCTCATTAGCATGAAATGGAACGCTTCGCTAGCGAATCCATCACGTGGAAGTCCGAAGCGAAAGATTGCTGAGTGGATGTCGCCTGCAGACTGGCCGTTCCTGGTCTGTGCGGGGAGCGGCCAGTCGCGAACGATATGCCCAAAACATGGAAGTGTGGAATTAAAGCAGCTATAAGCAGGACGTGGCGATTCCTCGGGTGAGCCCAGTCTCAGAGCACTATGTGCCAGCTCTGCAATTATAGAAGCCTCCTTGGATGGCGAAAAATGCCAATGGACTGTCCCTGCCTTCCATTGAGGACTGACCGTAATGTCCTTGGCCCTTCTAACTTGACCAGCAGAGATGTTGACGACACCACAAGAGAATGTCGCTCGAAACCTCCAGGAAGGCCAACCTGATTTTAAAAAAAAATGCCCGCAGAAGTCGGATGTGCCAGCCTAAGGGTGCAAATAAATTGGCACAACGCAAAAGTGTCCGAGTGAAATGTCCCTCGTGCCCGGAACTGCTTTTACTATCTTGTCTTCCGACCGGAACAGATCTGACTATTTAGTTCTCCGGCCGGAACAGCGCTGACGATCTAGTTTTCCGGGCACAGCGCACGTACACGGCCGAACCGAAAGCTCACTGTGTGGAAGTCGACTGCAGACTGACCGTTCCTGGTCTGTACGCACAAAATGCCCAATACATGGAAGTCAGGAAATTAAGCAGCCATGTGCAGGAGTGGCGATTCCTTGGGCGAGCCCAGCACCAGAGCGCTGTGTCGGCTCTGCAACTATGGAATCCGCCCTGGATGGCGAAAAATGCCATGGACTGCTCCTGCCTTCCCTTGAGGGCTGACCGTGAAGTCTTTGGCCGTTCTAACTAGACCAGCTGGGATGTGGACGGCACCACAACAGTGAGCGTCCCCGAGGAATGCTAACCTGAATAAAAAATGCAAGCTAAAGTCGGATGTGTTGGCCTAAGGGTCTCGGCCCAAGGGTGCCTAACTTAGATACACCGCAAATACGTCTTTAAAAACAACAACAACAACAACAACAACAACAACAACACTCCGGATGAACGCAGCAGAAGAAGAAGAATGACTTGGTCACAATGTTTAATCACGACATGAACACAAACTTGATCCAAGACTGGTGAAAGTTTCAAACGGCGAATCATGACCACCCACGCTTATCGGTGCGGCACGTGATGATGATATATGACAACTTAAAGAGATAGAAAAACAAGAACCCAATATGGGAAAACCCCAGGGCCTTTTCGAGTTAAGATAGCGGGTCCCCGAACCCAGGCCCTACACAAGTTGTTGCGGCAGGCGTCAAGAAAGAGTAAGACATTGTCAAAGGACAGCCACGACAAGATAACATACACCAGTTTTTTCTAGGAAGTCAGCGAAAGGTACGGGGCAACTCAAACACATCCCCTACCATCCCGTTGGTCTGTCTCGAGTTTCAGGGTTTTCTCTGTCGGAGTAGGTTAGATCTCAGGCAACTAAGCAGTTACCACTAATACGCCGCCTCCTTCAGGCCGCGTCTTTGTCAGGGACGGCAGAATTAGAATAAAAGCCACAAACTTTAGCCCGCGGGACGCAGCGAGACAATACTCGCCATGTTTGTTTTGGCGGTCTTATCTAACGGCGAACGGCATCCTCGGGATATCGTCTGCAGTCGGCTGTCTGATCTCCAGGTTGGGCTCTTCCGCTGGGATGTGGCCGTGTTCTGTTCGCTGTGTTGTGTTCAAGTTTAACGTTTCAACGGGGTCTAGGGCAGCCGTGGCCGAGAGGTTTGGGTCTCCCCCAGCATAGGGCTGAATATGTTATCCAAGAACCGTTTGTATCAAATATAACACTCACCCTGGAAGATTAACCTGGTCACCAAACGCCCGCAGAAGTCGGATGTGTCGGCCTAGAGGCGCAAGTATCGCAGCTCCGGTGTAAACTGGCACAACGCGATCACGTCCGAAAAAAAAAAAACTCCGGATGAACGCAGAAGAAAAAATATCACACTAGTCCCCTCACTAATCTCTTTGGGTAGTGATCCTAGCCTATTGGGGTAAAGGGGGAAAAAGGAAGACAAGAGGACTCGACCTGTGTGAAAAAGCTTTGCAAGTTAAAAATAGCGCAGCATTTGGAAATCGCAAAGACTAGGCCGTAAAGCCGCGGCCCTACCAATAGTGACATCGGGTATCTAGCCTTCCCGGATCAATGCGAAACACCAGACTCGCGGGCAAGTTGTGCTCGTTAGATATCCCACGGCGTATGGATATCGCCAAGCGTAGACCTTGAGGCCCCTCTCCTGGCAAAATTGTTAGGAAAGAAAACTGTGTGATCTGTTCTATATATGGGTGCAAGTGCTGAAAACCTGTACGGTCTGTTCTAATCATGGGTGCAACTGCTGAAACCCTGTGCTTGGCTTGTTCTATGTATGGGTGTAACTGCTGAAAATCTATGGGTGTTCTGTTCAATGCATGGGTGCAACTGCTGAAAACCTGTGCTTCTCGTTGTCGGATAAATAGTTGATGGCTCAACCCCAAAGAGATCAAGGATCCAGAGTTCCTCTTTCTCAATGTGATAATGCCGGTTAAAATTAATTTAGCTGTCACTGGCTCAATGATTTGAGACCATTAAATAGAGTTTTGGAGAACCAAGGAATACCTCAAGGGAAAAAATTAAATTTTACTGAGTATCCCAAATGTCCTTATGGATGGTTCCTTGCCTCTTCAACTAAATAATTAATCTAGGGTAATTTCTTAAAACAATTTTACTATGACAAGAGAACTCTCAAAAGAGAAAATAACCCGTAATTGTCATCATTTATTATATCTATATAAATGACGTGGCTGCATATACATGTAATAACATACAACAATCAATGCAGTACAATTATCAGATTATTATATATTCATTCCTAATTAATTCTGTATCTCCTGGCTGTGCCACATTGAACCTCAATTCTCTATCTCCTGGCTGTGCCACACTGAACCTCTTCTGCTGGCCTAATTCTAATCTGTGGAAAGAAGCTGGGTACACCCTGGTTGGTTTCCCAGAATATTCTGGAGAGTTCTTTTATTTTTTTCCCTGGTTTTATTTAATCTTTTGGCTCACTGTGTCTCTTTCACACTATGCTTAGGAAAAGGATATGTAATACCTGTCCTGGAAAGGTGGTGAAAATTGGCAGGAAGTTGCTGTGTAATAGTATTTGGCCTCACTATCTCAGCTGCCTCACTCAGTCAAGCTGCTACAACTACTTTCCCAAAGTGCTGCATTCACAAAGTTAGGTCTGGATAATGACCACTACCTGAAATTTTAGCATCCATTATAAGTCTAAAAATATCAGCAACGTGAACATCAGAACTGAAGTGTTCTATATTTTTCTCAAGGACATCACAAAGAAAATACCTAAAAGAATTTTGATCCTAGGAAAATAAACCATGGAAGGTAAAGAGTCTTGGTGCTCTCAAATAGTTATCCACAACATAATGGGTTGCTCTCCATTCCATCTTCCATTATATGGTGTTCAAGTTTTAGACTAGCAGATGTGCAGTTTCATCTTCACCTATGCCTGTCCTCAGGTCTACCGGTTAAGTCATACCTTGATTGATTTGGAATTGACAACTATGTCTCCCATCCCATTCTGTGCCTAGTTAATTCTCTTCTTCATCTTTTTCTATTCAAGAAAAAGGGTCTCATACCTTAAGGGCTTTTAGAAATCAGTTCCCATGTCAATGAGTATTTGCTTATAAACAATATAAGTACATTATGGTATTATTCTTGTATAGCCTTCACGTGCATTCTTCTTCATTAAATGCTTCAAGTGAGAAGTTTTCTTCCATTCTCATGGATGTAATATTTATTATCACCATCATCAACATCATGATTTTTATAATCATTACATCATCATCATGATTACATTATTATCATCATCATGGTTTCCTTATCTCATTGTAATTACAATCATTATCATTGTTATCATGCTTATGACATTAGAAATCATTACATCATTCTAACATTATCATCATAATCATTATTACCTCATTAGCATTAAATTACAGTCATTATGTGTTAACATGAGTGACATGACTACAAACTGGGATGTTGCTTAAGTTACAAACACAGATGCTGGTACTATGCCTAATATATGATATTGGTTGTGTCGTGCTTAGCGCACAAAACTAGGTGATTATAGCATGAATGATATTTTATACAAAGTGTTGTTATGCGCCGGAGTGTACTAAATTATTATTTAGTTTATCGTTACGCCGAACTAGTTTCTGGTGATAGTCATGGCATTACACATCAAAGTTTCCGGCTATCCTGAGATTGACTGTTGGCCTATACTCCCTCTCTCTCAGCCTGTAACTTCACTCACTCACTCAAACTCCTCATGCATCAGTCAACATAGCCATCTGTGCATGTGGGGTCAATTCACTCATCTCAGACATCATGCATATGTATGAATGATCATTTCACTCAGTCTATAGACATATTCATATTGGTATGGGTGATCATATAGGAATCATTCATCACACATCCTTCATACTGGATGTAAAGTGGGTGATTATACTTATGTGATTTCCCAATGATAACTTAAATGTTTACCATCATTGATATCACAATGAAATCTCTCATTTCACAATTATTCACCAGACACATCATATCTGTAGGAATGAAAATTAGTATATGTCTGTGCTTTACAAATGATAAATTCACAGATTTAACCACAATTACATTACATTAGAACCTCATTCTTCATCAGAAATTATAATATTTCCTGAATGATAAATAGTCATTCACACTGATGGGTTTTATCAAATGATACATTCACATCTGTTTAACAATAATGAAATCACACATGGATATTCACAGACATGCTCTCAGCAATGACAGTTTTATGTGATATTAGACATAATTATGAGATTCTCAAAGGATACTTCCTCATGTGTAGCAATAATAAAATGCACATGGGTCTCCAACTATTCTCATAGATTTATGTGATATACTCAGTCTACATTCAGGCATTATGAACCTTAACCATTCTAACATGCCGGTTGACTAAGTATTATTATGTGGCACACATATTGATTCCACATGTTTACAACATTGAAATACATTTGCCTCACCAGTTGAGTGCTTTGACTCAACACATACAATTATGATCCCTGTAGAATCTATTTGGTTCTCATGTGTTCATGAATTATAAGAAAACTTTGTCCATGTGCTCATGTCAAAAAGTAAATCTACTGACTAATGTGCTCAAATCTACTTGACTATACACATTACACTAATTTCTCTATCAGTGCTGGCACATGTAAACTAGTTTTAAATCTTACCAGTGGGCACATGTACCATATGTCCTTACCACTGTACTGAGAATTCTGAGTTTCCTTAAGTCTTAAGTTACCACTCTAATTCATTGTAGATTGAGTTTCATGCTTAAGAAATAAAATGTATAACATGTGTCTAATGTTTTATACATTAACGAAGTTGTTTAGCTGGGAGAAAATAAAACACTAGTTTTCTCCTAATGTACAGTTTATCTTATGGCTTTGATAACTGAGTATAATATTATTTGGTTTCTACTAGATTAATTTCTTAAGAACTCACCATTCTAAATCATTGTAGATTGAGTTGCTTAAGAAATAAATGTACAACTTGGACTAATGCTTATACATTAAATCAGTTGTTTACTTTGGGAGAAAATAAAATTCACTATGGTTATTCTTAATGAATAGTTTATCTATAAACTATAACAATTAAATATATTATAATTAACTTCTTAGGAACTCACCACACGTGTTCAACAAGTCGACTTACCAACTCCTCTTCTGGGAAAAAGGCTCACAGACTAAACTAAAATTTAAATGAATTAAATATGGTGTTTACCTTATTTATCAGAATGACTTCCACATACTTCGGCGACTGGTTTCAGAGTCTGATTGCGATGTCTTTGTTGGCTGAGGCTTTCCTTCTCTTAGTAATCAAACTATGTTTTATTTTACTATCTGTTTGGGAGGGTGCAATCACTCCAGATCTGCCTCTGATCTTCCTGCCTCGTGTTTGTGTGGGTTGGTGAAAAAAACAGGCTGTCTTCCGGATGTCCACTGCTATTTATACGGTGCCTTTTCCGGTTCACCTTTTTCATTGCCAATGGGTATATTAAATCTTGGATCGTACAATTGTGGAACAAACAATCCTGTTGCAATGTTCAGGTTTTAACTGTCGACGGGAAATTACAGCATGTTACGTTTGTGAAAATAAAGTATATCACAGTCGTGTTCTGTATATGGGTGAAACTGCTGAAAACCTGTGTGTGTTCTGTTCTATGTATGAGTGAAACAGCTGAAAACCTGTGTGCGTTCTGTTGTATGTATGGGTGCAACTATCAAAAACCTGTTTGTGGTCTGTTCTATGTATGGGTACAACTGCTGAAAACCTGTGTGTTATGTTCTATGTATGGGTGCAACTGCTGAAAACCTGTGTGTGTTCTGTTCTATGTATGAGTGCAGCTGCTGAAAACCTGTGTGTTCTGTTCTATGTATGGGTGCAACTGCTGAAAACCTGTGTGTATTATGTTCTATGTATGGGTGCAACTGTTGAAAACCTGTGTGTTCTGTTCTATGTATGGGTGCAACTACTGAAAACCTGTGTCTGTTCTGTTCTATGTATGGGTGCAACTACTGAAAACCTGTGTGTGATCTGTTCTATGTAAGGGTGCAACTTCTGAAAACCTGTGTGTTCTGTTTTATGTAAGGGTGAATGCTGCAAACCTGTATGTATCCTGTTCTAAGTTATGATACGTTTGATAGTCAACAAATACTGAAATGATAAGGAAACTGAAAAATAGCGGAAATGCTGTTCTAAAAAAGAATGTTGAGAATATCGTGGACAGAGATGCTGTTCTAGAAAAGGATGTTGATAATATCACGGACATAAATGATGTTCTAGAGAAGAATGTTAAGAATATCGTGGACAGAGATGCTGTTCTAGAGAA
>OY992896.1:73755390-73767890 GCA_963921405.1 Cepaea hortensis
ACATTGACCCCAGAGTCCTACTGATACATTGACGCTATAGTCCTATTGATATATTGACCCCCAGAGTCTATTGATACATGAACTATTAGTGTCCCCTGATACATTGACCCCTAGAGTTATAATGATGCATTGGCCCTCAGAGTTCTACTGATAATTTTTCTTTTATGCGCTCGCTCGCTTTGAACTCAAGCGTAGTATATACACATTATTTTATAGTAGAGATGGACTGAATTTTGCATGTTGATTAGCTTCCCCTATTAACAGTGTCCCTCGCCATCAGGCGAACCCACTTCGACTTCAGAGGTACTTGTAATTTACGTCCCCAAGTCAAGGACGAGAGGTCAACATTTTAGTCCAGCTGTCCGGTGTAGGGGTCTGCCAAGGAGTCACTCAGCTGACCCTCCTCTAAGTACTTTATTTACTAGCACTACATAGCATCTGATATATGGATCCCCAAAGTCCATCTGATATATGGATCCCCAAAGTCAATCTGATATATGGATCCCCAAAGTCCATCTGATATATGGATCCCAAAGTCCATCTGATATATGGATCCCCAAAGTCCATCTGATATATGGATCCCCAAAGTCCATCTGATATATGGATCCCCAAAGTCCATCTGATATATGGATCCCCAAAGTCCATCTGATATATGGATCCCCAAAGTCCATCTGATATATGGATCCCCAAAGTCCATCTGATACATGGATCCCCAAAGTCCATCTGATACATTGACCCCAGAATCTTATTGATAATGGACACCAGAGTCCCACTGATCATTAAAAAGAAATAATATGGCTTTTGCTGGGGATTGAACCCACACCAACAGTCAGGTCTTAGTCAGATATGACTGAGCTACCGTATAACAGTAGACGGTACTACCTGGTTTCTGTTAGCGCCGAACGTTGGGCGGCGCTTACCAAACCCGACACCCCCACACTGTGCCAACGGCTTCGGGCGGAAGAGCGCAATTGGAAGGGTACAAGCCTTACCCTCGTGCGAGGAAATGCAAGCTAAAGACAAAATTGTCATGGCAGGGCAGACCAGGCCCTAAGCCTTGGTTGGCGACTGGTCTAGGATCGAAGCTCCGACAGGCGGACAGTTAGAGCATTGCTTTGCTGATCCGGCAGCTTCTGCAGCTTGTCTTGTTCCAGATGTAGGGGTGTTACCTTTCCTCTGGAGTGAACTAGGCAGGCCGAGAGAGGGATCATGCTGCATGGGCAACACATGATCTCTATATTTTAGCCCAGGCTTTGTGCTATGGAGAGGCAATAACTCCATCCCTGGTCTTAACTACATTTATATGCTCGGTGATTTCAATGCTCGTGTGGGCAAGGACTCGAGTTCATGGCCAGTGTGCCTTGGAAAATACAACATCGGTCGCATGAATGAAAATGGGCAAAGGCTGCTGGAGCATTGCACCAGTAATGACCTATGTATTACAAACTCTTTTTTTAAAACAAAAGAGATGCATAAGGTCACATGGAAACATCCAAGATCCAGCCATTGGCACCAGCTGGACTTCATCATCACACGGAGACAACATCTGAACCATATATCATTGACTCGTAGTTACCACAGTGCTGACTGTGATACGGATCATTCTTTGGTTGTTGCAAGGGTTAGACTGAGACCAAAGAGAATTTACACAGCTAAACACAAATCTAGCCCCAGGATTAATATTATTAACACTCATGATCCTGAAAAGTGCTTTCAGTTTCAACAGCAACTTGAAGACGCTTTCACTGATACACCAGAAAATTGTACAGTAAATGAAAAGTGGGGTCAAATTAAGGAAACTCTTTATAAAACTGCCGTAGGGGTTTACGGCACTGTGGATCATAAGAGGCAAGACTGGTTTGCGGCCAACAGCGAGACTCTGCAGCCCTTGATTGATAAGAAGAAGAAAGCTCTCTTAAGAAACAAGGAAAGACCAACGCGTAACACTCTGAGTGAGCTAAGGCAAGCTAGGAAGGATGTGCAAAAGGCTGCCAGGCAGTGTGCAAATGATTATTGGATCAAGTTATGTGAGTCCATTCAAATCGCAAGTGATAAGGGAGACATAAGAAGCATGTATGAAGGAATAAAGAAAGACTGTGGTCCAGTGATCAAAAGAAGTGCACCATTGAAAACCTTGACTGGAGAAATCATCACTGACAAGAAACGGCAGATGGACAGATGGGTAGAGCACTATTTGGAGCTTTACTCAAGTGAGACCAAACTAGCAGATGATGCCCTCAACGCCATAGAGGCTCTACCAACTCTTGACCACCTGGACACACTTCCCACCATAACAGAAGTTAAGTGTGCTATAAATGAACTTGCATCTGGCAAGGCTCCAGGTAAGGATGGGATTCCAATAGAGGTTATCAGGAGTGGGCAAGACACACTCACTATACAGATCCACCAGCTAATAGAGCTATGCTGGCGTGAAGGACAAGTCCCACAGGATTTCAAAGATTCAAGCATCATAACACTGTACAAGAACAAGGGCGATCGGAGCGACTGCAACAACTATAGGAGTATCTCACTTCTGTGTATTGTTGGAAAAGTATTTGCCAGAATTGTTCTGCGCAGACTTCAAGTCCTAGGAGATCAAGTCTACCCCGAATCACAGTGTGGCTTTCGACAGAACCGGTCTACCACTGATATGATATTCTCATTGCGACAAATGCAAGAAAAATGCCGTGAACAGAATCAACCACTGTTTATTGCCTTCATCGACCTCACAAAGGCATTTGATTTGGTCAGTCGTGAGGGTCTGTTCAAGGCACTAAAGAAGATTGGCTGCTCACCAACTCTTCTGTCCATTGTGGAATCGTTCCACACAGGCATGAAGGGTATAATCAAGTTTGATGGTGCAACTTCTGAAGAATTTGAAATCAAGAGTGGAGTTAAGCAAGGTTGTGTACTAGCTCCCACCCTCTTTGGAATATACTTTTCACTTCTACTGAAATATGCATTTCGTAATCAGGATGGTGGTATATACATTCACTCACGCTCAGATGGCGGCCTCTACAATGCTCAGAGATTGAAGCCTAAGACCAAAATTAGGAGGGTACTGATCAGAGAGTTGCTTTTTGCAGATGATGCTGCAGTTACGACCCACTCTTAGGAAGAATTGCAATGTCTACTATCTGCATTCTCCAATGCTTGTTCTGAATTTGGTTTAACAATTAGCAAAAAGAAGACACAGATTATGTCACAAGGTGCACATGGGGTACCATCAATCTTTATTGACGACGCCGAACTAGAGATAGTAGACCATTTTACATATCTAGGATCAGTGGTAAATAGCAAATTATCCCTAGATCAGGAAATCAACATCCGGATTTGTAAGGCAGCAACAACAATGAACAGGTTAAGAAAAAGAGTCTGGGAGAACAGGAAGCTTACTGCCAAAACAAAAGTCCTTGTCTATCAAGCCTGTGTCCTTAGTACTCTTCTCTATGGCAGTGAAACCTGGACAACTTACTCACACCAAGAGAACAATTTAAACAGCTTTCATATGCGGTGTCTGCGAAGAATTCTTGGTATTAAGTGGCAAGACAAAATCACAAATACTGAAGTATTGGAAAGATCAGGTAGTGTGACAGTTTATTCCATGCTCAGTCTTCGTAGACTTAGATGGATAGGACATTTAAGGAGGATGGATGATGGTAGAATACCAAAGGATATCTTTTTTGGTGAATTACAGATGGGTAAGAGATCTCAGGGTCGGCCTCTACTACGATACAAAGATGTGTGTAAGCGGGACATGATTGATACAGGCATTGATAATGCACATTGGGAGCAAGTCGCCGCTGAACGTGTTGCCTGGAGGGCAAATATCAGAAATGGAATAAAGTCAAAGGAGAAAATTATTGCAGAAAAGTCACACACCAAGCGTTTGAGACGTAAGATGGTGCATGATGGTGGAAATGACCACGTGTTCAGATGCACCCACTGTGAACGGACATTTACAGCGCAGATTGGCCTTATCAGTCACACTCGCTACCGCCATAGTTAAAAGTTATTATGCCTTTTTAAAGCACAAACTATCGTCTGTCAAGACGGCAAGGTGCCAATGTGTGAACCCACACCACTACATTTCTCAGGAATAATATCAACCAGAACGCCATTACTCCCTGCCACATCTTCCGAAACCCCGCATTCCATTTCTGTTCTGTCTAACCCTGGCTTGATACTGTCACAGTATTTCCCTTCTCTGACATGACGCAGTTGACGAGTCTTCGATGTTCTGTTCTCGTAGAGTGGCAATGTTGTTCTGTGTCGTCGTAATCCGTGGCATTTTAAGAATGTTTCTGTTACACTCAAGTCCAAGGACCTTGATTTTCTTCATCGTTATTTGTGAAAAGGGATGTTAAAAATAACTGTTGTTAAACTTGAAAGAAAACGCGACGGAAGCAACTATCCAATCATTTTGCACCGTTTGATCTAAACTATTTTGGGATAACCTTCACATTTCGATCAAACTATTCCAACGCCGGTGTGTCTGTATGATATACCCTCGTGCCCTTTGAGCTGACTCCATCTTTTCTTTGCCAATCTACAGATTTGAGTGTGTGTCGTGTTTTATCTGCCAGTTTACCCTAATCTGCTGTCAGTTGTTATGTCCATTCGGCTATTTCCTGCAAATCCTCTTACATCTCGCGTCTCCAATGTGCCAGGTAAATGACAGCTCGCCAGACCAAAACTCAAATAGGCACCAACAAACAGTAGTCCCATGTCTAATTCGGCATTTTTGTAATAACCCAGCTCTTATATCTCATAAGCAGCACTGACCCCTGGTCACTCTTGTCGTCCACTGACGCCGAAAGTCTACCTTCGGCCGTCTTTTGTCCAAGCTTTGTATGTATGTAATTGTTTGACCATCTTACTCCAAGCTGTCACTGCTAAGTGCCATTCACGAACAGACATCATTCACACATAAGTATCGGCGTGACAGAAATCCTGGTCACTCCGGTAATAGTTATTTGGCTACGGATTTCCATCCTGGCAGGTCTTAGATGACATAGTGGCCATCTATTCCAGGGGTTCTGAACTTGGGTTGTATATCTCTCGTGAGCCACGGTAGAGTAGTGGCTAGCCGCTCGTCTCCCGGTTCAGTGGTTCTGGGTTCGAATATCTTAGGGTGGAGTTTTAAAGTCGATCCAGTCTAAGATGGATACCGGGAAAATATGTTGGGAAGTAAAGGTATCCGATGTGATACTGCTACCTATTTCAGGATACTAATGTGAGTCTCCGTGGCGAAGTAAAGGTAGCCGGTGTGATACTGCTACCTATGTCAGGATACTAATGTGAGTCTCCGTGGCGAAGTGGTCAAGCCATCTGTCTTGCGCTCCAAAGGTTGTGGGTTTGATTCCGGGCTACGTCTTTCGGTTCAGGAGTGCATTTTTCTCGGAGACTCCTGGGGGTCGTCACTGGAGTTACGGAGTTCATGCTTTGTGCGACGCTTTCGGTAGGCCGCCCTGCGGAAAGAGACCGAGCCATATGCGATAAAACCCGGTGCAATGAACTAGATCCTCTTGACCTTTCAGACTTTTTTAAAAAAAAATATGATACTCACACCATTCCCCCACAGAGTGCGTTTTGGTCTAAAATATTATGAATCTAACACCATATACCCAAGTGAGACGGAGTAGCGTAGTGGCTAGACGCTTGCATGCCGACCTGGTGGCCACGGGTTCGAATCTGCAACGCAGTGAGTGTTTTTTTTTTAAAATTGACTTGGTCTCCCAGGTCGACCCAGCTCAGCATGGATACCAAGAAATGTCCGGGGACATGAAGGCGGTCGGCGTAGTACTGACCACGTGACCCATGGAGTGCCCACTTGTCTGTATAAACACGCGCCTAGAGACATGCTCTATGCGCCTAAAGTGAGGATGGGGGACTAGAGGTTGTGTGGTAGGTGGGAGGTTCTGTGGGAGGTGGGCGGTTGTATTGGAGGCGGGCGGTTGTGTGGGAGGTGGAAGGTTGTGTGGGAGGTGGGAGGTTGTGTGGGAGGTTGTGTGGAAGGTGAAAGGTTGTGGGGAGGTGGAAGGTTGTGTGGGAGGTGAGAGGTTGTGTGGGAGGTGGGAGGTTGTGTGGGAGCTGGGAGGTTGTGTGGGAGGTGGGAGGTTGTGTAGGAGGTGGGAGGGTGTGTGGGAGGTGGGAGGTTGTGTGGGAGGTGGGAGGTTGTGTGAGAGGTGGGCGGTTGTGTGGGAGGTGGAATGTTGTGTGGGAGATTATGTGGGAGGTGGGAGGTTGTGTGAGTGGTGAGAGGGTATGTGGGAGGTGGGAAGTTGTTGGGGAGGTGGGAGGTTGTGTGGGAGGTTGTGTGGGAGGTGCGAGGTTGTGTGGTAGGTGGTGTGGGAGGTGGGAGGCTGTGTGAGAGGTGGGAGGTTGTATGGAGGGAGGGAGGTTGTGTGGGAGGTGGGAGGTTGTGTGGGAGGTTGTGTGGGAGGTGGGAGGTTGTGTCAAAGGTGGGCGCTTGTGTGGGAGGTGGGCGGTTGTATGGGAGGTTGTGTGGGAGGTGGGAGGTTGTGGAAGAGGTGGGAGGTTGTGAGGGAGGTTGTTTGGAAGGTGAAAGGTTGTGTAGGAGGTGGGAGGTTGTGTGGATGGTGGGAGGTTATGTGGGAGGTGGGAGGTTGTGTGGGAGGTGGAAGGTTGTGTGGGAGGTTGTGTGGGAGGTGGGAGGTTGTGTGAAAGGTGGGCGCTTGTGTGGGAGGTGGGCGGTTGTATGGGAGGTTGTGTGGGAGGTGGGAGGTTGTGGGAGAGGTGGGAGGTTGTGAGGGAGGTTGTTTGGGAGGTGAAAGGTTGTGTAGGAGGTGGGAGATTGTGTGGATGGTGGGAGGTTATGTGGGAGGTGAGCAGTTGTGGGGGAGGTGGAAGGTTGTGTGGGAGGTTGTGTGGGAGGTGGGAGGTTGTGTGGGAGGTGGGAGGTTGTGTGGGAGGTGGTGTGGGAGGTGGGATGTTGTGTGAGAGGTGGGAGGTTGTGTAGGAGGTGGGAGGTTGTGGGGGGAGGTGGGAGGTTGTGTGGGAGGTAGAAGGTTGTGTGGGAGGTGGGGGTTGTGTGGGAGGTAGGAGGTTATGTAGAAGGTGGGAGGTTGTGTGGGGGTGGTGGGTTGTGTGGGTGGTGGGATGTTGTTCACGCAATTAACTCGTGTCTTATGTTAATACCGATCTGCCATCGCCTGTCACTCGTGATGGTGCAGTGTAATGTTTTCTAAAATTAGTTCTACAAGATAATAATGATGATGATCATGATTATGATGATAATAATGATGACAATGATGACGATTAAGATGATTATTATCATGATGGTGATCATGACGGAGGCTATAAGAAATTTAATAATTTGGGAACCTCTTCTCAAATCAATAACATTGTTGTGTGTGAGATGGTTGTATAACGACAGTCCAGTATTAAAGTGGGGGGAAAACCCTGCTCTGTTGGCACATGTTTACCATCGTTGACCAAAATGACACTCCGACAATAGGACAAGTCTTTGCCTGTCTAGGTTTTGAAGAGCTCTAGTCAGTCAGGATACCGCCACGCTAGACCGGTTTTCAAGAATCCTTTCGACCTGTTTGCGATCGGTTTTGTTTTCTTTCACCTTAACCAATTGTAGGTCAGCTCAGGGTCAATATGGGACGTGACGTAACTGAAGTGGACATACCTTGGCACTTCCGAAACTGCTTGGCATGAGACTCAAAAGAGTATCTATTTGTCTGTCTGTCATTCTATCTATCTATCTATCTATCTATCTATCTATCTATCTATCTATCTATCTATCTATCTATCTATCTATCTATCTATCTATCTATCTATCTATCTATCTATCTATCTATCTATCTATCTATCTATCTATCTATCTATCTATCTATCTATCTATCTATCTATCTATCTATCTATCTATCTATCTATCTATCTATCTATCTATCTATCTATCTATCTATCTATCTATCTATCTATCTATCTATCTATCTATCTATCTATCTATCTATCTATCTATCTATCTATCTATCTATCTATCTATCTATCTATCTATCTATCTATCTATCTATCTATCTATCTATCTATCTATCTATCTATCTATCTATCTATCTATCTATCTATCTATCTATCTATCTATCTATCTATCTATCTATCTATCTATCTATCTATCTATCTATCTATCTATCTATCTATCTATCTATCTATCTATCTATCTATCTATCTATCTATCTATCTATCTATCTATCTATCTATCTATCTATCTATCTATCTATCTATCTATCTATCTATCTATCTATCTATCTATCTATCTATCTATCTATCTATCTATCTATCTATCTATCTATCTATCTATCTATCTATCTATCTATCTATCTATCTATCTGCCTGCCAGCCAGCCAGCCAGCCAGCCAGCCTGCCTGCCTGCCTGCCTGCCTGCCTGCCTGCCTGCCTGTCTGTCTGTCTGTCTGTCCGTCCGTCCGTCCGTCCGTCCGATTGATCGATTATTCGACCAGTTGGACTAAAATGTTGACTTCTCGTTCTTCACTTGGGGATGTAAATTACAAGTACTTTAGAAGTCGCAGTGCGTTCGCCGATGGGCGCGGGTAAAAGGGAGCGCTAATCCTTACGCAAAAATCAGTCCAGCGCACTCCCAATAGTGGTAACTACTAGTGCTATTTTACATGTAAGTATTACGACGCTCGATTTGAAAGCGAGTGAACGCCAATATATATATGTGTGTGTGTGTGTGTGTGTGTATGTGTGTGTGTGTGTGTGTGTAGGTGGGTGTGTGGGCGTGTGGTTGTGTGTGTGGGTGTGTGTATGGGTGTGTGTGTGTGTGTGGGTGTGTGTGGGTGTATGGGTGGGTGTGTGGGTGAGTGTGTGTGGGTGTGTGTGGGTGGGTGTGTGGGTGGGTGGGTGTGTGGGTGTGAGTGGGTGGGTGGATGTGTGGGTGTGAGTGGGTGGGTGGATGTGTGGGTGTGTGTGTGGGGGTAGGTGGGTGGGTGGGTATGTGATTGTGTGTGTGTGTATGCTTGTTGGCATTCCAATAGTTGAACAATAACTGCTCCGGAACCCAACAGAGTTAAAATAACTGACCGGCTTACAAATTAACTTATTAATTGCCATCGGATGATTAATTGTCTTAATCGACTTCCCATATCAATCATGGGCTTATATATCGGGCGAAATATTGTCATTGCATTATAAATCAACACGTCTGCTACGATATGAACAACCTGTAAGTCATAACTGTGACAGATCCCTACTCCCCATATTCCGCTGTCCTGTTTTGTTTAGTCCAAATATGTTTTGTTTGGTACAGGATCTGTTAACTGATTCAGTGCCGCAGGATAATACAGGGTGTATTTTTAATGACTGTGCAGTGTTTGAAAATGTTGCCAGTCCAAGTTTTCTATTTACCTATTATGTTATATGAAGTTTACAGAGGGTGAATACAAAACTTGGATCGGCAATAATTTCAAACACTTCCATCCATCCATCATGTGTCATGCCGATAAGCGTGGGCGGTCATGTTCTGCCATCTCACTCGATCACCAGAGTCGTGGATCAGCTCCGTGTTCTTGTCTCGACCATGCCACGTGGCCCAGCCATCCAGGTATTTACTTCTCGGTCTTCCCCTTGGTCTCTTCCCTTCGATCTTGCCAAGTTGTCACCAAGTTCTCCAAGTCATTTCTTCTCATAACATGCCCAAAATATTTCAAACACTTCACAGTCATTACAAATACACCCTATATCGCCAAATGTGACCTCCCATTTGGACAGAAGGACGATATATCGCTATACTAGAGTTATTGTGTTATTTGTTTTGTTTTGTGGTATCTTCTTTAATTTCAATGCTCAGTGAACGGAAATTAACATTGAACCACTTGGTCATTTAATTGTGCACCATTTCTGATCCAAACCGACTTTTTATTTGGAACAGAATCTGTTAAGTGGCGGAAGAGCAGACACCAAACACACCACCCACGCCAATAGTCCTTCCTGTGCTCAGAAACCTGCACGATGCAACGTAGGAGCAAGGGAAGTCGCTCTCAACTCAATGACCACATCCTCTAATCACCAAGTGTGATGTCACTTGCTCCGCACTTCCCAGAACCCCTCTATCGCCAGTGCTTCCTTTTTATAGCTACCTTGGCTCAGTTTGGGAAAGCGTGCATCTGCGGACTTCCTGCCTGGACATCGGTGACTTAATTAGTGATACCAGATTCCACTTAAGATAGCGTCTGTCGTCGCGTAGATTTGCTTCCTCCTGGCTCTTATACCTCTTGTCAACGGGTTATCTGATTTTGTTGCTGACGTCATGACTATTCAATGACATTTCAACATCAAAATAAACACGCGTGGTGATGCGAATTATTTTTAAGCGTAGGATTTTCAAGTTGAGTGCAATTGCTCTCTTCTTTTCTTTCTTTAAATAATGGAGGTCAGCGTGGCAGAATGGGTAATATGGTCCAAGACTATGACATGGAAAATGTGTTTTCAACAGAATTGATTCATAAGATCCATGACCGAGATCTCAGGTCAACGCCTACGCCATCTTACGAAGCTCACGATGATCATAATAACTCTTAAACATCCGGTGCGCTCATGACGACGTAGCGGCCTCAACCCCTACACTGGTCTGTTGGTATAAAATGTTGACTTCTCGTCCTTGACCTGGGGGATGTAGATTACCAGTACCTCAGAAATCTGAGTGGGTTCATCCGATGGCGATGGATACTGATAATAGGGAAAGTTAATCCAAACGCAAAAATCAGTCCATGTCACTAGAAGAAGTAAACAATCTGAAATAACACGATGTAATGCAGCTGTACAGAACACATTATGGAAAACACAGAACTTTGCGGCGACTAGCTTTCATCAGCAAACTTACAGCTGCTTCTTCGCCTTCTTTCGTTCGCGTGAGATATGACTATAACTGCAATGCTGTCTCTTGTATGAAGTTAGCTGTCTTTTTTAGTTCACTCAGCGGTCCATAGAGTTTATCTTCCACTGTCGTCTCTCTAGGCCAGAAGGTTTGCCTAGACATGTTGTAAAGCTGCATTATACGTGTTATTTTATATTTTTCACATGTCCACAGCTTTATCGCAGTTACTCTAATTTTATTCATACTTTGAATATGAGCAAGTAGTAGCACTTGTAGTATGGACTACCCTTGATTTCAAGACGAACAAACACAAAAAGGTCCCAAGTCAGTTACAAGATATGGGTCAGTGAAGTGTTAGGTCATAGAAACAAAAGTCCCCGGGAAGGTTAACCCGGCCAACAAATGCCCGCAGAAGTCGGATGTGTCGGCCTAACGGCGCAAGAACGCAGCTCTGCTGTAAACAGGCACAACGCAGTCACATCCGGAAAAAAAATCCGGATGAACGCAGAAGAAGAAGAAGAAGAAGAAGAAGAAGAAGAAGAAGAAGAAGAAGAAGAAGAAGAAGAAGAAGAAGAAGAAGAAGAAGAAGAAGAAGAAGAAGAAGAAGAAGAAGAAGAAGAAGAAGAAGAAGAAGAAGTAAGTAAAGGTGACTTCTAGAAGCTGTAAGGAACATTGGGTATACGGTGCTAGAGACACATCTGTAATCTTCATTGGTGACTAGATTCTTCATTACTGACTATAATCTTCATTAGTATAATCTTCATTACTGACTATAATCTTCATTAGTATAATCTTCATTACTGACTATAATCTTCATTAGTATAATCTTCATTACTGACTATAATCTTCATTAGTGACTGTAATCTTCATTACTCACTATACTCTTCACTAGTGACCATAATCTTCATTACTGACTATAATCTTCATTAGTGACTATAATTTTGATTAGTGACTATAATGTTCATGAGTGACTATAATCTTCATTAGTGACTATAACCTTCATCAGTGACTATAATCTTCATTAGTGACTATAATCTTCATTAGTGACTATAATCTTCATTAGAGACTATAATCTTTATTAGTGACTAAAATCTTCATCAGTGACTATAATCTTCATTAGTGACTATAATCTTCATTAGTGACTATAATCTTCATTAGTGACTATAATCTTCATTAGTGACTATAATCTTCATTAGTGACTATAATCTTCATTAGTGACTATAATCTTTATTAGTGACTATAATCTTCATCAGTGACTATAATCTTCATTAGTGACTATAATCTTCATTAGTGACTATAATCTTCATTAGTGACTATAATCTTCATTAGTGACTATAATCTTCATTTGCGACTATAATGTTCATGAGTGACTATAATCTTCATTAGTGACTTTAATCTTCATTAGTGACTATAATCTTCATTTGCGACTATAATCTTCACTAGTGACTATAATCTTCACTAGTGACTATATAAAAAAAAAACTATAATCTTCACTAGTGACTATACAAAAGGATTTAAAACGCAAGTGCATTGACTTCATTGCACTGGATTACATCCCATATGGCTCGGTCTCTTTCCTTAGTACGGACTGTCGATAGCGTCGCACAAAGCACGAACTCTGTAGTTCCAGCGA
>OY992896.1:73772890-73802890 GCA_963921405.1 Cepaea hortensis
CCAGAAGATATTTCTTGCAGCGTTGCCATGTTGTTGAATTCCATGCGTTCCTGATGCCTTGATAGCGCATCATTGTAATGTATACCATTCTTTACGAAGGTAAATTCTGAGAGTGCAAACCGGTGCAAACGTTTCGTTTTTCTTTGAGGGGCGTGGCCGAGACGATACGAAGTCCGTCTGAGGCTCATAAGGTGAAGAGTTCGATCCCTCAGGGCTTCGCATATTTTCAAAGAATTTCGTATCTAATTATATCATCATCATCATCATCAGCATCCAGTGTCTTGCCGATACATGCCTCTCCACAAATTTCGAGCTCCAATGGCATAAGTCAATTGGTGTGTTGACTCCCATCCGTGCCATGATACAAGACTGTCAAGAATCTTCTGACACTGTCTTCCTCTATCTCTCTTGTCGCAAATCTTTCCAGTTGTCACAACATGTTCCAGTTTTTGTCTTCTCATATCGTGGCCAAGAAATGATGACTGCTTCTTTCTGATGTTTGTAATATGTTGTCTTTGCGAGTCGTCTTAAATCAAAACGTCCAGATTGCTCATTTTCGCTGTATAATTAATTTTCGACATTTTTCTATAAAACCACATCTTCAAGGCTTCCGGGAATTTTTTCGTCTGTAACTGTCCACGATTGGCAGCCGTATAGTAAAATTGATTCTATGTAACATGCAAAAACTCTTTTTCTAACTTTCAAGGACAGGGACTTATTGCACTATTCATTTAATAGAATGCAGTTACCCCTCTGCTGTGTGTCCACCGTGACGAGGTAGAGGGGCTTCAGCGTCCCAATGACCCCAAGAGCTATGCCGACGGTAGCACAGCTACTGGTAGGGCCACCCATGTCGGACAGGTCAAGGGAGAGGGACCAGACGAAGAGACACACAAACCTGCTGCCTTGTAGGTAGACTGGGGACAGTCAAAGGCTATGGAAAGCACCCCGAATAAATGCTTGTCGAAATCGGATGTACTGCGCCACAGGCTTGTCAAAGCAGTGCAACGTAAAACCTGCTGCCTTGTAGGTAGACTGGGGACAGTCAAAGGCTAGGGAAAGCATCCCGAATAAATGTTTGTCAAAATCGGATGTACTGAGCCACAGGCTTGACAAAGCAGTGCAACGTAACTTAATTCATGATGTCACAAATCCAAGATAACCGTTATGGTGCTAATCCCGCGAAGTCCCATCAGGCGGCGATAGTGCCGGGCCCCCTGCCTTGAGGGGGTCCACCCATGACTACTGGTGGTCACCTTCCGCTGTGCTGTGGAGTCAAGGCACAGAGGAGTAGGTTAAGAGCTATTGACCAAATACCCCGGACACTCAACATACTACAGTGGAATGCCGAAGGAGTTTACAAGAAGAAAGAGTCCCTAACACAGCGTCTTCATAAAGATAAAATAGATGTGGCATGCATTCAAGAGACACACCTCAACGCCAATCGCAAATTCTCAGTCAGAGGATATCAGGCCACACGTTTCGACCGCGAAGGACACAAAGGAGGAGTTCTAATACTTACACGAAATACAATACCTTGCAGCGAAGTATCTGTGATCTCTGACAACCAAACGGAAATTATAGGTGTTGATATAATGATAAAGGACGTGAAAATAAGAATCTACAATCTGTATAGCCCAGCAGATAAGGACCTTACACTCTCAAACATGAAAATAACTGACACAAACTGCATTATTGTCGGAGACTTTAATAGCCGTTCAGATAGATGGGGATACCCAGATACTGACAAAAGAGGAGATGAATTGGAGGACTGGGAAATAGACTCAAATCTCCATCTACTCAACAAAGCGGATGACACACCGAGCTTCTACTCCAGAAGATGGCTTACCACTTCTACTTCAGACTTAGCTTTCTGCACAGGAGACATCCTCCACAAAATCGATCGCCATGTGCTGGACCAATTAGCAGGTAGTGACCACAGACCAATCAAGCTTGTAATGAATATGGAGTATGTTCCACAGGAGCAAAAGCCCTTGCCCCGCTGGAATTACAAACGAGCAGACTGGGAGAGATTTGCTATACTAACAGACAAATATTGTGAAAACATAAATACACGATATGGCAACATAAAGCAAATGGTGGAAAGTCTAAACAGAGCGATAGTACAGGCAGCCACTGAGTCCATTCCAAGAGGAGCGAGGAAATATTACAAACCATACTGGACTGAAGAACTACAAAGTTTGGAGGACAAAGTTGAAGATGCCAGGAAGACAGCAGAGAGAGAACAAACAATTGAAGCGAACATCTCTCTCAAAGACATCTCAGCAAAATATAAAAGAACAGTAAATCAAACAAAAAGAGATTGTTGGAGGGAAAAAACAGAAAACCTGAATTTTGACAGGGATGGAAACAAACTATGGAAACTAGTGAAAGCCATGAACAACGAAGGACCTAGAAACAAACAAATAACAATTAAACAAGGAAATGCCTTGCTTACAGGAAAAAAGGCTGCAAATGCACTAATGGAACACTATGCAAATGCAAACCACATTGATATTACAACCGAACAGAAGAAAGCAATCAAAGACAAACAGATACATCATAGAAATACAGAGACAGCAGCAGAATATATGATGGCAAATCTAACAATGGAAGAAATGGAACAGGCAATGAATACCCTAAAAAAGAAGAAATCACCAGGAAAGGATGGAATCACAAATGAAATGCTAATAGGAATAGGCACCAAGGCAAAGAAGAAACTACTAGCAGTCCTAAATAACAGCTGGAAGAGAGGAATAGTCCCACAGGCATGGAAGGAAGCTATACTAATACCAGTCCCAAAGAAAGGAAAAGACCTGGAAGAACCAAATGGCTATCGACCTATCAGTCTACTTAGCTGTGTAGGAAAATTAATGGAACGCATTATCAATGGCAGGCTAACATGGCATCTGGAAGAAAACAAACTCTTGACACCACACCAAGCAGGATTCAGAAAGTACAGATCCACTGAAGATCAAATAACCTATATAGCTCAGGAAATAGAGGATGCCTTCCAAGAGAAAAAGCACACACTAGCAGTCTGGATAGATTTAGAAAAAGCATTTGATAAAGTATGGAAGGAAGGACTGAAAGTAAAACTGCAAAAAATGCATGTTTGTGGAAAAATGTATAAATGGATCAGCCACTACCTTGAGAACAGAACTGCCAGGACAAAAGTACAAGGACAAACAAGCAAAATGATGCTGTTGGAGCAAGGTGTCCCCCAAGGAGGAGTTCTTTCACCAACACTATTCCTAGCATATATAAATGACATCACGGAAAATTTTCCAGCCAGAGTACACACATCCTCCTTTGCAGATGACCTAGCCATATGGACATCTGAAGAATATATTAGTGCAGCTAACAGCAGAATACAGCAAGCCTTATTAGCGCTAGAGGACTGGTCAAAATCATGGCTAGTGAAGATAAGTGAGGAGAAAACAACATGCACAGTGTTCTCCCTCTCAAATAAAACTCAGCAACCTAAGCTGGTATTGAATGGAAAAATATTGCGCCATGAAGAAAATCCAAACTATCTAGGAGTCACCTTTGATCGTCGCCTGACATGGAAGACACAGATTGAGAACAATCGAACAAGAGCAAGGCAGAGAATGGCAATTATGAAAAAGCTTGCTGGTACAACGTGGGGAGCAGATGAGAAAGTTCTCAAGAAGTTATATACTGGACGGGTGAGGCCAGTACTGGAATATGGCATTGCAGCTTGGGCAACAGCAGCTAAGTCAAACTTTAACAAAATAAGTAGAGTCAGAAACCAAGGAATGCGAATCATAACTGGAAGCCTGAAGACAACGCCTATTAATGAACTAGAAAAGATCACTTGTTTACAACCAATGCAGGATAGAAGAGATAGAAGAGCCCAGCAACAAGCAGAAAAATTTAGAAGATTGACAGACCACCCTATGTATAAAAGGTTTAGTGGTTTTGGAAAGGGAAGACTGAAGCGTAGCAACTTTGTAGAAACTGCAAAACGAAAAATTAGGGCAGATCCCATACTTAACATATCAACAGTCAAACCTATTTACAATGCAGACAAGTTCCCAGCTTGGAGACAGCAGCAACTGCCTGAGATGATAGAAAACATTCCTGGTGTTGAGAAAAAGAACACTCAGCATGAAACCGAAAGAAGAGAAATAACCCTAAACTACATAAAAGAACATTACCCAAGCAGGAATTGGACCCATGCATATACAGATGGATCAGCCAAAAATTCAATAGAGAATGGAGGAGGAGGAATTCTCCTAAATTTAAAAAATGGAGTGAAAAAAACACATTCAATGGCAACTGGAAAGTTTTCAAGTAACTTCAAAGCGGAGGTAGAGGCTCTGAAAACTGCAGCAGAAATGCTCTTGATGGAGGAAAATAAAAAGAAGCAAATAGCTATCTTCACAGATGCAAAGTCAGCTGTCTCAATACTGAAGAGCAATAATAGCACAGAAATAGCTGACCTAAGAGCAGCACTCCATGGTCTATGCCAGAAATCCAAAAAAGTTGTAATACAGTGGATCCCATCACATTGCAGTATACCTGGAAATGAAGAGGCTGACAGACTGGCAAAAGAGGGCGGACGACTACCACAGCCTGACATAGACATAACCTATAACGAGGCAAAGAGGTTGATAAAAAGCATCTATAGAACCAAATGGGAATCAGAGCATGCAGGTCACCAGAAGGATGATGCATATTACAAACTCGACCGAAGAGAACAAGTAGCAATCTTCAGACTCCGCACAGGACATAACAGGCTGAAACACCACTTGTTCAATAAACTAAAGATATGAGATACCGATGAATGTAATTGTGGAACTGGTAAAATGACAGCTAAACATTTGCTGCAGGAGTGCCCAATATATGCAGAACAGAGACAGATATTTTGGCCCAATCCTGCTTCATTTGAGGACAAGCTCTATGGAGATATCAACAGGCTCAAGTTGACTGCAGCTTACTTTAACTACATTCAGGTTGACATTTAAAGGTGCATGAAGAAGTATTTAGACTGCCGCACTTCATACCACAGGTATGTCGGTTACAAAAGCGCCCCAGAGGCATGAAATGGAATATTGCTTGGATAGCAAATCCATTACGTGGAAAGTCCGAATCGAAAGCTCACTGTGTGGATGTCATCTGCAGACTGCATACTTCTGGTTTCCGGAAGAACAGCCTATGGTGAATGGAAGGCCCAATATACGGAAGTGAGGCTAAGCAGCCATGTGCAGGACGTGGCGATTCCTTGGGTGAGCCCAGTACCAGAGCGATGTGTGTTGGCTCTGCAAGTATGGAAGCCTCCTTGGATGGCGGGGAATGCCCATGGTCTGCCCCTGCCTTCCCTTGAGGGCTGACCAGGATGTCTTTGGCTGTTCTATACGGGCCAGCTGGGATGGGGGATAACACCACAACAGTGAGAGCCAAACGTCCTAAGAAACCCCCGGGAAGGTTAACCCGGTCAACAAATGCCCGCAGAAGTCGGATGTGTCGGCCTAACGGCGCAAGAACGCAGCTCTGCTGTAAACAGGCACAACGCAATCACGTCCGGAAAAAAACTCCGGATGAATGAAGAAGAAGAAGAATGCAGTTTCTGCTTGTCTTATTCCGTTATTTATCTCAGTGATGCATCTTCCGTCTGATGTTATCCATGCGTCTAGATATATGATTTTTTGCACTTGCCCCAACATAACGTCATTTACTTTAATTGCACATTTAGGCACAATCTGTTTCTTTGATATCAGCATGACTTCTGTCTTTCTATTATTCAAACTAAGACCCATGTTTTTCACTTTCTACATCCACTGTATCTATCATTTCCTGCAGATCCTTGTAACTTGTGGCTATCAAGACGGTGTCATCAGCATAACCAACCAGGATCCCTGACATACTTTCTGTAGATCTCATTACATATTCACTGTACAATGAAAACAAATCAGGAGACAATACACAACCTTGTCTGACGCCCTTCTTTATGCGCTGCAATGTACATACCAGGTTGTTGATTCTTATGGCTGATGTTTGCTACCAATATATGTCCTTTATTATTCGCAGATCGTTGCCGTCAATGTTCACTTTAGACAACAGTCACCTTCAAATTAATATCCTAATTGTGGCTGGCTCGGTCGCATGATTATTAATCTCAGCTAGGGATGACCCTAATGTAACTTCTCTTCTGAGGTTGAACCGGGTGGGTTTAATGGTAGCATGGAAAGTAATAATTATATAACATGATCCCGTGATCACTTTTGTAATGAAATCAGAAACCTAGCCTAATCCGATAAGGAAGAAAAACAGGAAGTCTGGTGTGAAAATTGTGCACCTTAAAATGTCCACGGCAGATGGAAATGGCAAAGAGTAGGTAGTAATGCAACTGCCCAGGTAAACTTGTTACAAAAGAAAACCTGCCCACGGGGAGACAGAGCCCGTCTACGTTGGGTAAAATCTGTCTAGAAGAAGCAAACAAAACAGTTAGTTGCATATTTTTTTTTTTTTTTTAAATATAGGACGTCGCGGTCAACACCAGCATCTATTGCTGTTGTGATCTCTTGGCAAATTTACGTTCAGTAGTTTGCCATTGATTTCTGAACGACTGGCACCCATACTATTTCGTAAAAATCCAACGCAAAGCGGGCTGCTGCCAAATCGCCCGCAGCTGTGTTTCGAACGCGAATATGCGGTATCACGAACAGCGTCCGTAACTTCTTCGCCACGGAGCTGGCAGAAGAAGCAAACCTGACACAAGAGCATGCCGAAGTCCGACACACTGAACTATGAGGGACATAGCCGGGACATAATGGGACATATCTGGGACATAGCCGGGACATAGCCGAAGTCCGACACACTGACCTGTGAGGGACATAGCCGGTACATAGCCGGGACATAGCCGAAGTCGAACACACTGACCTGTGAGGATCATAGCCGGGACATAACCGGGACATAGCCGGGAAATAGCCGGGACATAGCCGGGACATAGCCGAAGTCCGACACACTGACCTGTGAGGGACATAGCCGAAGTCGAACACACTGACCTGTGAGGGTCATAGCCGGGACATAACCGGGACATAGCCGGGACATAGCCGGGACATAGCCAAAGTCGAACACACTGACCTGTGAGGGACATAGCCGGTACATAGCCGGGACATAGCCGAAGTCGAACACACTGACCTGTGAGGATCATAGCAGGGACATAACCGGGACATAGCCGAAGTCCGACACACTGACCTGTGAGGGGCATAGCCGAAGTCGAACACACTGATCTGTGAGGTTCATAGCCGGGACATAGGCTAACCGGGACATAGCCGGGACATAGCCGGGACATAGCCGAAGTCCGACACACTGGCCTGTGAGGGACATAGCCGAAGTCGAACACACTGACCTGTGAGGATCATAGACGGGACATAACCGGGCCATAACCGGGACATAGCCGGGACATAGCCGAAGTCCTACACACTGACCTGTGAGGGACATAGCCGGTACATAGCCGGGACATAGCCGAAGTCGAACACACTGACCTGTGAGGATCATAGCCGGGACATAACCGGGACATAGCCGAAGTCAGAAACACTGACCTGTAAGGGACATAGCCGGGACATAGTGGGACATAGCAGGGACATAGCCGAAGTCGGACACACTGACATGTGAGGGACATAGCCGAGACATAGCCGAAGTCGGACACACTGACCTGTGAGGGACATAGCCGGGACATAGCCGAAGTCCGACACACTGACCTGTGAGGGACATAGCCGGGACATAGCCGAAGTCCGACACACTGACCTGTGAGGGACATAGCTAGGACATAGCCGGGACATAGCCGAAGTCGGACCCACTGACCTGTGAGGGACATAGCCGGGACATAGCCGGAATTCGACACACTGGCCTGTGAGGGACATAACTAAGTGTGACACACTCCCTGGAAAGAGGGATACAGAAAGAATAAAAATAAAGAAACATATAAAGAAATATATAATCTTTAAGAAATATAAAAGGAATATATAATCTCTTACCACTTTTCTCGTCCGCTGTGGCGATTTGAAGCTATCGTGGCATTTTTACAGTGCACAATTTGCGCACCCAGACCTCCTGTTTATCTCCCTCTTCTTTCAGAAATCAATGGCAAAATACTGAATGTAGACTTGATAAGAAATCACAAAAATCCACACTCAAAAATGTTTGGGCTGACTGCCACATCCTGTAAAGGATATACAGCTGTGGTGAAAGAGTTCCGAACGCAATTCGCAATCCTGCATACCGCATTCGAAACAAAGCTGCCGGAGATATGGAAGGACCGCCATGCACCCGTTTTGTTAAAAAACAATGTTATGAGTGCCGGTCGTTTAGAAAGCAATGGCAAACTACTGAACGTAAACTTGCTAAGAAATCACAAACAGTCCACAATATGCTGCGGTTGACTGCAACGTCCTGTAAAGGATATGCAACTAGCGTTTTATTTTTGTTTTCATTTACTGGATTTGTTCATAGCTTCCTATTCAGGAGTCGCAAATGTTCCAGGATTCGCTAGAGATGATCTAGTTCTTCGTATGAACTCGGGGTGGAGTGAAGGAGGCTCTCGAGCCTCTCGTGAGCCTGAGACTGGGTTCGAACCCCTTCTTGAAATATTTACAAGAACCGTGGGTGTCTAATGATGTCATACAGCTGATGATCTCTTTGGTAGTGATATCTGATACCTGAAGGCAAGAGAGCAAGAGGTAGACAAGGATACAAGTGGGAAGATGGTCTCAAGAGAAGGATGAACAGCAATCTGACAGAATGTACAGTCGGGGCGAGAAATGCAGTACAGCCAAGCTTCATTGTGGAGACGGCACTGATTGATTGATTGATTGATCTGATATATATACGTCTCAGATAAGGGCGGAAAACAGGAAGTCCGCGTTAAAAATCCCACGGTAATTGGAAATCTCAAAAAGTTGCTGCTGCCATTATTAGCTAGCAATTGATAGCAAGGAAACCATACCAACGGGCAGACAGCGCCCGAAACATTGGATAGAATCTTCTTGAGGAAGCAAATTTTAAACAAATGCGTGCTGACCTCAGACACAGACTTTTGATGCATAGTTGAGTATTACGCACCACCCCCCCCCCACCCCCCCCCCAAAAAAAAAGGAAAAAGAAAAAGAAAACGAAGAAGAGGAACATTTCATTTGCTTCTTTTCACATAACTTGGATATGTATACAGTAAAACTTTTGTTTTCGTTGCCTTCGATTATCGTCGGTTTCGGATTTCGTCGATTTTTTCCCGCGCGACAAATGTGTCTCGGTTTTCGTCGTTTGCCTCGGATTTCGTCGGCGTGCACACATGACCTCGCTGCTAAAACAAAGGGACCCACGCGTTCTTCTGCTCAGTTTAGCGTTGTTTTTCGTTTTTGAGCATCGCTTGCTAATAATAAAATATGAGAGCGGCATTAAGATTGTTGAAATCGGCCGCTTGTACGGGAATCGCCATCCACGATACGTTCCATTATGGCGAAAAAGGGAAGCAATAAAGGAGGCTAATGTTAACGAAACAGACATGGCAAACAATTGAAGATGTTGAACAATTATTATTAATTTGGATAAATCAAAAACAGTTAAATAGCGATTCTGTTTCGGAGGCAATCATATGTGAAAAGACCAGACTGTTGTATGCCGATCTCATTAAGAAAATGCCTGGGACGAGTGCTAGTGTACTTAGTGATTTTAAGGCCAGTAGAGAATCTTCTTCTTCTTCTTCTTCTTCAGCGTTCCGAGCCATTGAGGTTCTTTGCTGCAAATACAATCCGTCTCCATTCGTCTCTCTGGTGGACCTTCTCTTGCCAGTCGTTGATTCCAAGTGCTTGTAGGTCTGTATATGTATTATCTCTCCACCGCCTTCTTGGTCTACCTCGGGGTCTACGGTCATTTATTTCCTGAGTGTAAACGAGTTTTGTTTCCCTATTATCTTCCAGTAGAGAATGGTTTGAAAAATTCAAGAGGTGCACTGGCATACACAGTGTTACTGGGCACGGTGAAAGCGCGAGTTCGGACACGTCTGGGGCCAAAAATAGTATTAGACACTATATCTATTCTCTATAAAATGTGTTTTTGGAGTTTCTAGAATGAATTAATTGGATATACACTGATTCATATAGAAATAGTTACCTCGGTTTTCGTCGGTTTCGGATTTCGCTGATTGTCTTCGGACGGATTATCGGCGAAAACCTAGGTTTCCTTCTATTTCACTTGATTTCTTGTGTATTCATTTATTGCGTTGAACCATTTGTCTCTACATTATTCTTTGGTTGTTTGTTGATCAAGCGCAGTATTCTTGTCCGTCTTTTTGCTGTTTGTCTGTCAATCTCTCTAATTACAGTCTGTTGATTTCTTGATTTCTTTGTTACAACAATTGTTTTCGTCTCTTTTTTCATTTGCTAACATTCTTCACACACCTGTTTACTGTCATTCTATTTATTTTTAAAAGTATGTTATATTCTTTCTTTCTTTCTTTCTTTCTTTCTTTCTTTCTTTCTTTCTTAGAAGAAGAAGAAGAAGAAGAAGAAGAAGAAGAAGAAGAAGAAGAAGAAGAAGAAGAAGAAGAAGAAGAAGAAGAAGAAGAAGAAGAAGAAGAAGAAGAAGAAGAAGAAGAAGAAGAAGAAGAAGAAGAAGAAGAAGAAGAAGAAGAAGAAGAAGAAGAAGAAGAAGAAGAAGAAGAAGAAGAAGAAGAAGAAGAAGAAGAAGAAGAAGAAGAAGAAGAAGAAGAAGAAGAAGAAGAAGAAGAAGAAGAAGAAGAAGAAGAAGAAGAAGAAGAAGAAGAAGAAGAAGAAGAAGAAGAAGAAGAAGAAGAAGAAGAAGAAGAAGAAGAAGAAGAAGAATAGCAACAGCAACAATAACAACAGTAGCAAAGCGAGGAGTAGTAGAAGAAGCTTTACATTGTTTTTCTGTTTAGAAATTTTATTCTGGGCAGGCACTTTTTGATGTTTGTTTGTTTGTTTGTTTGTTTGTTGGAAGAGTACTTGATTGTTTACGTATTCAGTACAGTCAACAACAATAAACACATGTTTCTGTTCTCTGTCCTTCTCCTCGCGTGTCCTCGCACGCCCAGGTCAGTGCTTATTTTAAGAGATTTTAAAAGCTGTAGCCGAATGCTGTAGTCGCCATCTTGTTGACCGGAAATCACGCGTCTCTTCTTTCAAACATCAAAGTTAATTGCATGTCCTTTTAAGGACATTGTAATCAGCCCCCGCATTTATCTGGTGTTCGTGATTTTCTGGGCAATGTTACATTCAGCACTCTGCTATTTCTGTGTTAGTGAGCGCAGTTTAAACATTCTCCGAACTGCCGGTTCCAGGGTCTCAAATCAGCCGCTGCAATGTATGAGCAGATCGCCTTGCGTTGTTTTCGACGGTATGAATGTCAGTCGTTCAGAAAACAATGGCTAACTACTGAACGTAAAAATTGCTCAGCTAAGCACAACTGGCCAACATATCATCATCAGCATCATGCAGCATGCCGATAAGCGTGGGCGGTCATGTTTTGTCATCTCACATGATCACCAGAGTCGTGGATAGCACACACTTACGCCGTTTCTCTAATTCTCTATGAATTGACGAAACATGACTATCTAGGCAAATATAGAAAAGGTAGTTTGCCATTGCTTCCCTTCTTAGCAGTGACCGTACTGGTCGATGACCGCAGCCATTGTCTTCCCCCCGAGAAAGAGATTATCTGCCTATCAACAGCTAACCAACACAGACACCCTGTCCAAACGCGCACGCGCACGCGCGCACACACACACACACACACACACACACACACACACACACACACACACACACACACACACACCACATGTTTCAAGTGGTTAGTTCTAGTTATCAAAATGAGTAATTCTGGGTTGTGCGAGGGACACGCCTATTGTGTGTATGCAACACATACCCGCCGAGCCATTTATATTTTATTACAGGTACATGATGCTCCAGGTCGAGTTGTACCGTCGGGTGGCCGCAGACAGGGAGCATCCCCTGCACGGAATTGGTTACATCATGACCTAACACGAAGTAACGCGGCTGTACTGAACACAGTTAGTGAAAACAGGTCGTTGCGGCGAATAGCCTTCATCAGCAAACAAATACATACACAAAGCACAAGATATAAGCGCGGACACTGCAGTAACTATATTAAGACATACTAACCGAATGAGAAGAACCCCGGGAAGGTTAACCTGGTGAACAAATTCCCGCAGAAGTCGGATTTGTCGGCCTAACGGCGCAAGAACGCAGCTCTGCTGTAAACAAGCACAACGCAATCACGTCCGAAAAAATTTTAAAAAATAAAAAATAAAATCTGGATGAACGAAGAAGAAGAAGAATGAGAAGAATGGACAGATTAAAGAAAGAAAATAATAAGAACAATGAAAAGGAAATGAACAAAATGTGATACTTTTCTCAGGATCCACGCCGTGATACTAATGTGACTTTGGACGTTGATACTCTTATATAGACAGCTGTGAGGGTCTGCGTTATGGTGGGGATCGGGGTAGGGGGTGGTAATGATTCAGTGAAGATTCTAGGTAATTGCGTGGAAGTGGTACATGAAGACCGGGAGGAAGGTAAGGCGGGAAACAGCGGAAGAAATGGAGATATGATGGTGGGCCTAGAAGGAGTGCCCTGGTGGATGTCCGTACAATGCATGAGTTTATGCCAATGAGTTGGCCACAGTAGGCGAATGTTAAAAAGCAATGAAGTTTCCACCTGTAAATGATGGTGATAATAATGAAACACATCCCCGGTGCTCCCGTAAGTGTGTTCTAAGAGAATACTAAAGTCTGAGCAGACTTATACTAAAGTCTGAGCAGACTGATGTGTGAAGATCATTGCTTGAAGAGAAGCAGGTTTTGGAAGGCAAACGCTGAAGATACAGTCAGTCATGTCTGTGGGATTTGTAGGATAAGGCGTGTGGAAGAGGGTCATAATGCCGCATCTTCGTCCCCAGATATGCGAGAGTTGAGGGAAATGAACGAGCTGATAAACTTGCCGGCTCTGCACCCCCCTGTAGATGACTATCCCATGGATCGCGCCGATGTTATTAACGCCCTTACAGAGACGTCGAGAGCGGAGGACCTTGACGCCTGTGAATCCACATCGTTGTCCAGATTGAGAGATTTGGGAGTAAGAATTGATACGACCAGACACGAGAGGTACATCTGGAGAATGAGGGGCCTCATCCGTTAACATATACCTGGCACTATTAGTCCCCGGACACTGATGCATATGTTCAGGGGATGATCTGAGCACATATGGACTTGTCCGGGGTGCCAGAATGATGCCTCGACAGATAACTAACTGATTTGTTTGGTTGTTTCGGGATTTGAGGTGTGAAGATTGAGCACAACCCACTACTGGCTTCGCTGATCGTATTCCGGTAGGAACCTTGGGCCTTGGTCACGTCAGATTGGAAGCACTAGACGGGCGTGTGAGGCGGATGTGTAAGCACTAGATCACGAGGCTCACGCTAGACGCGACCAAATTAGTGAGCCGCGTGGTCTAATGGTTACACACTCGCCTTACACACCAGTGATCCGGAGTTTGATCTCGAGTCCATTCAGGGATATGCACTACTGACGAGCTCACACGAGAGCGAAGATAATTAACTAACTGACGGTTGACGAAGGACATCTCACGCCCAGGGAAAGTGATTATGTATCCTCGGAGGAGGGGGTGGATTTGTTTGAGGCAGGAGGGTGAGCCCTGACAGAGAAGTGACGGAGTCCGCCTCAGGTTCAGAAAGGAGCGGGTTCAAACTCAGTATAGGACTGGGAATTTATCCCAGAAGAAGTGGTACCTAATGATAACATACGCCCCCTGATATATAGGGTAGTATGATCGGATTCCTAGTCTTCTCCAATAAGGGTGGACAGCAATAGGTCGCATGTGCAAGTTTTTTTTTTCTTTCTTAAAGTGTAAATATTAATGCAGATGGAAATAGCTAAGTGTTGAAGGTAAAGCCGATGCGCTGGCAAAATTGTTAAGGAAGGAAAAAATAACAATGGAGAGATAGAGTCTGTTATCTTGGATAGAATCTATCTAGAGGAAGAAAACCTGAGACAAATGCATGCCGAAGTTTGACACTGATCTTTGAGTTGTGTAACTAGATGTGGCGCAATTCCCTCGAAAGTGGAACGATGACGAAAGACGATCATGCAGAAAAGAAGAAGAAGAAGGAGAAGGAGAAGAAGAAGAAGAAGAAGAAGAAGAAGAAGAAGAAGAAGAAGAAGAAGAAGAAGAAGAAGAAGAAGAAGAAGAAGAAGAAGCAAAAGAAGCAGAAGCAGTAGTAGTAGTAGTAGCAGCAGCAGTAGCAGCAGCAGCAACAGGTTGTGGAGGAGGAGGAGCGGGAGGAGAAGGAGGAGGAGTAGAAGGAGGAGGGGAGGAGGAGGAGGAGGAGAAGAAGAAGAAGAAGAAGAAGTAGTAGTAGTAGTAGTAGTAGTAGTAGTAGTAGTAGTAGTAGTAGTAGTAGTAGTAGTAGTAGTAGTAGCAGTAGCAGTAGCAGTAGTAGTAGCAGTAGCAGTAGTAGTAGCAGTAGCAGTAGCAGTGACAGCAGCAGCGGCGGTGGCGGCATGGGCGGCGGCGGCGGCGGCGAAGACGGCGGCTACGGCGGCGGCGGCAGCAGCAGCAGTAGAAGAAGAAGAAGAAGAAGAAGAAGAAGAAGAAGAAGAAGAAGAAGAAGAAGAAGAAGAAGAAGAAGAAGAAGAAGAAGAAGAAGAAGACACACTGACTAGTCTGTAGTGAGACATAACAACAATGGATGGGGTGTCAAAGCAACGCCACGTGGGTACATTAAAAAGGAGTTTGACATATAGTGCTGTAAAATCCAGCATGAGAATGGACGTTGAGGCCGACGGCAGCCTTCCGATGTTTGGGTGGAAGAATACCCCTACATATGTTCGTTACGGTCTCACAGAGTATGTTTCGGAAACAGAGAATTTGACAGCTTTCGAAATGTGTTTATCTGGTGGCGAAATTATCGTGGATTTTATGTCCATTGCATGCAGACCTGCAGCACAACGAACAGGCGTTGCTGAGTAGTCAACCCCAACATCTACTCTTCCAACATACACTTCAACCCCGCCCCCCCCCCCCCCACACACACTCATACACACAGACACACGTACTCCTCATATCCACACTGTCAAAATCAGCTTCACTGGCGCCAGAATTCAAATGAAATAACCCCTGTGAAACTGCTGGGTTTCTAGTGACTTCCTTTTCCATCGACGATAAACTGTAATTTTAGTGGCGGACTCTTGTGTTGGAATTCAGGCAGCGGCCTTTTTAATGTACGCGTGTGCGTGGTGTTGGTTTGTCAGGACTGCTGTTTGTTCCACTTTTCTTATGGGACAGTATTCACTGGCCCAGGAAAGGGACATTATGGGGATGGCCATTTGTCGTAAAGTTGGAACCTTGACTAGCGACTAACGACTGACCTCTCCTTACAACAGCAGTATTCGACGAACACACTGCCACACTACCACATCCTCATAGCTGACTGGTACCCGGCCGTTTTGACAGACGATAGTTTGTAATATGAAGTTATACCTCCCCATAGCACACAGCCTAGGCTGAATTTAGAGACTATTTGCCAACGCAACACGATCCCTCTCTCGGCCTGCCTAGATTACTCTAGAGGAAAGGTAACACCAATATGTCTGCAATAATACAAGCTGCAGAACCTGCCGGATTAATAAAGCAATGCTCTAACTGTCCGCCTGGTGGAACTTTCCTTTCTAGACAAGTTGCTTTCCAAGTCTTATAGTCTGGTCTGCCCTGTCAGTTCAGTATTTAATGCCATAATTTACATGCATCCAGATAAATAATGATGAAGAATACCATCTTCATAGCTACTAGTTTTAAAAAACAACAACAACAACGGCTGCACTCCACGTAAGCGGATGCCGACCGCTTACCCCCCCCCCCCCCCCAACTCCGTTTATTATGTATCTGCAGTGAAAAGAATGCGAGAAGTCGGAGAGATCCTTTCTATTTTGCAGATACTCAATTATCTCTACGCCCCACACTAGTCTGCACGCCCAGGCATTAAGCCGAGCTGTCACTCTGTCTTGCGATAAACACAACTGAACTAATAAACAGCCTTTACCTCGCCGCTTGGAACACTTTAACTCCGTCTGGGGCACGTTCTTACAGCACAAGGCTGTAAAACACAATACCCTTATAGATAAATATTACAAGATGTATTTTTCCTCCTTCCTCACTCAACGGAGTTGCTAGATGCCAGCGAGGTATTCTCTTATTCTCTATCCTGTCTAGTTTTTCTTAAATGTTTTCTCCCCATCGCGTTCCTTCCCTTGTGTTTTCCTGATTTTCTTTTGCTATCAATTTTTGTGGATTATCGCCCAGATCTGGTGGCGGTAAAGCCGCAAGATGGAGAAGTTGTGGTTTTTGGTTTAGCTCGGGTTGGATTCTCGTGGAATTTCTGCGAGGTTTCCTGGCGTGCCGTGAGCTCTGACAGGTTGCATATTCTCGGTAGAATGTGTGAGTGTGTGTGCGTGCGTGCAGCTTCTGCAGGCGGGCGGGTTCTGGCTTGTTTTTGTGTTGAAATCTTAATACTGTGGTGAACATATATGTCTGTCTGTCTGTGTGCCATCTTGTATTGTTTGTCTATGGATCGATCAAGCCACCTATCTATCCATTGGTCTGTCTGTCTGTCTGTCTGTCTGTCTGTCGGTCGGTCGGTCGGTCGGTCGGTCGGTCGGTCTGTCGGTCTGTCGGTCTGTCTGTCTGTCTGTCTGTCTGTCTGTCTGTCTGTCTGTCTGTCTGTCTGTCTGTCTGTCTGTCTGTCTGTCTGTCTGTCTGTCTGTCTGTCTGTCTGTAAGTTTATTTCCTGAAGTATGGGATTAAGTGGCAGGTTTTGTAGTCTCGAGGTTAATGCGCTTGTGCTCGAACTTCCGGTGATCTGATGACCTGGCAGATGGATATTTCCCTACACCCGACAATTGGATTTCAACGTTGACTGCCGGTTCAGAAAATAATGGCAAACCAATGAAAGTAAACTTGCCTAGAAAATCAACAGGGGTTGGGGTTGTTAGCAACGTCCTGCACAGGACATGCAACATTTAATGTATCCTGGAATATGTGTTTGAGTATGCTGGGATATATGTTTGGGTATGCTGAGATATGCGTTTGAATATGCTGGGATATATGTTTGGGTATGCTGAGATATATGTATGGGTATGCTGGGATATGTGTTTGGGTATGCTGGGATATGTGTTTGGGTATGCTGGGATATGTGTTTGGGTATGCTGGGATATGTGTTTGGGTATGCTGAGATATGTGTTTGGGTATGCTGGGATATGTGTTTGGATATGCTGGGATATGTGTTTGGGTATGCTGGGATATGCAGGACGTTGCTAATGTGTTTGAGTATGCTGGGATATATGTTTGGGTATTGTGAGGTTTTTTTGTGGGTTTATAGAGAATTACAGAAGTTCCAATGAGTGAAGTTCTATAAAGTATATCTCTCTATAAAAGATACAGGTTAGTAACAGCAAGTATTGTCTAGAGGTATTGATATTTATTCTCGCATAACCCTTGTAGAGAAACCATTCAGCATTTTGGCTCACCGAGTACCCCCACTGTGAGAAATTAGACACAAGTTAAGTTCTACACAGAATTATTTATAGATGATTTCTCTTCTAGGCCATATATAGATATATAGAGATCTTGGCAGTTAGCCACAGTAACCAATGAAAGCAGTTCTCTCATCTTCCAGCTGACTGTGCTCTGATCGCCAACCTCATTTTTGATCTCATTACTTATTTCAAGTGACACAAGACACTTGGACAAATGATCACATTGACAATTGTACCATTGCAGTGAACATAAACAACAACAACTGTATTTTACACTGGTTGAACAAGACAACATGAGAAGATCTTGACAACAGTTGGACAAACATTCACAAAGAATGATCACACCAACAGGTTAGACAAGTCATACATCATGGAAGATACTTGACAACAACCACACAGACTTTCACAATCTCTGTAACCAACAGCAACAGTAGAGTAACAGTCACCATGAAGATGCTTGACATCAGTTGGACATTTCTTTCTCAACAATGTACAAGACAATCACAGAGACATGTATCTCAAAAACTGTTCTCTTACTACTAATACTTTATTAATGTCTGATGAGGTCAAGTGAAGACTCAGGCTTCATATTCTGCCAACAATTTACATCTCAAATATGTTTATATGCAAATTATAGTGACATTATCTATGAAAACCCAAACACATCACCAAATATCCCCACAGAAACATTAATCTAAATACACCCTCCTCCTTCACATCTCTACACCATAGGTTATCCTACACCACACTTTAGACTTAAATCCTTTCTTCGACTGTTAATGAGGGAAACACAAGATAAGCCATAAATTGGGGCAAGCATAGGGACGTTCTGCTCCACTGGTCTGTTGAATCCTTTTAGCACCTATGATGGTGTTGGACAGCTCAGGTTACAGTTCTCCCCATGATGGTTTTCCAATTCAGGCTATTCCCTGCTGTCACAATCTTGAAAGAAATTTTAAAGCTCTATCTTTTCACTGGTGAGTTCATGAAGTTGACACTTAGGACTGCTCTCTTACTTTTTTCCAGTAGAGGAAGATCTAAAAAGAAACAATATGTCCCAGCATTCTTCTTTCTGTCTATCTCACCTAAATTTGACTGTTCATGAAGTTGACACCCAAGACTGTTGTTTTGCTTTTCCAGTGGAGGAAGATCTAAAAAGAAACAATATGTCCCAGCTGTCTTTCTTCACAGTCTATCACTCCTAAGATTTCTGATGGAACTGAATCACCACACCGACTTAACACTAATCCATTTTGTGAATTTGCTCTATTTATTAACTTCTGCTCCTTCAACTTTCAGCCATTATTAATATTAAGCTGTGATAGGGTCAGCTCCAAGTGCACCTTTAATGTCCACTCTTAGCCAGTAGTGACATGCTGAAGACCAGGTGATCTCTCCTCTTAAGGTTTCTTCTTGAATTTATCTTGAAGATATAGCCTGGAGCTTTTACAAAATTGGAGAGTATCCCTGTCTTAGGCTTTTAAGAAAGACTTTTCTTCAGTGCCATCTGTATAGGCCAGAATTAGTGGATTCAGGCTGAATCTTTGCAACCTGTTGTTCATTTTGGTCTTTTTGGAGTCTGACTTTTCAGCTGGAGTTGAAGCTAGAGCTCAGGACTTCCCTGGAGTTGTCCTGGTGATTGAAAGGCCTCCCCCATCTTTCTCATTCTCTGGAGTGCAGATGACCACATCCTAAAGAATGCTTTTGGGCAAATTTTACCACTTCATCTTGAACACGTTCTTACGGGATGGAATCAAGGCTTCGACTGGCGGGCTAATTATGTATTAAGGAGCGTTACCAGCCCAAGGGTTACCCAATGAAATTGAGACCCCACCATTCATCTACCCTCTCTCGATCTAGAATCTACGATTCTATTTTTAGTTAGGGTATCACGACGGCTTACGTAGTTAACTACTGAGTATTGAGAAATGTAAATGGACTGGGGATGCGAACGTCTGAAGACATCATGCCACAGGTATGCTGAGATATATGTTTGAGTATGCTGGGATATGTGTTTGAGTATGCTAGGATATGTGGTTGAGTATGCTGGGATAAGAGTTTAGTATGCTGGGATATGTGTTTGACTATGCTAGGATATGTGTTTGAGTATGCTGGGATATGTGTTTGAGTATGCTAGGATATGTATTTGAGTATGATGGGATATGTGTTTGGGTATGCTGGGATGTGTGTCTGAATATGCTGGGATATGTGTTTGACTATGCTAAGATATGTGTTTGAGTATGCTGGGATATGTGTATGAGTATGCTGGGGTATGTGTATGCGTATGCTGGGATATGTGGTTGAGTATGCTGGGATAAGAGTTTAGTATGCTGGGATATGTGTTTGACTATGCTAGGATATGTGTTTGAGTATGCTGGGATATGTGTATGCGTATGCTGGGATATGCGTTTAAGTGTGCTGGGATATATGTCTGTCTGTCTGTCTGTCTGTCCGTCCGTCCGTCTGTCCGTCTGTCTGTCTGTATGCATGCATATATGTATGTTATTCCAGTGCCACACGTTTCCAGCCGAAACCCGCGCCGAGATCAACAAGTCGCCGAGGAGCCGCAGGAAGCACGTGGTGAACATCAGAAACCAGGGGCAGAGAACTACCGTTGTTTGCCCTTGCCCGTGACGACGTTAAGTTGTACCAACCGACTTCTCCTGCTGCCAGTGGTTAGTCCGGTCGAGCGTTTGTGATGTCAAGGGCTTTCCTGCCAGTGGCGGTTCGTCGTGAGAACATATATAATTGGTTGCTCTCTCTCTCTCTCTCTCTCTCTCTCTCTCTCTCTCTCTCTCTCTCTCTCTCTCTCTCTCTCTCTGTTTCACTCTATCTCGCTTATATACTCACTCACACGTAAACTCGCGCGTGCGCACACATGCTCACACACCACTAACTCTCAGCTTGCCCCCGCCCTCCATCAATCTTAATCGCACACACTTGTCTCTAGAAGGATCTTTGATGTTTCTCCGTAAAAGCGGGGAGCCTCCGTGGCGGAGTGGCTTACGTCGCCTGCCTCGCGTTCCGAAGGTTGTAGGTTCGATTCCAGGCCACATCGTTCGGTCCTCGGATGCAATGTTGTCAGAGACTCCTGGGTATCATCGCTGAAGCTACGGAGTTCGTGCTTAGCGTTATGCTTTCGTGTCGTGTATATTCTATGCAGCAAGAGCTTACTGCGTAACTATTGTATATCTTCTATGTTTAATGTGTATCTTTTGTGTGTATTTATATGCATGATGTATATCTATTGTGTCTTCTATGTGTGCTGTGTATCTTATGTGTGTCTTCTATGTGTGCGGTGTATCTTATGTGTATCTTCTTTGCAGGCTATGTATCTGCTGGGTATCATCTATGTGTGCTATATATGTTGTGTAGCTTGTGTGCATGCTGTGTATCTATTGTGTATCTTTTGTTTGCTGAATCTGTTGTGTATTTTCTATACTTGGTGTTGTTGTTGTTGTTGTTATTTTTTTTTTTTTTTGGGGGGGGGGGGGGGTGTATATCTCTACGCGTGATGTGTATCTGTTGTGTATCTTTGATGTGTGTCTTGTATGTGTGTATCTTCTATTCTTCCTGTAGAGCTGTCTTCCTGTCTTCTATGCGTGCTGGATTTCCATTGTGTGCCTTCTTTTAGCCCCGACTCACGATCGCGCTCTCTATCTCAATCTCTGTCTGTCGATCCCCCCTCTATCTCTTTGAAGCTTTCTCTCTCTCTCTCTCTCTCTCTCTCTCTCTCTCTCTCTCTCTCTCTCTCTCTCTCTCTCTCTCTCTCTCTCTCTCTCTCTCCCTCTTTCAGTTATTCTCTGTCTGTCTGTCTGTCTGTCTGTCTGTCTGTCTGTCTGTCTGTCTGTCTGTCTGTATGTTCCCCTCCCTCTCCACCCCCCTCTCTCTCACACACTCTCACGCAGTCGCTCAACAACCTGCTTGTCTGTTAACCCTTTGCTCTGCATATTTTCTTCTTTGTTCCCCTTTCTTTCAATGTATCCAACCACGTCCTATTTATCTATGCATGTCTTTCATTCTCTTCGCCTCTCTCTCACTCTCCACCTCTTTCCCTCACCCTCTTCCACCCTCTATCTGTCTTCCCCGTCCCCTCCCATCAAATCAAAAAGGCAAACTTATTCGCATGCACAGAATTGCAAACAGAGCGATTCCTTTACCAAATCTATTACGGCACAACCAACTGCCATCCAACCACCATACCCCTATACTTCAGTGGTTTGTTACTTCCCATCGCTCCCTCAGCAAGCACACATCAAAAGAACAAGAAGAACAAATACCCTAAAAACAGCAAGGACATCTCTCCGCTCACAAAAACATAACCCACACAAAAACAAATGACGTCATTTTATTATTTCTTCCAGCCTGCCAACCTCTAAACTTCAAAACGGACCGGAACTCGTCCTTGCGCACACGTGCTTCTACATCTGCAGAAATCATGACAGGTCGGGAATTGTATCAACAGATGTACGCCATGTTACCCGGTTCCAATTTTGTTACGTAAAACTGAAACAATAACTTCATTTTCATATTCTTTTTGTTATCCAGTTGTCTGTTTACGCCAAGTCGACAGCTACCTCGGCAAGTGTCCGCCCTGGCTTGTTGTGTGTGAGACAATGACACGAAAGACCTTCCCACGGATTGTCTTACACGTGTGCGGTGTGAGTGTATCAACTTTATCATCTTTTCCATCGCTACATTGCTGCACTCTGCTCCTCATCTTTGATTCGTTTCATCTGCTATTTGTGGACGCTGTTTTGTGTGTCTTTGCTAAAGATAAGCCGGTTCATCCACAACAGATAAACATGAATCCTCGTCTGTGTTGTTGTTGTTATTGTTATAATTGTTTGTATTTCCAGTAGTAGTAGCAGTATAAGTAGTAGTAGTAGTAGTAGTAGTAGTAGTAGTAGTAGCAGTAGTAGTATTAATAGTAGCAGCAGCAGCAGCAGCAGCAGCAGCAGTAGTAGTAGTAGTAGTAGTAGTAGTAGTAGCAGCAGCATCAGCAGTAGCAGTAGTAATCGCAGCAACATCAGCAGTAGAAGCAGCAGGAGCAGCATCAACAGCGGTTGTAGTAAGAGAAGTCCTATAGTAGTAGTAGTAGTAGTAGTAGTAGTAGTAGTAGTAGTAGTAGTAGTAGTAGTAGTAGTAGTAGTAGTAGTAGTAGCAACAGCAGCAGCAGCAGCAACAGTAGTAGTAGCTGCTGCAACAGTAGTAACAGGAGTAGCAGCAGAAGCAGGAGCATCAGCAGCAGTAGTAGTATAAAGATTAGGAGCAGTGGTAACATAGTTATTAGTGTACTCGCACGTCGTCCCGTGTGCCATGAACTCGAGTCGCACATGTGGTGTGGTTTATCGTGTTTACGTGATGTGGGGAGATGGTGGTAGGGGGAGGGGGTCAGCCAGGGGAGGAGGGAGAAGGGTAGGATAGTGGCTAGAAATCTTGTCTATATACCCCAAAACGCCCCAAGTGGTGACCAAACATCCTTGACTACTTGTTCACTTGATCCAGAGTTGCTGTTGTTGTTGTTTGCATATGTCTTGTGAGTCATTTAGAAGACTTTTAGTCTTAACTCTTGAGGTCGGTGCACTGGCCTTCATGTCGTCTTATCCACAATAGGGCTTTCGTCTGTTCTAGCGAAGTTGGTGTGGTGTTTGTCCATCAAGAATGATGATGATCATTCATTTCATCTAGTGCGGTTGAAAGTATGGAGCCATGAGTTCTCAGATGGCTGATGAGGTCTATTTTGGCTCTAAATGTTCTTTGATAATGTGGGTAAAGAATGCTTGACAAGGTCGGCGTAGACCCGGTGCGACAGTACGATCTTCACGGGGACTTTATGGCAGAACTCTCCTTCCCTTCTTCAAGCTCAGAAGCCATCCGGGTATGCGAGACTACGAGACAGGTACTGGAGTGTCACATTTGCGGGAGAGCATATTACCATGAATGTAGGCTATGATTCAGAAAGCGTATTCTGTGAGTATGTCCACGCTGGTCAGTTTGTTTTTATATATTTTATTTTGGTTCTTTTGTTCGCTCGCTGTGAACTCAAGCCTAGCCCACACGCGTGCTACTGCTTCTAATGCACAGGACATACTTTTGCGCGTGGACTAGCTTTGCATAATACCCTTGTCCCTCGCCATCAGGCGAACTCACTCCGACTTCTGAGTACTTGTAATTAACGTCCCCAAACCAAGGGCAAGAAGTCAACATGTTAGTCCAGCCGACCAGTGTAGGGGTTGAACTCGCTATCTCGGCATCAGCACACCGGAATTTTAAAATGGAGTGCTCTTATCCATGCTGAGAAAACCATGCCGACCTTTACTGGGTTGGTAATGCTTCCTGCACGGATTGTAGGTATGTCATCATCAACAGACTGCCAACCCAGAGCTCAGATGGAAAACCCATTGCATCTGCTTGTAGATACTTTTGAGGTCTTTAAAAATAAAGTTTAACAAAAATACTTTCGTGTCCTTTACAGGACATCGTAGTCAACACCCCAGCATGTTTCGTGATTTAATAGGCAAGTTTACGTTCAGTAATTTGCCATTGCTTTGTGGACAACCAACGCTCATGCCAGTGTATGAAAACCAAAATAAGGCGCTCGGCTTCAAAATCGTCTGCAACGGAGTTTCGCACCCGGCACGCGGGGCTGCGAATCGCGTTCGCCACCCCTTCGCCACAGCACGGATAGCAATAAAGCAGGGATAATAATACATTTGTCGCGACAGTTTCCCGCCATCAGTGTGTGATATGACAGAGCCATCACATTGTGTAGGCCGAGAGCAAGGGAGAATAGGTTTCCCATCTTTCCATCACTTTGGCCAGCGACGAGCAAAGGCATCGAACACTCGTCCGACCCTGCTCTTGACATTAGCGGCGCAGTTTCCCTATCAACTTCGCTAATGGATGGTGTAATATAATAAAAACGTCTCTACCCTTTCCTATTTATGGACTCCCTTAAAAATAAACAAACCCTTACAATTACTGATTAAGTAACTTACTTAATGTAGGAGAAAATAAAACAGCGATAGACTGACCGTGGCACAGCTAAATTTAGTTTGGCTTGTTTTCTCTCCCGTATCTGGCCAATCCTGGCGAGGGGGAAAACAAAGACTGAAGCGGCCATTTCTAGTCAAGAGAACAGACAAGAAAGTCGACCTTTCCCTTCGGGGAGAAGGTAGTTTGTTTTAAAACCATGATTCTCTTCAAGCTATTGGTATGTTATCTACATATATTAAGATATATTTATGTATTACCTAGACCAGTATGTTTAATTAAGAATTAGTTACAATTCTCTTAAACCAGGCTGGATGATGTTTACTAAGGAAACACAGGTGGGCGCCACGCTGTAATTTTTCCTATGTCTTACAATTTCAAATCCATATGTTAATATCTTGTATAGGCATTATGAACTTATATCTAACTAAATGGTGTTTATAACCTATGAATAGTATGTGTACTGTAATACACAGAGTATCAACTCTCATGTCAGAAACTCTTTTCAATTTAGGAAAGACTCTTGATTCATACTTCATAGTAAAGAACTAGTGTCTGTCAATTTCATATTCATATGAATAAAAACTTCTATGCATTGTGAAATATATCTCAATATCTATGCTTAGAAATCTGCTAATAATCTATGGACTATAGAAAGGAAATTTTATCCATGCGGGGACATACAAATGATTACGCATATTCCTGACTCGTACTTAGTCAGGGGATAAAATATTTTGCCACATTATAATCTGTAACTTGGAAATATAGTGCTAAATTTTAGTACCATTCTTTTGTTAACAGATTAGTAACCACTCCATATGAGGGTGAACATATAATCATTTCATAAAATAGTGTTAGGGACAGGCCATGGTTGAATATAAATTCATGAACAATTAAACGCGTGATGTAAGTGCATGTTCGGATAGGATTCACTCCGCATCGCCTCACCGTAGTAGAAACAGAAGCGAAGATTGATGTGAATAAATTGCTTGCAATATTCAGAAGACTGGACCATGCGGCATAAGTTATTCTTATAAATACCCTCCGAATAATAGCAGTCATTGGCAAAACATATCACAGCGATTACTATCCTCATGTGCTGTACGCAGTGGGGGAAAACAATGGATGTTTTAGTTCATGAAGATAATTCAAAAACCTAGGCTCCCTGCATCATCATTATGATTATTATGTATGATTATCATGTACTTAATATCAGAGAAATGTACATGTATGTTTTTTTTTGGTATGAGAATTTTCTCTGTTCTGATTGTTACTTTTTACTGTGGGAAGATACATTTTAATGTTGCACCTTGGGATTAGAGGATGTTGATGTAAGAATCCATGTGTTTGTCAGTACTTTAAGAAGCCAAGGTTGAATAGTCTTGACCTAATGATGATTATAGTGCCGAAAGGAAGACGCAGCATTAGAAACCACAGGGATTCTGTATAGGCTATTCTCTTCAAGTAATGAGAGAGACAATATCAACATGTTGGATGGACAGAATGACTTCACCCATCTAATAGTCCTAGTAACAACAGAACAAAATATAAGTGAGAAAATATCTTACTCACTATGAAGAGTCAGAATGGCTCAACTCAGCAATGAGGGACAGTGGAACATGGACACCCACTCCTTTCCCCTTCTCCCCTTGTTGTTTTGTATTTGTGTTTGTAATTGTGTTGTAAACCTTTTATCATAACACAGTAGGTTAATGCTAGTGTTGTATTCTTTGTCATCCCTTTTCTATAGAAGAGAAGCAGGTGGTGGTTGAATTTGGTGGGACTATATCACTAACACTGGATCCTGGGTAAACAGCCATAAAGTGAATGTCCAAACCATAGTCTGGATCTAGCAATACCTCAATGTTTACTGCGGCACTCAATAGCTCCATAGCGAGCAACAGATAAATTAGAAGACAACTGACTGGGTGAGTGATTAAGTCCTATTTTAGTAGGAATATCCAGGATGGACTTCAAGATCTAATAATCTACAAAGATGAAGATCATCAGAGTACTGACAACAGTGTATCGTTTGCGTTACTTCTGAGAAGTATCACCAATGGCCTCATCATTCAACCAAGTCAGTGAAACTGGGACAATCCTTCTTCAAGTTACTAAAACTAACAACAGTGAGTAACCTTCAACTGTTGGTTGGATTACCAAGTTAATATCCACAATGGATAAGTCTTCGAAAGAACATCTCACAGCTGCAAAAGTCAAACATAAGGTTCCAGCCATGCAACACCAAGTTCTAGCTATGAACACCAACTCAAACAAATGGGAAGAGACACTGAAACAACATTATAGCCAATACAAACAAATGTACCAACTTCAGAACATCTGAACCATAACTACACCAGATTACCTCAAAGTCCCAAAACCTGAACACCATCAAAAGAACCATATGAAAGCAGCTAGATGAGTAAATGCCTTTACGCCTGCAACCAAAGGAATCACCTGATGGCTTGCAAACCTGGATATGTGGTGGAGTAATATTCTTCAGTTACATGCCTGCAGCAGAATCTTCAGATGAAACCAAATGAATGATTCACCACTGTATGTTCTACACAGAAATGGAATGAATGAGAACTCTATGCTGGTCCCATGTCAGCCTAACTGCCCATCATCAAGTGTGGGATGGCCTATCAACATGAACCGGGTGTGTGACAAAGCCTTTTGAACTAAATTGGGAAACGGTTAACATAAACCGAGCTGTTGGACAGTCGTCATCTTTTCATCGATAAGATGATATAGGGAAGAACCTTCTGCAGAGCTTAAGTTGCATCTCCTGAAAGTATGACAGACCTAGGCATCAATTTCAATTGAAACACAACCCAAATGGCAACCGAGTATTCTTAAATTCAGTCTCATGGAGAGAATATGTGCTTATGTATAATTCTATTCTTGGATTATGGATTAGAAACATTCGCCAGCCAACTTCGGTGGACATACTGTGAGTAGAAAATGACTGTGAGTATAATTCTGCACGGATAATTATGGACATTAACTGCTTTGCACTGGAGAAGAATGCCCATCCGCAACGCCTAAATGAACACTATAATTAATTAATTTAATTATTAGTATCAACTGTTTTCATGAGTGTGGTTTTCTTCAATGACAGGAAAAGGGTAAAGATTGTTTTACATGGTAATGGTGTACACCTAAAGGGTTATGTTATGACATATATGTATAATATTTTGACACCCACTCATTATTTTTAAATATGAGAATTGTACATGGTGTCAGAAATAAATGTATGTATGTTGGGTTTCTGCACCTAGACCAATGTGATTTTATCTAGATACAATGAGTCAAGTTAGCAGAACCAATTTGTGGTTGTTGTGTTGTTTGTAATAACCTTGTTTTTTTTTCTGGGGTCACTGGGTACTATGTTGTAATACTGCATATCATTCCCATGCCTGTCTGAAAATGCATAGTGTTTATTACACCTATATATATATATGTAACTGCAGATCTTGAGTTAATACCTGAACTGTGTGTCCAAAAGTGTTGTGTACATCAAGTAAATGTGGTGTCCAACAAGTGGTTGTTTATATGTTGTGAGCAATCAATATCCTTCTAGCATCTATAGTTAATTTAAAGGGTGATGAAGTGGGAAGGGAAACCTACACACAGATGCCATTGTTTCAAGGATGGAACTCTTTCCTCTTGGGAGTTGTGGTAAATATCCCTGATCACCCTGCATTCTTACCAGTGACAGAGAATCAATAATACCCCCTAGACATTTTAACGAATCATTCTCAGGAATTAAAATCCACATCCCACAGATGGCAACCTGCAGAGTTGAACTTTCTGGTACCAAAGGCTTCCAGCTTTTCGAAGAAGGTGTATTCTTTGGTGGTTGTGTAAATGAGAGCCTGTCTCGTCGTCTTGACTTACACGTTAAAAAAGTTAGTTGCATATCCTTTACAGGACGTCGCAGTCAACACCAGCATTTGTTTGCTGTTGGGATCTATTGGCAAGTTTATGTTCAGTAGTTTGCCATAGCTTTCTTAACGACGGCGTCCGTAACCCCTGAGCCACGGAGCATGACTTCCACAAACTAATACAGGGTGTATTTTAAATGACTGTGCAGTATTTGAAAATATTGCCCGTCCAAGTGTTGTATTTACCTATTATGTTGCATGAAATTTACAGAGGGTGAATACAAAACTTGGACCGGCAATATTTTCAAACACTGCACAGTCATTAAAAATATATATAATATTGGCACCTTGCCGTCTTGACAGACGATAGTTTGTGCTTTAAAAAGGCATAATAACTTTTAACTATGGCGGTAGCGAGTGTGACTGATAAGGCCAATTTGCGCTGTAAATGTCCGTTCACAGTGGGTGCATGTGAACACGTGGTCATTTCCACCATCATGCACCATCTTACGTCTCAAACGCTTGGTGTGTGACTTTTCTGCAATAATTTTCTCCTTTGACTTTATTCCATTTCTGATATTTGCCCTCCATGCAACACGTTCAGCGGCGACTTGCTCCCAATGTGCATTATCAATGCCTGTATCAATCATGTCCCGCTTACACACATCTTTGTATCGTAGTAGAGGCCGACCCTGAGATCTCTTCATTAAAAATACACTCTATACAATATTAGGGAGTGGTGATGGGTTGGTTCTATTACGTGAGGCAAGCAGAACGCCCATGAAGTGTGATCTAGTGAGTTCTTCACGAAGGGTGCGCAATTGCGTATTGATCGTGTACTTGAAAATATGTGTTGTAGTGAACTTGACTGGGAAAGGTGCAAGGGGAAAGATTAACAGATAAACATATGGATGGTTTGGCCATGTGGCATGGTCGGGACAAGAAGACAGACCTGGTGATGGAGCGAGATGGTGAACGATGATCGCCCGCGCCTACGACGTGACAAATGATGATGATGATGGGGAGACTGAGACACTTATGGACGTATTCGTGTGAGATGTATGGGAGGAGGAGAGACAGGAGCACTAATAGAGATATCATGTGTCAGATCATGAATGGAGACAGGAGCAGTTATGGAGATATCCGTTGTGAGACATGTTGGGACAGGGAAGACAGGAGCATTTATGGAGTTACCCTGTGTGAGATCTGTTAGGATAGGTAAGACAGGAGCACATATGGAGGTATCATGTGTGAGATCATGAATGGAGATAGGAGCACGTATGGAGTTACCCTGTGTGAGATTTATTGGGGCAGGGAAGACAGGAGAACGTATGCAGCTATCCGGATACACTGAAACCCATCATTTACCACAACCAAAACATGCCTGTGTAATCTTTTCCTTGCACACCTCCTGTCGATCCCCATTGAGCACGTGGTGGAATCGCCCTTGCATACCTCCTGTCGATCCCCATTGAGGACGTGGTTGAATCTATCTTGCAC
>OY992896.1:73807890-73817890 GCA_963921405.1 Cepaea hortensis
ATGTTGCATATCCCTTACAGGACGTTGCAGTCAACATCAGCATTTTTAAGCTGCTGTTGATGTACTAGGCAAGTTTTTACGTTCAGTAGTTTGCCATTGCTTTCTGAACGACCTGCTCCCATACCAGCACGTTATAACACAACGCGACACGTCTGCTGCACCAATCGGTCGCGGCTGCGTTTCGAACGCTTGGTAAGTGGCACGCGAAACGCGATCGCAAGCCTTTGGCCACGGAGCGAGAGAGTTATATACCCTTAACTAGGGAATACAACACTACATGTGACATTGTAGAAATGCACCGACGTGGCCAAGAGGTTCAACAAGCTCGGACTTAAACTTTCTGTGTGGTGACGGCAGGGGTGTGGGTTAATTCCACACACCGGTCTGTTAGACTCATATGTTGATTTCTTGTTCAGAATGCAATGGCAAGCTGCTGAATGTAAACTTGCCTAGAAAATTATTATCGTAGCGTCCTGCAAAGGAATACAACATTTTTAAAATGTCATTGTCGACACTTCGCTCTAGAGAAAGTTGTAAGGAAGATAAAGGAGGAATGTGATATTGGAGGAACATCCAAGCTGCTTGGTTATGCAGATGATATAGATATTATAGGGCAAAGTGAACAAAAGTCATTGGAAATATTGACTCACTTAAAGGAAAAAGCCCAACAGATGGGGCTGGTTATCAACCAAGATAAGACAGAATATATGGTAATTTCAAGAGACGGAATGGCTAAAAACTCTGGCCACATACAAATAGATAATATGACCATTAAAAGAACGGAAACATACAAATACCTGGGTACAATCTTCAACTGCTCCAACATCATAAGGGAAGAAATACAAACTAGAATCAACTCTGGAAATAAGATATACTATGCACTACAACATCTACTAAAATCAAAGGCGCTATCTCGTAACACCAAAATCACAATATACAAAACACTGATCAGACCAGTTGTGCTGTATGGCTCTGAAACCTGGAGTACAACGAAAGGAGACGAAGCCTTGTTACAAACCTTTGAGAACAAAATTTTAAGACGCATCTTTGGACCAATTAGAAGAAGTAACAAAGACATTTATGATCTGTTTAAGTCCCCGCTAATCACTGGTATCATGAAGGCTAATAGACTACAATGGCTGGGGCATATAGAAAGAATGGAGGATAATAGGGAAACAAAACTCGCTTACACTCAGGAAATAAATGACCGTAGACCCCGAGGTAGACCAAGAAGATGGCGGAGAGATAATACATATACAGACCTACAAGCACTTGGAATCAACGACTGGCAAGAGAAGGTCCACCAGAGAGACGAATGGAGACGGATTGTATTTGCAGCAAAGAACCTCAATGGCTCGGAAAGCTGAAGAAGAAGATTGCCGACACTTCATCATCATCATCACGCGTCCTTTCAACTGGCGTAGGTGTTAACGTATCATCACAGCTCACGGTCCTTGGCGTTTTGGATCGATTCTAGTAATAATATTTTCCACATGCCATCTCTGAGTCCGCTGATTTCTCAGAAATGTTGATTTTATCACCCTTGACGTGGGGACGTAAGTTATAAGTACCCCTGAAGTCGGTTTGGGTTCGTTTTATGGCGAGGGAGACAGGTAATAAGGAAGGCTAATTCACTAACAAGAATCAGCCCCAGTATACCTCCTAAGAGTATCAAAACTCAGCCCAGTGCACTTCCCCAGAAGTGGCAAATATTAATGTGTGCACTACGGTCGATTTAAAAGCTATTGAACGTCTCCAAGCTTTCTGATAAAGAAATGAACCTCCAACCACGCCTTCAGCACACAGGAAGTTTAAGCGCATTAAACCGCTAGGCTAAGCTCACCTCTATTTCAATTGTACTTAATACTAAAAATACGGGCAACCAGCACGCACAGTGTGAGAACCGCTGATGTAGACATACAAAGATCTTAAAGTGGTCGTAGATTCAACAGCTGTCAGAAAGCATTGTGGGTTATTCAGCTCTTCCTTATTTTATTTATGTCTTTGTGTTCCTTTCTGTGGTTGGGTATATCGGTGCTCTGTAGTATTGAACTGACTGCAACCTGCAAGCAATCAAAGATATGGCCCCGGACTTATTCAATTGCAAGTGTATTTTACTGTATAAAAATGGCGGTTCGGCCATTTTATTTTTTATTTAGTGGGAGTAGCTGTCCTTGGCTATGAGTGTTTGCATTGTCGAGAGATTATATATGATCTGTGAGTTTTATTGCGGTGTGTTCTTTGTGACTTGTGTCCGGGATGTACAGGGTTGACTGCTGGTTCTTTGATCTTGACTTGGGTGGTTCGTATGCCAGAGCTTCAGGGCGAGTCTTGTTTGCTTTGTGGTTACTTACTGATACGGAAAAAAGGGGGTGGGGGTTAATGAAAAAACGAACAAACTTTGCTTTCAAAATATTGAGAGAGAGAGAGAGAGGAAAGAGAGAGAGAGAGAGAGAGAGAGAGAGAGAGAGAGAGGAAGAGAGAGAAAGAGAGAGAGAAAGAGAGAGAGAGAAAGAGAGAGTAAGAGAGAGTGTATGTGTGTGTGTATGTGTGTGTGAGAGAGAATGAGAGAGAGAGAGAGAGAGAGAGAGAGCAAAAGAACTACAGACCACGAATGCGTGCATGAGAGTGAGTAAGCGTGTGAGAGAGTGAGAGCGAGAGAGAGAGAGAGAGAGAGAGAGAGAGAGAGAGAGAGAAGAGAGAGAGAGAGAGAGAGAGAGAGAGAGAGAGAGAGAGAGAGAGGGAGCGAGGGGGAGGGAGGGAGAGAGAAAGAGTATGTAAGAGAGAGTGTGTTCAGCTCGGAGAGTGTTATAGAGAGAGTGTGTATATGAGCGTGTCTGATAGAGAATGCGAATGAGTGAGACAGAGAGGTAGAGAGATAGAGTGAGGTTGTGTTTGTGTAGATGTTTGAGGAAGAGACAGAGAGAGAGAGAGAGAGAGAGAGGAAGAGAGAGAAAGAGAGAGAGAAAGAGAGAGAGAGAAAGAGAGAGTAAGAGAGAGTGTATGTGTGTGTGTATGTGTGTGTGAGAGAGAATGAGAGAGAGAGAGAGAGAGAGAGCAAAAGAACTACAGACCACGAATGCGTGCATGAGAGTGAGTAAGCGTGTGAGAGAGTGAGAGCGAGAGAGAGAGAGAGAGAGAGAGAGAGAGAAAGAGAGAGAGAGAGAGAGAGAGAGAGAGAGAGAGAGAGAGAGGGAGCGAGGGGGAGGGAGGGAGAGAGAAAGAGTATGTAAGAGAGAGTGTGTTCAGCTCGGAGAGTGTTATAGAGAGAGTGTGTATATGAGCGTGTCTGATAGAGAATGCGAATGAGTGAGACAGAGAGGTAGAGAGATAGAGTGAGGTTGTGTTTGTGTAGATGTTTGTTAGAAGATAGAAGAAAAAGAAGAAGAAGAAGAAGAAGAAGAAGAAGAAGAAGAAGAAGAAGAAAAAGAAGAAGAAGACGACGAAGAAGGTGGCGGAGGAGGAGGAGTAGGCCTAAGATATTTTCGTGTTATTTCAGCGTGTTCTGTGTGACTTGTGACCGGGATATCCATGGGGAAAGGGTGTGTGTGTGTGTGTGTGGTGGGGGGGGGGGGGGGAGAATGATACGCCAGGATTACAGGACCAGACTTGTTTGTTATGAGTTTGCTTACCAATACGAGGGAGAATGAATGAACGAACGAGCTTTATTTTTGAAAAGGGTAACAAATTGGGCACGCAGGCCCGTCTCTACTTTCGGCCCTTTCAATCACTCATCTTTCATTCATCAAATGTGCATGTAACATTTACATAGGAAAAAAACACATTGTCAAATGGATTTTGTAAGCATAAACAATGCATACTACGCATGATACATTCACATATGGGGGGGGGGGGGGGGGGACATTGTCAAATGAAAGTTAAAGTTGTAAGCATAAACAGTGCATATTGCAATGTTGTGAGACACATCCCTCATCCACCCTCACATCCCGCAGCCACCCACACATCCCTCAGCCACCCACCACACTTCCCCCACCCACCCACACATACCTCCACGCATTCGTACAGACAGGCAAAAATACATGCTACCACCCACCCAATGATCCCCCCACCCACACACATTTCCCCACCCACTGATCCCCCACCCACCCACATTTCCCCACCCACATACACATCCCCCACCCATCCCATAACCGACACGCACTCACCCACCCGCATATTCTCCACGACCCACTCACACACCTGCAACCACACAGCAAAACACACATCACAAAACCACACACACACATACCCCCGCCAACCAACACATCCCGCACCTATCCACACACACATCCCGCACACTCACAATTTTCCTAACCCACCCACACATACACATCAGCCAACCTACACCCACTTACCCACCCAATATCCGCCACCTTTCAAACTACACATCCCCCACCTACACACACACCCCCACCTACAAACACATCTCCACACCTGCCCACACATATCCCCCACCCATAAACACCCAAAAACACACACCTCCTACCCACACACACCCCACCACCCACATATACCCCACCACACACATCCACCGCTCACACACATCTTCCCACAAACACACACATCTCCCACCCATACACTCATCTCTCGCACACATCCACCCACTCACGTACTCATCCATCAACGACTCACACCCACACATCACCCACCCGCCCATCAACACATGCATCTCTCATCTTCCCTCCCACCCACACACCCCCCAACCACCCAGCAAAACACCCCCCCCCCCCATCCTCACATACATCCTTCATCCACCTGCACATCCCACACTCCCCCCACCTCTCATACATCTCCCCTCCCACACAAAACTCCACCCATAAACACATTCCACCCCCCCCCCATACACAAACTCACATGCATTCCCCATACACATCCCCGCCCACACATCTCTCACCCACACACACACCCCCACCTACAAACATCCTTACCACCCACACATACATACTCCACCCACTCACATTTGCCCCATCCACATGCACACACTCCCACCCACACAGACATATCCCATTCACAGACACCCCCACACTAATCCCCCACACCCATTACACACTCATCCCCCAACCCACACAATATCCTACACACCCATTCACCCACCCAAATACACATTCCCTACCCACACCCCCCACAACCCACTAACACCCACATACTTCCAACCATCCTCCCAAATCCACACCCCTACCCCACACACACACACATCCGTCACACACACATACATCCCCCACCGACTATACATCCCTTCACCCATCCACACATCACCCATCAACCCATACACATTCCCCATACACACATCCCTGACATACACACACACATCCTCACATCTAGACACATACATGATGTCTCACATGATCACTGAAACTAATAAGAACAAACTCCCACACTTTACACACAGTTGAGACACTGACGATTGTCGTGAGCATTCTCGCAAAAATTGTAAGAAGTGGAGAAAAAAATTGTACATATACATTGTGTAGCGTAAAAATTAGTGATGCAATTCAACTCTCTCTCTCTCTCTCTCTCTCTCTCTCTCTCTCTCTCTCTCTCTTCTCTCTCTCTCTCTCTCTCTCTCTCTCTCTCTCTCTCTCTCCCACTCACTAACTCTCTCTCACATCACAGTAATGTTATATTATACATGATAAAATCAAGTGGCATACAAAATGATAATATGAAAGATGAGAATACACCAAAAAAAAATATGGAATGGCATGTTACAGGACAATAAAGTGGCATACAAAATGATACCTCGTAATATGAAAGATGAGAATACATAAAAAATATGGAATAGCATGTTACGTGACATACACGTGCGCTCAACTCTCTCTCTCTCTCTCTCTCTCTCTCTCTCTCTCTCTCTCTCTCTACACACACCCTCACACTCATTCACTCTCTCTCTCTCTCTCTCTCTCTCTCTCTCTCTCTCTCTCTCTCACTCACACTCACTAACTCTCTCACTCACTCTACAGTAATTTACATGTGTTCATTTTTATTCATGTTAAAATAAAGTGGCATTCAAAATGATAATGTGAAAATGAGAATACACAACAAATATGGAACAGCATGTTAGATGACATGCGTGCGCTCAACTCTCTCTCTCTCTCTCTCTCTCTCTCTCTCTCTCTCTCTCTCTCTCTCTCTCTCTCACACTTTTCTCTCTCTCACACACGTACACACACACGCACGCACACACAACATACATACGCAAATACGCACATATACCAACGCACATACACACACCTACACACATCCACATACTTACGCACACGTACTCACATAACACACGAATACACACTCCATCGCATACACTGCATGCATGCACATTTACACACACAAACATATACACATACATACACGAGCCCACACACACATACATACACACATATATACACATAAACACACATGAACGCACATCATAACACACGTACAGACACACACACACAGAGGTACACACAGATACACACATGTACACACATATACACCCATACACACATACAAACATGGACACACACACATAATCCACACATATAAACACACACACACACACACGCACACACATAGATATACCCATCCATCTACACATACACGCTGCCACACATAATCACTAAAACTAATATGAATAAACTCCTACACTTTTCACACGTACACACTGTCGAGAGCATCCTCACAAGAACATTCAATATTGGGAAACAATGGGAAAACATGTAAAATATGGAAAATGATGATGAATATATAGTATACATTGTGTAACGTAAAAATAAAATATTGGTCCAATCCAGTAAGATAATTCCTGGAATTGACATAAACATGATGAAATAAGCAGTGCATGTTAACTTCAATTGGCAGTAAAAATGTTAATATTAAAGATGGGAATACAGGAAAAAAAATATGGCATAATGATATGCTTGGGCTCATCACTCTCTCTCTCTCTCTCTCTCTCTCTCTCTCTCTCTCTCTCTCTCTCTCTCTCTCTCTCTCTCTCTCCCCTCTCTACTTATTTGTCTTTCACGCACACTGGCACACTAACTCTTTCATTGTTTCATTCTCTCCTTCTCTCCCACTCACTATTTCTCTCTCTCATGCTTATACGCACTCACTCTCACACTCGCGCTCACTTACACACACACACACATACTCACATATTCACTCTCACTCAATCTCTCACTCCCACTCCCACTTACACTCACTCTCTTACTCTCTCTCTCTCTCTCTCTCTCTCTCTCTCTCTCTCTCTCACTTTTCTCTCTCTCACACACGTACACACACACGCACGCACACACAACATACATACGCAAATACGCACATATACCAACGCACATACACACACCTACACACATCCACATACTTACGCACACGTACTCACATAACACACGAATACACACTCCATCGCATACACTGCATGCATGCACATTTACACACACAAACATATACACATACATACACGAGCCCACACACACATACATACACACATATATACACATAAACACACATGAACGCACATCATAACACACGTACAGACACACACACACAGAGGTACACACAGATACACACATGTACACACATATACACCCATACACACATACAAACATGGACACACACACATAATCCACACATATAAACACACACACACACACACGCACACACATAGATATACCCATCCATCTACACATACACGCTGCCACACATAATCACTAAAACTAATATGAATAAACTCCTACACTTTTCACACGTACACACTGTCGAGAGCATCCTCACAAGAACATTCAATATTGGGAAACAATGGGAAAACATGTAAAATATGGAAAATGATGATGAATATATGGTATACATTGTGTAACGTAAAAATAAAATATTGGTCCAATCCAGTAAGATAATTCCTGGAATTGACATAAACATGATGAAATAAGCAGTGCATGTTAACTTCAATTGGCAGTAAAAATGTTAATATTAAAGATGGGAATACAGGAAAAAAAATATGGCATAATGATATGCTTGGGCTCATCACTCTCTCTCTCTCTCTCTCTCTCTCTCTCTCTCTCTCTCTCTCTCTCTCTCTCTCTCTCTCTCTCCCCTCTCTACTTATTTGTCTTTCACGCACACTGGCACACTAACTCTTTCATTGTTTCATTCTCTCCTTCTCTCCCACTCACTATTTCTCTCTCTCATGCTTATACGCACTCACTCTCACACTCGCGCTCACTTACACACACACACACATACTCACATATTCACTCTCACTCAATCTCTCACTCCCACTCCCACTTACACTCACTCTCTTACTCTCTCTCTCTCTCTCTCTCTCTCTCTCTCTCTCTCTCTCTCTCTCTCTCTCACCCACACTCACTCGTTCACTCTCTAAACCACACTAAATCACTCTCTTATTCGCACACACAAACAAGAAAACAGACACACACACTAACTCACTCTCACTCATTCACTTTCTCATGCACTCTCTCACTCACCAACACACACTCTCTCTCTCTCTCTCTCTCTCTCTCTCTCTCTCTCTCTCTCTCTCTCTCTCTCTCTCTCTCTCTCTCTCTCTTACACACTCACTCGCTCTCACTCTCACTCACTCGCGCCCATACACGCATACCCACAAATTTTCTCTCACTCACTCACGCTCCCTTACTCACTCACTCACTCGCTGACTCTCTAACTCACACTCACTCACTCACTTTCTCACTCTATCACGCAGACAGGCAGACACACAACACACCAACTCTCTCAGATTCACTCATTCTCTCACTCAATCTCTTAGACATACGTCCACACACATTCACTCACTTTTACACTCACTCAGGCACACGCGCATGCATACTCTCTCACTCTCTCTGTCTCATACTAATTCTTCCACTCACACTCTTTCTTACTCACTCTCTCACCCACTCTCTCGCTCACACACATACAGTGAAGAATGATAGTGAAAAAAATAATACCAGTAGGTGACTTATGGAGGCATATAGTCGGTATGAAGTAAGTATTGAAAGAGTTTTCGGTTGAATGTGTAGGGACTCATTGGAGTTTTCAGATCTGGTGGAAGGCTATTCCACAAGTGAGCACCAGAATATGCGAAACAAGTTTTGTATAAGTCCAGTCTAGGCTTAGGAACCTGTAATAAATTTAAGCGCTTACTGTTCATTGCATTAGATTGAATTAACGGTAGAAGATACTCTGGGGTATTTTCAGATATAATTTTATTCACTAATTTGGCTTTGTTAAAAAGGAAGCGCTTTCGAAGTGGTAGAAGTCTTAGATGGCTGTATAATTTATTACTTTCAACGTGCTTTATGCTAGAAACTAGACGTATAGCGCGGTTTTGAAGCGAACACAATTGTTTCATATTAGATTTAGGACAACCATCCCAGACTGTGGAACAATAATCGAGAGGTGATTGGATATAGCATGCATAGAATATTTTTCGTGTGCTTTCATCCAAAAAGTGCTGAATTTTAGCAAGTTGGTAAACTTTTTGTGCTATTCTCTTGGTAATGATGTGAACATGAGAGCTTCAGTTTAAATGCCTGTCAATTAAAATACCTAATGTTTTATGTTCATTTACATTAATTATAGGTAACGTGTCCACGTGAAGCTCGAGCGGTGCCCCAGTTATGGATAAGGTCTGTAGTTTTTGTCTGGTCGTTATTAGCATGGATGTGGTTTTGTCGATGTTAATTAACATGCGATTTTCATTGCTCCATATACTAAGGTTGTCAAGTTCCGTTTGTAAAGAGCTCTCCAAGTCACTAAGGCTCTCTTGACTAGTGTAAATAGTGCAGTCGTCCGCAAATGGGTCACACGAAGTATTGAGGTATAAAGGAAGATCGTTAATATACACTGCAAAAAGCAGCGGACATAGTATTGAGCCCTGAGGCACACCAATATTAAGTTGTGTGGGTTTTGATAGACAGTTATTGAAGGACATTACTTATTGTCTGTCGGATAAAAATGACGTAATTAGCTTCACCATATTGGTGCTAGTCTTCAAGTGTTTTAATTTTCTAATTAA
>OY992896.1:73822890-73832890 GCA_963921405.1 Cepaea hortensis
GTGGTGGACATTTCCATAACTGTTATAATAAATACTTCATTGGTACTTTCCAGCTTACCGAAAACAGCGTTAGATCACAGCAGTGATTATTGTAACTAATTTAATGAATTTTGCTAGAACATTTGTTTATAAAGTCATGTACTTTATTTTTCAAAGTTGTTCTACATACAAAGTGTAGTGAGACTTCACAAACACCAAGTAGAAATGGCCACTGCTGCGAGGTATGGTGATTTCGATCACAGACGCATGGAAAGTTAAGACAATTGTGATACGTAGAAAAGTATACCCTGCACCACACCTCGGATTATTATATATAATATTGCCATTACCCACTTTGGACAACATTCACCCGCAAATTAATATCCTCAATCAATCAATCAATCAATCAATCAATCAATCAATCAATCAATCAATCAATCAATCAATCAGGTGCCGTCTCCGCAATAAAAGTTGGCTGCAATGGATCTCCAACACTGTCTGTCTTTTGTCCTAACTGTACATTCTGTCTTATTGCTGTTCGCCCATCTCTTGATGTTACCTTCCCACTTGTATCGTTGTCTACCTCTTGCTCTCTTGCCCTAAACCTTGCCCTCCAGTATGGTTTTTATAAGAGAATCATGTCTTTTAACGTGGCCGAAATATTTCACTCGCTTCTTCTTTATCTTCATCCCCAGTTTGTCAAGAACCTCTGCATTTGATTGTTTTTGTTTCCATGAAATACGACATATTCGTCTGTATATCCACATCTCTGGGGCCTCTGGTCGACTTTCTAGTTGTTTGTTCAATGTCCAGGCTTCCGCGCCATACAGTTGCGTTGAATATACGTAGCATTTGACAAGGGGGGACTGCGTGGTCTCGAGGCATGGTGTTCGCCTCGAGTGCTGGAGGTCCCGGGTTCAAGATCCGGTGAGGACCGGGATAGTTTCTCGTGGACTTCTAGTAATAAAATTTCCCCTGGTCTCTGGGTAGTGAGATAGGACGCCCATGTGTATTGTTGCGCACATAAAAAAAATCCCTTGGCAGTTGCAAATCGAAAAAGAGTAGCCTAACGGCGCAGCCCGGGCAAAATTTCGGGTTAAAAATCTACCCAAAGTATTTCAGGATCCTCGCCAGTGCTACGGAGTTCGTGCACTGAGCTGAGTTTCTCCAGACTCAGGTTTGAATTAGGAGGAGAAAGGAGCACTTATGGGTTACACCCGTGTGTAGTGATGTGGATCCATTGACTAAACTAAACTAAACTAAACTAAACTAAACTAAACTACGCTAAACTAAACTAAGCATTTGACAATTCTCATTTCTAATGCGTTGTTAATCTCTCTATATGTTAATACTGATTTCATGCCGTTGAAAGCATTTTTTGGCCATTCCTATTAAAATATCCTATTTGTGACTGAATCAATCACAGGATTATTAATCTGAGCCATGGATGGACTCTAATATAACTTCTCTTTGAAGTTCAACGGGGTAGGGTTAATGGTAAAATCGAAATCGAAAACACCTCGGATGCAAAGCGAGGTCTGTGCAGGTTTAACGGCACTCCCTGCAAGACTTCAGCCATAGGTCCACGCCGTACAGCACGGACAAATGACCAACGATGGCCTAAACCGAAATTGTTGGCTATTGGAGATTTGTTGTTGTTGTTATTATTATTGTTGTTGTTATTGTCATTATTATTGTTGTTATTATTATTACTGTTGTTGTTGTTGTTGTTGTTGTTGTTGTTGTTGTTGTTGTTGTTGTTGTTGTTGTTGTTGTTGTTGTTGTTCTGATGCCATTTTCTGCTATGTGTCTGTAATGTGATATTACCATCACAATGTGACACATGAAAGATTAGATAGTCAATCTTTCCTTCACTTTGGCAAGCGACGAGTCCAGGCGACGAACTCTTACCCGACCGTTCTCATGATATTACCAGCGCAGATTGCTCCCGCTTTGTAACAGATTCACCGACAAGAAACTTCCATGTGGTAAAGTATCTGGCACTCGTCGCCCTAACCTCAAGGATGTCCACGATTGAGGCACGGGTTCTGTTGTCTGACAAATATGTTTGCTGTGATTCCGACTTCGTTACAATTAAGTTCCTTATTCTTCCTCTTCTTCGTTCGTTCGTTTGAAATGTGTCTATAACTGCCAGATTGTCTTTTGTATAAATGTCACTGATTTTGTTTGTTTTTTAAATTTTTTTGGGGGTTAGTTCATCGCTGGTCCATAGAGCTTATCTTCCACTGTTGTTTCTCTTGGCCAGAAGGTTTACCTAGATATGTCGCATTTTCGGCAGTTTTGGAGAATGTGATTTACTGTATGCGGTTCCAATCCACATGTGCACATGGCTGATTCGCCAATCTTGAATGTTGTATACTTTTGGTTGCGTAATCTATCTATTATGCCCTGTTCTGAGGCGCAGAATAATGACCTGTTCTGCTCTGTCCATAAGTTGGTAATCGTCTTGAGCAGATTTTGGTTGCTTTCTAACACTAAAACATTCTTTTATTTTGGTAGTAAGTAAAAGGCATGTCAGGTTGTTCTCCTGAAGCTCCTTCCTAAGCTAGAGGATCATCTCTCTCGTTTCCGGGTACTCCACAGTGAGATGATATCCACTTTATGGTGACCTTACGCTGGCTGCCTAGTTCAGCCACGGAGTTCGTGCACCGTGACAACATTTTCTTTGTGGGATATATGGAAGGAGACTGAAGGAGATATCCGCGAGCAATGATCGTGATCCATAGATAAATCGAACAATCTGGCGTCGTCTTCGCCATGAAAGTTGGCTGCATTGGAACTCCACCACTCTCTGTCTCTCCACGAAACAAAATTAGATTAGAGCGCTCGTTCTTAAACATCTAGTGGGCTGATGCCGAGGTGGCGGGTTCAACCCCCTACACAAGTCAGTTTAACTAGAATGGTGACTTCGCGTCCTTGACTTGAGACGTAAATTACAAGTAACTCAGAAGTCGCAGTGGGTTCGCCTGATGACCAGGGGCACTGGTGGTAGAGAAAGCTAATCCACACGCAACAGTCAATTTGCACATGCGTGGACTAAGCATGAGTTCAAAAGTTAGAGAACGAAAAAAAAATATTCTCTTGATGTGCGTTATCTTCCCACTTGTACCGCCGTTAACCTCTTGCTCGCCTGCCTTCACATCTCTTCTCCTCCCCCCCCCCCTCCCCCGGGTGGTTTTTACAAAAGTGCTTAGTCTTTTAATGCCCAAAATATTTCACTTGTCTCTTATTTGAAAATGCTATACATCAACTTTATTTTCATTCATAACCTCTCTAGGACTTCAGTCTCACCTCATCTCATCTCATCATATTCCTCTTGTACCTTGCTGTGTCGAGTGCCCACTTACGGAATTCATGTATCGAGATTCCCTACTTAGCCTACGATGGGTGACGTTGTAATATTCTGTTATGATAATTTGGCCGTGTCCAAAGTGTGCCGCGTGGTTACACACCCGCTTCCCACGCCAGTGATCCGGGGCTTGTTTCCGTATCCGGTCAGGGATATGCACTACTGACGAGCTCAAACGAGAGCGAAACTCGAGTATAGTGCTTCTGTATTATGTGCCGTCTCTTTTGCTGCCTTTGTCTTTTCCAAATTGGGATAATTATGGCGTTTCCCCAGCCTCGTGGTGTCTGTTCTTCTACCCAAACATGGCTGAATCTTATATATAAATTAGGATGTGCGTATCTCTGTATGTATGTATGTATGTCCTTTATACGCTCGCGAACGGCCCATCCGATTGAGATGAAATTTTCTACACGCCTTCCTTTCATTCCAGAGATGCCAACTGTCGTAGTTTTTTTTTCTTCTTCCTCCTCCTCCCTCCTCCCTCCTCCCCCTTCCAAAATACGTACGTCCAGGAAATGGTCTTCTACATAGACACTTCTCTCTGAGGTCCGCGATAACATATTAACCTGGTGGGATGGCAATCAATCATCCTACTACCTCCTCCCTCCTCCTCCCTTCTCCCTCTTCCTCCTCCCTCTTCCTCCCTCCGCCTCCTCCCTCCTCCCACTCTCTACTCCTCCTTCCTCCTCCCTCCTCCTTCTCCTCCCTCCTTCTCCCTCTTCCTCCTCCCTCTTCCTCCCTCTTCCTGCTCCCTCCGCCTCCTCCCTCCGCCTACTCTCTCCTCCTCCTCCCTCCTCCTCCCTCTCCCTCCTCCTACTCCCTTCTCCTCCTCCTCCTCCTCCTCCTCTCTCCTCCTCCCTCCTTCTCCCTCTTCCTCCTCCCTCCTCCTCCCCCTCCTCCTCCACCCTACTCCTCCCTCCTCTTCCTAATCCCTCCTCCTCCCTCCTATTCCTCCTGTCTCCTCCTCCCTCCTTCTCCCTCCTCCTTCTACCTCTTCCTCCCTCCTCCTTCTCCCTCCACCTCCTCCCTCCTCCTCTCTCCTCCTCCTCCCTCCTCCTCCCTCTCCCTCCTCCCTTCTCATCCTCCCCCACCTACGTTCTCCTCCTCCCTCCTCCTCCTCCTCCTTCTCCCTCCTCCTCCCCCTCCCTCCTCCCCCTCCTCCTCCTCCTTCACCATCCTCCCTCCTCCTCCTCCTCCTTCACCATCCTCCCTCCTCCTCCTCCCTCCTCCTCATCCTCCCTCCTCCTCCCTCCTCATCCCTCTTCCTCCTCCTCCTCCCTCCTCCCTCCTCCTTCTCCCCTTTCCCCCCTCTTTCTCTTAATCCCTCCTCCTCCCTCCTATTCATCCCTACTCCTCCTCCTCCCTCCTCCTCCTCTCTCCGCCTATCTCTTCCTCCCTCCTCCTCCCTCCTCTCTCTTCCTCCTCCTCCTCTCTCTTCCTCCTCCCTCCTCCTCCCTCTTCCTCCTCCTCCTCCCTCCTCCTTCCTCCTGCTCCCTCCTCCTCCTCCCTTCTCCTCCCTTCTCCTCCTCCCCCTCCTACCCCTCCCTCCTCCCCCTCATCCGTCTTCCTCCCTCCTCCTTCTTCCTCCCTCCTCCTCCCCCTCCTCCCCCTCCTCCTCCCTCTCCTCCTCATCCCTCCTCCTCCATTCTCCTCCTCCCTACTCCTCCTCTCTCTACCTCCTCCCTCCTCCTCCCTTCACATTCCTCCTCCTCCCTCTTCCTCCTCATCCCTCCTCCTCCTCTATCCTCCTCCCTCCTCCTCCTCCTCCCTCTACCTCCTCCCTCCTCCTCCCTTCACATTCCTCCTCCTCCCTCTTCCTCCTCCTCCCTCTCATCCTCTTCCCTCCTTCTCCTCCCTCTTCCTCCTCCCTCTTCCTCCCTCCGCCTCCTCCCTCCTCCCACTCTCTACTCCTCCCTCCTCCTTCTCCTCCCTCCTCCTCCTCCCTCTTCCTCCCTCTTCCTGCTCCCTCCGCCTCCTCCCTCCGCCTACTCTCTCCTCCTCCTCCCTCCTCCTCCCTCTCCCTCCTCCCTCTCCTCCTCCTCCTCCTCCTCCTGCGATCTCCTCCTCCCTCCTTCTCCCTCTTCCTCCTCCCTCCTCCTCCCCCTCCTCCTCCACCCTACTCCTCCCTCCTCTTCCTAATCCCTCCTCCTCCCTCCTATTCCTCCTGTCTCCTCCTCCCTCCTCCTCCCTCCTCTTCCCTCCTCCACCTCCCTCTTCCTCCTCCCTCCTCCATTTACCCAAGACAGACAGACATACAGATAGTCGGGAACGGGATCTTATATGACTACTTATATGATTTAAATGAGATGCTCTCCACCATGGGCTGGGCCGGGTCAGACAGACAGACAGACAGACAGACAGATAGATAGACAGACAGACAGACAGACAGTCATATAAGTAGTCATATAAGTCTATATTTGCACATATGTTGTAATTGTTTGTTCTTTTATTCTCAATATATATATATATATATATATATATATATATATATATATATATATATATATATATATATATATATATATATATATATATATATATATGTATTTATATATATGTAAGTCAGGTCTTAGTCAGATATGACTGAGCTACTGTATAACAGTAGACGGTACTACCTGGTTTCTGTTAGCGCCGAACGTTGGGCGGCGCTTACCAAACCCGACACCGCACATTGTGCCAACGGCTTCGGGCGGAAGAGCGCAATTGGGAGGGTACAAGCCTTACCCTGGTGCGAGGAAATGCAAGCTAAAGACAAAATTGTCATGGCAGGGCAGACCAGGCCCTAAGCCTTGGTTGGCGACTGGTCTAGGATCGAAGCTCCGACAGGCGGACAGTTAGAGCATTGCTTTGCTGATCCGGCAGCTTCTGCAGCTTGTCTTGTTCCAGATGTAGGGGTGTTACCTTTCCTCTGGAGTGAACTAGGCAGGCCGAGAGAGGGATCATGCTGCATGGGCAACACATGATCTCTATATTTTAGCCCAGGCTTTGTGCTATGGAGAGGCAATAACTCCATCCCTGGTCTTAACTGGTCTCGGAATCAAAGCGAGAGGCAACTGTTACGGGTTATAAGTCCTTGTCAGTTGGTTGGCGTAGACATGGGGCGCCACGCGTTGCCTCTGACGGTGGGAGACACCTATAGGTGTCACTGATCAGCTACCGCCCGCCTCAAGCTGGGCAGCCCCCAGCCAATTGGGTGCTGATCCGCCACAGCCTGCCTGCTTCAATTGGTGCTTGGGGCTAGGACAAAATCTGAATCGCAGGCTGTAAAACCAATGCACCAGGTACAAACAAAAATATAAATAGAAACCTCAAGCTACGGCTTGCAACCTGGAACGTGAGAACCATGTGTCCAGGATTTTCCACTGACTTGACCAATATTGACGATGTGAGAAAAACGGCTGTGATTGATGCCGAACTCAATCGTCTTAACATTGATATTGCTGGCCTGCAGGAGACTCGCCTCGCTGAGGAAGGGTCACTCAGGGAAAACAACTACACCTTTTTCTGGAAGGGTAAAGGGCAGGCAGAAAAAAGGCAACACGGTGTGGGCTTTGCAGTGAAGAATTCGCTACTGGGAATGATTGAAATTCCAGCAGGAGGAAATGAAAGACTATTATCCCTGCGCTTGGCAACCTCTTGTGGGTTTGCCACCATTATTACTGCATATGCACCGACACTCTATTCCTCTGATGATGTGAAGGATTTGTTCTATGAGGAGTTAGACTCTGTGATCAAGGCAGTTCCAAAATCCGACTACATTTATATGCTCGGTGATTTCAATGCTCGTGTGGGCAAGGACTCGAGTTCATGGCCAGTGTGCCTTGGAAAATACAACATCGGTCGCATGAATGAAAATGGGCAAAGGCTGCTGGAGCATTGCACCAGTAATGACCTATGTATTACAAACTCTTTTTTTAAAACAAAAGAGATGCATAAGGTCACATGGAAACATCCAAGATCCGGCCATTGGCACCAGCTGGACTTCATCATCACACGGAGACAACATCTGAACCATATATCATTGACTCGTAGTTACCACAGTGCTGACTGTGATACGGATCATTCTTTGGTTGTTGCAAGGGTTAGACTGAGACCAAGGAAAATCTACACAGCTAAACACAAATCTAGCCCCAGGATTAATATTATTAACACTCATGATCCTGAAAAGTGCTTTCAGTTTCAACAGCAACTTGAAGACGCTTTCACTGATACACCAGAAAATTGTACAGTAAATGAAAAGTGGGGTCAAATTAAGGAAACTCTTTGTAAAACTGCCGTAAGGGTTTACGGCACTGTGGATCATAAGAGGCAGGACTGGTTTGCGGCCAACAGCGAGACTCTGCAGCCCTTGATTGATAAGAAGAAGAAAGCTCTCTTAAGAAACAAGGAAAGACCAACGCGTAACACTATGAGTGAGCTAAGGCAAGCTAGGAAGGATGTGCAAAAGGCTGCCAGGCAGTGTGCAAATGATTATTGGATCAAGTTATGTGAGTCCATTCAAATCGCAAGTGATAAGGGAGACATAAGAAGCATGTATGAAGGAATAAAGAAAGCCTGTGGTCCAGTGATCAAAAGAAGTGCACCATTGAAAACCTTGACTGGAGAAGTCATCACTGATAAGAAACAGCAGATGGACAGATGGGTAGAGCACTATTTGGAGCTTTACTCAAGTGAGACCAAACTAGCGGATAATGCCCTCAACGCCATAGAGGCTCTACCAACTCTTGACCACCTGGACACACTTCCCACCATAACAGAAGTTAAGTGTGCTATAAATGAACTTGCATCTGGCAAGGCTCCAGGTAAGGATGGGATTCCAATAGAGGTTATCAGGAGTGGGCAAGACACACTCACTATACAGATCCACCAGCTAATAGAGCTATGCTGGCGTGAAGGACAAGTCCCACAGGATTTCAAAGATTCAAGCATCATAACACTGTACAAGAACAAGGGCGATCGGAGCGACTGCAACAACTATAGGGGTATCTCACTTCTGTGTATTGTTGGGAAAGTATTTGCCAGAATTGTTCTGCGCAGACTTCAAGTCCTAGGAGATCAAGTCTACCCCGAATCACAGTGTGGCTTTCGACAGAACCGGTCTACCACTGATATGATATTCTCATTGCGACAAATGCAAGAAAAATGCCGTGAACAGAATCAACCACTGTTTATTGCCTTCATCGACCTCACAAAGGCATTCGATTTGGTCAGTCGTGAGGGTCTGTTCAAGGCACTAAAGAAGATTGGCTGCCCACCAACTCTTCTGTCCATTGTGGAATCGTTCCACACAGGCATGAAGAGTATAATCAAGTTTGATGGTGCAACTTCTGAAGAATTTGAAATCAAGAGTGGAGTTAAGCAAGGTTGTGTACTAGCTCCCACCCTCTTTGGAATATACTTTTCACTTCTACTGAAATATGCATTTCGTGATCAGGATGGTGGTATATACATTCACTCACGCTCAGATGGCGGCCTCTACAATGCTCAGAGATTGAAGGCCAAGACCAAAATTAGGAGGGTATTGATCAGAGAGTTGCTTTTTGCAGATGATGCTGCAGTTACGACCCACTCTGAGGAAGAATTGCAATGTCTACTATCTGCATTCTCCAATGCTTGTTCTTAATTTGGTTTAACAATTAGCAAAAAGAAGACACAGATTATGTCACAAGGTGCACATGGGGTACCATCAATCTTTATTGACGACGCCGAACTAGAGATAGTAGACCATTTTACATATCTAGGATCAGTGGTAAATAGCAAATTATCCCTAGATCAGGAAATCAACATCCGGATTGGTAAGGCAGCAACAACAATGAACAGGTTAAGAAAAAGAGTCTGGGAGAACAGGAAGCTTACTGCCAAAACAAAAGTCCTTGTCTATCAAGCCTGTGTCCTTAGTACTCTTCTCTATGGCAGTGAAACCTGGACAACTTACTCACACCAAGAGAACAATTTAAACAGCTTTCATATGCGGTGTCTGCGAAGAATTCTTGGTATTAAGTGGCAAGACAAAATCACAAATACTGAAGTATTGGAAAGATCAGGTTGTGTGACAGTTTATTCCATGCTCAGTCTTCGTAGACTTAGATGGATAGGACATCTTAGGAGGATGGATGATGGTAGAATACCAAAGGATATCTTTTTTGGTGAATTACAGATGGGTAAGAGATCTCAGGGTCGGCCTCTACTACGATACAAAGATGTGTGTAAGCGGGACATGATTGATACAGGCATTGATAATGCACATTGGGAGCAAGTCGCCGCTGAACGTGTTGCATGGAGGGCAAATATCAGAAATGGAATAAAGTCAAAGCAGAAAATTATTGCAGAAAAGTCACACACCAAGCGTTTGAGACGTAAGATGGTGCATGATGGTGGAAATGACCACGTGTTCACTTGCACCCACTGTGAACGGACATTTACAGCGCAAATTGGCCTTATCAGTCACACTCGCTACCGCCATAGTTAAAAGTTATTATGCCTTTTTAAAGCACAAACTATCGTCTGTCAAGACGGCAAGGTGCCAATGATTTGATATATATATATATATATATATAATATATATATATATATATATATATATATATATATATATATATATATATATATATATATATATATATATATAATTTCTAGTATTAATGTTACTAG
>OY992896.1:73835390-73842890 GCA_963921405.1 Cepaea hortensis
AGAGGTCAATGAATGTACCAGGTTAAGAAGTAGTTAAACCGTTTGATTCCCGCTCCAAAGGTTGTGGGTTATATTTTTGTTTTTTTAATATTTTTCAAATTAAAAAAAAAAAATGTGCCATTGCTCGTTTTGAACTCAAGCGTAGTGCATACAAACTATTTCTAGTAGCACGGGACTGAATTTTGCTTGTGGGTTAGCTTACCCTACTGCCAGTGTCCCTCGCCATCAGGCTGAGGGACGATACTTGTAATTTACGTCCCCAAATCAAGGGCGAGAAGTCAAAATTTTAGTCCAGTTGTCCGGTGTAGGGAATGCAACCCTTACCTCGGCATCACCACACCGGATGTTTAAGAACGCGCGTTCTTATCCATTCGGCCACGCTGATCTACGGCTGTGGGTAGGAATCCGGACTCAGTATTTCGGTTCACGGGTGCAGTTTTCTCGGAGACTCATAAAGAAGAAAAAGAAAAAGAAAGACAGAAGAAGAAGAAGAAGAAGAAGAAGAAGAAGAAGAAGAAGAAGAAGAAGAAGAAGAAGAAGATGCTACAGATTGTCAGAAAATGAGGCCGGGTTGGGGGAGGAGGGGCGAAGAGTCGGCGTTGCTGGAGGAAGAGGAGTGGTCGTCGCTGGAGCTTCGGAGTTCGTTCTTTGTGTGACACTTTCGGAAGAAACCCCATTGAAGAGACCCAGCCGTGAGGGATAAAACCCCTGAAGCTGATCCCCATGCCTGTAAACGCCTTTTAAAATAATTTTAAACTAGATTAAGAGACGGGCAAGAGATTTGGTACAAATGTACGGAATGAACAACCTAAACAAATATGCAACACAAAGAATTCTTCAGAGAATCGAAAATCCCATCTTAAACATCGGCAAAATAACCCAGTTATGAACAGTCTGGATTATATTGTATCCTTGCGCAATATGGCGGGGGTTATTTCTACACCCGGAAATGACGAACAAATCTCAGTTAAAATGAGGCTGCATCCGGTTTGGGATGCTACCTGTTTGGCCACTTGAGCTCGTCTCAGGACAGGTCAGGGGGAGATAAAGTCTCAGCAGATGGTGTTTAATCTTTGGGCAATTTGTCTTTTAAGATAAGAACCAGATAATGCGTCCAGACGCACGGTGGGGTTAAATCCTCCAGAGAGACGCGTGGCTAGGGAGTTTCGTTGTCCGCCTTAAACTTAAGAGTTGTGCAGTTCGAATCTCGGCATGGGGTTTTTATTAATGATTCGCTGCCGAAGGATAATATATTGCCAGATTTGACCTACCATTTAGACAGAAGGACGATATATCGCCACACTAGGGTTATCATGTTGTTGTTATTGTTTTTGTGGTATCTTGCGCTATTTCAGTGCTCTGTGATTAGGAAAAAAAACGTTTTTAATGTTGTTGTTTTTTTTTTTGAGGGAGGAAGGGCGGGGGGGGGGGGGGGGGGTTGGCACCGAATCGATTACAGTTAGCTGAATATTCTTTACAAGGTGTTGCTGTCAACCCAACATTTATTGGCTTTTCTTTAATTTATTTGGCAATGTTACGTTCAGTAATTAATCGTTCATAAGGGTAATGCCATCGAAAGCAATGCAAAGCGGTCTACTCCCAAATCGCTGCCGGCAGATACCGAGCCCTCGACTCACTATGAAGGAGACTTGTGAAACTGCCACAGAAGTTGGTAATGGAACTTATTTTTTTTTTTGGTTCGCATATCCTTTTTACAGGACATCGCTGTCACCATCAGCATTTTTCAGCTGACTGCCGATTTCTTGGCAAGATTACGCTCGGTAGTTTGCCATTGCTTTCTGAGCGACCGGCTCACATACCCCGTAAGTCACCGACGCGGAGAGAACCGATACCGATTCTCGCGCACGTCACGTTACTCACGAGTGTATACGGGATTACGGAGAAAGTCGTGTAACCACTAGACCAGGGAGTACGGCAATGGAACTAATAGTTGTTTAAAAAAAAAAGTTAGTTGCATATTCTTTACAGGCTGTAGCAGTCGACCCCAGCATCTTTTTGTCTGTTTGTGATTTCTTGGCATGTATACGCTCAGTAGTTTTATTGCCGCCCCCCCCCCCCCCCCCCGCCCCCCCCCCCCCCCAAAAAAAAATATTTTTTTTTTTAATGATATCAAACATACTACTGATCTCTTCAGTATTGATTTATAATACATCACCTTCTCGGATAACTCCGAAAACCCGGAGGTTCCCTCTACTGGCTAACACAAAAGAGTACCTAAAGGACGCCGGTTCAATCACTCAGGTATATCGGGTATGCGGCGGAAGAAAACAAGTACAGGTTTCTTAAGCAGTGTTGGGTATATGGTGTTAGATCTATATTTATATAAATCAATCAACGATCGATGGGAGATCTGATCAATATCACGCCGCTCTTTTTTACCTCCAAGAACGATTCCGGGTACTTCTTCTTCTTCGTTCATCCGGAGTTTTTTTTTTCGGACGTGATTGCGTTGTGCCTGTTTACAGCAGAGCTGCGTTCTTACGCCGTTAGGCCGACACATCCGACTTCTGCGGGCATTTGTTGACCGGGTTAACCTTCCCGGGTGATTCCGGGTACTACTTTTAACGCTGGGTAGATATGGCAGCACTACTTTTAACGCTGGGTCGATATGGCAGCATTACTTTTAACGCTGGGTCGATATGGCAGCTCTACTTTTAACGCTGGGTCGATATGGCAGCATTACTTTTAATGCTGGGTCGATATGATAGCACTACTTTTAACACTGAGTCGATATGGCAGCACTACTCTAAGTTTTAATGCCGGGTCGATATGGCAGCACTACTTTTAATTCTGGGTCGATATGGCAGCCATGGTAAATATAAAAACAGTATTGCATTGAGGGGGATTTGAACACATGGCCAATAGTTCGGTAGGCTAGCGAGCTAGCCACTGCGTCACCACGGCCACCGCGTGATCGTACCACGTGTATGCTGACCCCACGGCAGTTGGAATGAGCACAGTGCCGATGTAGCGCCGTGACCCATGCGTAAATATACTTCTCTGGCAGATGGATCCCGTAGTGTATAGTATAGTATAGTATAGTATAGTATAGTATAGTATAGTATAGTATAGTATAGTATAGTATAGTATAGTCACAGAGACAAGTATTAGGTAGGTAGATAGGTAGGACGGAAGTTAGGTAGTTAGCAGAAACACAGACAAACAGACAGGCAGACAGACAGACAGACAGACAGACACACAGACAGACAGACAGAAAAAGAAAGAAAGAAAGAAAAAGATTCAGCTCAAGGGACAGGGGAGAGGGAGATAGCAAGTGAGAATTGAATTGAATTGAACTTTATTTTAAAAGGGTAACAAAGTGGGTGCGTAGGCCCGTCTTACATTCGGCCCTTCCAATCGCTCATCTTTCGTTCATCAACAGTGCATGATACATTCACATAGGAAAAAAAAAACATTGTCAAATGAATATTGTAAGCATGAACAATGCATATTATCATGTTATGTAACACATCCCCCATCCTACACACACATATCGCACCCACCCTCACACATATCCCCCACAAACATCCCCACCCACACACATCTCCCCACCGACTTACACATACCCCAACCCATACACAATCACCCGTTCAACCGACCCACCAACACCCTCCCAACCACACACACATACCCCTCCTAAACACGCATCCCGCACCAACCCACACACCCATCCCTCACCCACTCAGATATCACCCACCCATACTCATACATCGTCCCTTCCACACACACACACATCCCCACACACACATTTCCCCACCCACACACACATTTCACATCCACCCACACACCCCACTAACCACACATACATCTCCCACCTACACACACATCCCCCAGCCACACACATTAATCCACCGACACACACATACATATCCATAACCCACCGATACACACATACATATACACACATTCCTAACACCCCCTACACACCACACCACACCCAAGCACACATCCCCCACCTACTAACACCCACACATCCCCCACCCGCCAACACCCACACATACCACCATACACCAACAGCCACACAAACACACCAACACAAACACACATCCCCCTCTCACACATCCCTCACCCACCCAAATGTTCCCCACCCACACACGCACCATCCATACACACTTCTCTCCATCCACCCACACACCTCTCCACCCACCCACCCACTCATTTCCGCACCAACCCACACACCCCTACCAACCCACATATCCCACACTCACCCATTCACCCACTCACACATCTCCCACCACACATACATCCCCCACCCGCACACATCTCCTTACCCATACACACAAATCCCCGCACACTTACATCCCACACACTCACATATCACCCTCTCACACACACTTCTCCCATACTCCCACACACATCTCCCACCCACCCACACATCTCCCACCCCCACACACACATCTCCCACCAGACACACCCCACAATCCAAACATACGCTCCCCATCCACAATTCTCCCACTCACACACACCCCGCCCCACACACACATCCACACACACACACATCCCCACCCACACCCACCTCCCCCATCCATATACACATCAGCCACACCCATCCACCAATCCATATACACATCCCCACTCAGACACATCCCTCATACACACACATATTCCCCCACCCACACACACATCTCCCCACCCACACACACACATCTCCCCACCCACCCACACATCTCCCACCCACTCACCCACACATTCCCCACCCTCACAATCTCAAAACCAACACACACACATCGCCATCTACAAACCCATTCCCCAACCTGAACACAATCTTCACATCTAGACACATACATGATGCCTCACATAATCACTGCAGCCAATGTGAACAAACTCCCACAATTTACACGCACATATACACTGACGATTATCGTGAGCATTCTTACAAAAAAATTTAAAATATGGAGACCAAATTATGCACATACATTGTATAATGTAAAAAATAGTGATGCGATTCAATAAGTTGATTTCTAAAATTGACATAAATATGATGGAATAAGCAGTGCACAAATTTTTGTCAGTACATGTTAGAAAATCAAGTGGCAGCAAAAATTATATGAATGATGAGTATACAGAAAAAAACATTGAATAGCACGTCACATGACACACATGCGCTCAACTCTCTCTCTCTCTCTCTCTCTCTCTGTGTCTCACATTCTTTATTTTTTTTTTCACACACACACACACACACACACACACACACACACACACACACACACACACACACACACACATACACACACACTAATTCTTTCGTTGTCTCATCTCGCCACCCACACACACATCCTCCACCCACCAACACTCACCCACCCACATATCCTCCACCACCCACCAACACACTCTCAACTACCCAGTCAAACACACACTTCCCACCTACACACACCCCACCACCCACATATACCCCACACATACCCCCACCCACACACATCTTCCCACCCCATCCCCATCCCCATACCACCTCCACACACCTCCACACACCCATACCCACACACCCACCCACACCAAATTCCCACCCACCCACACCCTCAAATCCCACTCGACACCCACACCCACCAACCCAAAAAAACTTACCCCCACCCACAGGTCCGCACCCTAAACACACATCACCCACCCACACGTCCCACATCCACACACACATCCTCACCCACCCGCACATCCCCCCACACATACACACACATATCTCCCACACATCTCCCCACCCACCCATATCTCCCCACCCACACACACACATCCCCCACCCCACACACACAACCCCAAATGGGAAAATTGTCAAAATGAAAACAATATGTTATACATTGTGTAACGAAAAAAGGTTATGTAATTCAATGGAGAATTTAATTCCTGGAATTGACATAAACATGATGAAATACGCAGTGCTCCCTCTCTCTCTCTCTCTCTCTCTCTCTCTCTCTCTCTCTCTCTCTCTCTCTCTCTCTCTCTCTCTCTCTCTCTCTCTCACATACACACACACACACACACTCACCGGCTCTAACTCTCTCTTACTGTCTCACACACACATACACTCTCTCTCTCTCTCTCGCTGAGAGAAAGCGTGATATAGACAGAGAGATAGATGACATCAGAGCATCAGAGAGAGAGAGAGAGAGAGAGAGAGAGAGAGAGAGAGAGAGAGAGAGAGAGAGAGAGAGAGGGGATAGCATAGAGAGAGCAGCAACAGTGTGTAATGGAAAGTCTGGCTATGGTCTCAAGAGAACCCATGCAGACGACATCGACTCTGAGAATATTTTCCTAGCACGTCTGTTTCTGCCAGTCCGGCATTCTCGGCCAACCAGCCCTGAAAGCCACATGCTGATCTGACGTCTCGAAGCGACCAACCATTCAGCAACGTACGCCAGGGCGGTATCTACGAATTTGGCTACGACTGCGTAAAAATCTGGTCATGAGAAAAACAAAATGGAAACCAAAAGCAGTTTATTATGTAGACATCCGAGTCTGGCAGTAGATACCTTTCCTCAAATTATGGTGAAATGAACAGAGCTGTAAAGAGGGTTTTTAATAATCACACACTTGAATCACACCCTTGAAAAGAAATGGCAACACTTATTTATATCAAAATTAATACGTGTAATTAGTGGCTGATTGGGTCTAAGTATATACATAGAGTGCGCCAGAAAAATGTGCGCCAAATTGTTTAAATGTAATCGCAGTTTCGATCTTTGAACATGCTGTTTACGTCATCATTTTAAACATATCACGCAACACGTTGCGAACTTAATGCGTTCTACATATGGTGTAATATGACAAGTTTTGATGACGTTATTAAAATCATATACTGAACTGAAATGACGTAAACAGCATGTTTACAGATCGATACTGCGATTATATGGTGGGCAATTACTGTGTATACATTTTTCCGGCGCACTGGGTGTATACAATAACAACAACAACAACAACAACTACTACTACTACTACTACTACTACTACTACTACTACTACTACTACTACTACTACTACTACTACTACTACTACTACTACTGTTAATACTACTACTAATGCTGCTGCTGCTGCCGCCGCCACCTCGTCCACCACAACCACCACCACTACTACTACTACTACTACTACTACTACTACTACTACTACTACTACTACTACTACTACTACTATTACTACTACTACTACTACTACTACTACTACTACTACTATTACTACTACTACTACTACTATTACTACTACTACTACTACTACTACTACTACTACTACTACTACTACTACTACTACTACTACTACTACTACTACTACTACTACTACTACTACTACTACTACTACTACTACTACTACTACTACTACTACTACTACTACTACTACTACTATACTACTACTACTACTACTACTACTACTACTACTACTACTACTACTACTACTACTACTACTACTACTGATGATGATGATGATGATAATAATAATACTATAACTATCGCTACTACTACACTACTACTGTTGCTACTACTATTCTTATAATTATAATAA